>CM075429.1:9474686-9565222 GCA_037832385.1 Rhizophora apiculata | reverse complement strand
TTTGCATAAAATTTCATATATCGTTATTACATTAATTTCATAATTTAATAGTAAAAATTTAAGTTCAAAACTTATCGCAGAATACTTTGAGTTTTAAAAACTGATAAGAAAGTTGTTGGCAATGTAAATACACTTTAAAACAATCTTGGGAAACAAAACACCACATTTATTGGAATTCCCCCAAGTATGATGAGGGAATTTTGTGGTGTTAACGAAGTAAGTGCATTTATTAGTGTTAATTTTAGTAGATATAATTAATTTTTATATTATTATATGTAAAGATAATTAATATAGATACCCGAATTACACTATTGTGAGTGCCCCATACCGGCGAGACTTCATCATGATGCACGGGTACACTAAGAGATTATTGACGTGATCATACCGATGATGTCATTGATTAAGTGTGAAGGTTCGTGTTTTAATTATAATTTTTGCGATATGACATGGCGATATTACGAGCATGTTATATGAGAAAGCCAAATAACAACATGGTAAGCACATGCAGGAAGTGAAGCCCCGCAGTAATCGTAACAGTCGATTACTTATCGCCACCATGGGTGTCTAGGGAGTGGGTGAACAGTTTGGTTTCAAATAATTTTAGCTTGCGCGGTTCACGAATTTTTAACGGTTCTTATCTAAAGGTGAGCACACAGCACTAGTCATCATAAAAAATGTTGATCTGATGAATACGAACTGTTACAATATTAAGCTGAGTCTAAATCTTGAAAATTCACCCCCACAGCGACCCCAAATAGGTTTAAGGCAAAAGCCAGGACGATGCATAACATGACCCGAGGGGTCAAGAAAAAGATACTGCCAGAGATTTCAACTGCACCGGCCCACCAGGGTTTGGACACGTGGCGAGCACTAAACAGTGCCCTCGCTGTTCTGGTCTCCACCAGGTCTTTGTGTCGCTGCTAAGAGACGCAATTGGCTTTTCTTGTTATAAGGAGGCCCTGGGAGGTTGGTAATTTGGATAGAGGTGAGGAGTTGTTGCAATAGAGAGAGGGAAAGCAAATCAGGCTTTTAGCACAAGGAGAGGCCAGGATTGCTCCTCAAGATCGTCAAGAGGGCAAACCGCCAAGCGTAAAACGGCCTGTATCCTAGTCTTTTCTCTCTTGGCAATTGAAACGCCATAAAGAAAAGACCTTTCACGGATAGCGAGATTTCCTTCTCTTTATCTTGCTGCTCTCCTCTCATCTCTCTCACTCACACAGATCACTCTAAAAGTGCTTTCTTTTTCTCCTTTTTTTTTGGGTTTTTTCCATCATCCTCCTCTCTCCTCTCTCTCTCTCTTATAGCACACTCTAAAAAGTGCTTTCTTTCCTCCCTTTTTCTTGGGTTTTTTTCCTCACCCTCGTTGTTCCCTTTTCAAGCTGTTTTGCTACCAAACCTTTTTTCTCTTCACATAAAACTCATTATTGGAGACCTGTAATAACCGTTTGCAAATCAATACCCTTTAAAGAAGCACACTCTTTCTAGTATCAGTGATTTCTGAGATGGGTGCCTGAAATTGTGCTAAAATATAGCTTTTCCTTTTGGTAATCCTCCATTCCTCTTAGTATATAAGAAAATTAGAAAATGGCCCAAAAGTCAGGCAGAGGCAAGTCAAATAAAAGCCAAGCCAGAAAGGAAAAAGAAAGAGGAGAAAGGTAAAATTTGTTCAGTTTTTTTCCTTTTTTTTTTTCTTAATGCTGACAGAAGTTTTAAGTCTTTTGATGATATTCCACTCTCTCTCTCTCTCTCATTGTTCTGTGGATCAGACAATTTTCCTCTGTCCTAAATTTTCTGGTTTGGGTTGGTTTTTCCAGTGGCCCCTAATGCTCTCCGACAATCACTGTCCATAACTCCATATGAATCACAAGTTGTACTCAAGGGTGAACCTCATATTCCATTTTTGTTTTTTCGTTTTTAATTATATAAAATGGGGGAAAAAAAAAGCCTTTTGGCTGACTGCTGCAATGATAAATATTTTACAGGCGCTATTTTCCCACCGACAAGATATTAGTGAGAAGAAGCTTTTGGCTGTGAACGTGGAAACATGCCATCTTACAAACCTATTCCTTGTCTCATGAGGTATAACCAGCTTTCTTTTCTCAATTTAGTCCCTGATGGAATATACCATATCAAGAACTGATTGATATTGACTCAATGCCCCCTTTTTTAAAAAATAAATATTTTCCACATTTATTTGCAATTAACATTGTTTAACATTACAGGTCAGGTCAAAGGGCAGAGATTAAATGATAAGCTGAAATTGTTACCCTCAAGCCCTGTTTGGTCAGACTGGTTGACAGTAGGTGAAGTCTTGAAATTGCAGCACCATCCACCATTGCTTCGCTGTCATTTTTCTTTATGCTTTTTTTTTTTTTTGTTTTTTTAGTTTTTTTTGAGATATTTCTCTTTTCTGGGGTTGGCTTCACGATCCCATTGATGACTTGAACATAAAATCTGAAAACTTAATTTCAGTAATAAAATTAGACACTGAACTGCAAGACATAAAAATATTTTTACAACGTTAATAGGGATCTTGAAACTTTTTCAATTTTCTTCTAGGTAGGTGTGAAGCTAAAATGGAACATTATAGCTTTTGTTTGTGTGATATATACATGAAATTCGGGCTAAGAATTGAATTGTCACTTCATGTGTGAAAATGAAAAATGATATGCTATGAAAAAAAAAAAAAATAAAGAGAGTAAATTTAGCAAAAACAACAAGGCCACATTGTCCGCATATATTTAATTTATTTTCTTTTAATTATTATATTTATTTATTTATTCATGTCATTTAAATTTCCCATAGGAGAAATGTGAGAAAATCAGAGGTAATTCATTTAAAGGTGCCTATAATAGAGAGTCCTTTGTCAAGTTCAATAAGGGAACGTAACGCCATGTCCCTTTGAAGCTGACAAGCTAGCTTGGGCGTTTTCTCCTCTGTCATCAAACCTATCGGTATGGCGTTGCAGCCTGTACTGGTTTGGCCTAAAAAATTAAAAAATTGAATAATTATGAATAGAAAAAAGATTGAATAATAGTGGCAACGTTTTCCAAATGCATTTGTAGCCGGAGACTGTGAGGGAATGTGGGCACGTGTCTATTTTGTTGCTGCCAAAAAATTGGTGTTTTTTCATTGACAAATTTGGCTGGTTGTATCCTCGAAAATAGTATTTTTTTTAATATAAAAAATAAAATATTAAAAAAATACCTTCCTATAATTACACTATTAAAACACATAAATAATTAAAATAAATTTTCATTTAAATTTTATTTATTTATTTTTATAAGTAAAATATAATTAATTGATATTTATGTATCCACTTAAATATTTTTTACCTAAATTTTTAGGTATTAAAAATGAATAGAAGACTCGTTAACTGAATCGCCCTGGTTATTCGTGAGTTGGGTATAATTGGAAAAAGGAAATCAATATGGAATAATAGTTGTATACGGTTGGAAAAAGAAATGAATATGGAAATTATAAGAAATATTGTTGGGAAATTAGTAGGTTTGGTATCATTAATAAATAAGATTTTAATACCGAAATTTTAGATTTGTTAATGTTTTGTTGTGTTACATTTTTAGCATAATATAAATATAAATGACATAATCTTATGATAGAAAAATTTAAGTAAACTCAAATATAATGAATTTAAATAAATGTAATTAATTTTTATATTATATATAAAAATATTTTTATATAATATAAAAATTATTTATATTTATTTAAATTTAATATTTTTAAATTACCTGATTATTGAACCATCATGATTTTGTACCCATCTGGTCGGATCTACTTTAATCATTGGTCCATAACTATTAATTTTCTGTCTTTTTAAGTTGAGATTGTAATTATATAAAGTTTTATAGATAAATATAAATAAATAAATATATCAAAATTGCCTTATACATTTTTTTTGCTACCATTCATGTTCAAAATTGTTCTACAAGTTTTTCCTTACTCCTACAATTTTTTTTTTTAAAAGATATTTCTAAAAAGCTTTTTTTTTTCTCAAAATCTAGGTCAAATTTTAAATTTACATTTGTGGGGAACAATTGTAATATTTATTATTTTGAAATAATTAATATTATTTTTATATATGTATTATTCTATAATTATGCATAGAAATTTGTCTATTCAACAATATTTGATTGATAGGTCTGTCTAAGATTTAAACTTTATACGATTAATTTATTATTTTTTCATGGGTTGATTTCTTTATTTTATTTTTCAATTTACTGTAACAATTTTGGTGTTTCTTTAGAAATCCAGGTATTTCTATGAATATAATTCTAGCAAATAAATTAGAAAAGTTAATATTGATATATGACGTCATATCACAACAAAGTCAAATTCCAAAAGATTTTAAAAAATACCATTTAATTTTTGCCGCACGTGATAAATGATTTCTATCAACGTCACCAAAATTAGGAAAAAAAAAAAAAGAAAATAGTTCAACATTTACCCATAATTTATTCAATATTTACATCTCTGCCACTACAGAGGACTACGTGGAGGAATCGCAAGCCGTCGCTCACGTGCGGAGGCTGCTAGACATCGTGGCCTGCACCACCAGGTTCGCCAAGCCCCGACGGTCGCCGCCGTCGTCGGAGTCCAAGTCCAAGAAAGGTAACGCTAACAGTAGTCCCAATTCCAACGATATCCGTAGCAATGGGACAAACACAGGACGGAAATCTTCATCACCGACGGCGAGTTCGGAAGCAGCGTCGGCTCAGGCAGCGGGAACGGATAATATCGACATGGTGGCGATACACCCGACGCCGAAGCTCTCGGAGTTCTACGACTTCTTCTCTTTTTCGCATCTCTCCCCACCCGTCCTTGGTAAGCATTTTTGCAATTTCCCCCCCTCTCTCTCTATGGCTTTTCTCTTTCTTTTGAAAAATTTTCACATGTTTTTCTGTTTGGATGCTAAGAAAATGCTGGAAAATGAAAGAAAATATGGAGGTTAGTCTTTGTATTAGGGAACCATTTGACTTAAGGAATAGGCGGAAAGGCAAGAATCAGAATTTGTGCTTTAATTTTCTTTTCTATAACTTTCTGAAGAAACAAAAAGAGCCTCTATCTTATCTGTGTCTTAATGTTATAATGTATTAACTTTCATGTTTTTTGCAGGTATAAAGAGATGTGATTGGAAGCATGGACAGGAAAGGCGCCAAGGCGACCATTTTGAAATTCAGGTGAATGCTTTTTTTTTTTGTTCTTCTTTAATTTTTGTTTTAAGAGCATGTGTCCGAGTTGTGTGAATGAATGTTTGTGTATGTGAGCTCGTGTGTGTTGGTGCAAGTGTATGTACATTATACCTATATGAGCCACATGAATTTTGAATTTGAGAAAGTATGTAGTGAAGTGCTTTTGGTTTGATTTGTTGCTCTGGCAATGGAGAAACCTGAAGCTGCAAGCAATGTGAATAATGCATGCAGGTTAGAATCTGTAACGGGAAGCTGGTAAACATTGTCGTGTCAGCAAAGGGCTTTTATACAGTGGGAAAGCAGTCTTTCCATCGACACTCACTGGTGGATCTTCTGCAGGAACTCAGCCAAGCTTTTGCCAATGTGGGTACTTTTCTTGGTTTTGTTTCCAATGGATATGGCATAAGCTTTATCAAAGCCATTATGCTCTGTTAGTTCTGTTGAATTCAATTTGCTAATTGTTCAGTTTATTATTATATTAATGTTGTGTTGATGCAGGCTTATGGTTTGCTTATGAAAGCTTTCTTAGAGCATAATAAGGTGACAGCTTGTTTACTCTTATCATATTTATTTTGATGCAATTGTGATATTTTTCATCTTGGTTTTCTTGTGGCTAAAATGTATGATGCCTTGTTTTGATTCCTTTCCAGTTTGGCAATCTTCCCTACGGATTTCGAGCAAACACATGGCTTGTTCCTCCGTCTGTTGTCAATTCTCCATCCAACTTCCAGCCTCTACCTGCAGAAGATGAGAGTTGGGGTGGCAATGGTGGAGGGCAAGGAAGAAATGGTGAATATGATCTTCGACCTTGGGCCACTGAATTTGCCATTTTAGCAAGTCTACCATGTAAGACTGAGGAGGAAAGGGTGGTCCGGGACCAAAAGGTCTTTTTAGTTCATAGTCAATTTGTTGATGTTTCAATTTTTAAAGCTGTTCGAGCTATTTGTAGCATCATCGAATCCAATTTGCATGAAAAAGATGTGGGTTGTAGTTCAGGCGCAGTTTTGCTTGAGGATTGTGTGGGAGACCTGTCCATTGTTGTAAAACAAGATGCAGCAGATGCAAGTTCAAAGTCTGTGGTACAAATTGATGGCCATCTGTTATCTGGCATCTCTGCTAAGGAAGTTGCTCAAAGGAATTTGCTAAAGGGGATAACTGCAGATGAAAGTGTTATTGTTCATGTAAGTACATACTATCTTCTCATTTTCATCCTTTCAACATCTCAGAGCAGCACATACATGCACCTGGCTGGACAAATCAATGTGGGAAACACTATACTGCTATACCCGTACAAATACGAGCCCTAGGTTGCATTGTATTCATTGGAGTGTGCCTTTTTATTCTTTTCCTCTCTTAATTGTCATTTGCCATTAACTTCCCAGGCTACCAAGACTCTGCAATATATTTCTGTTTCTTTCCTTCATCAATAATCAGAAACCACAAAAAAAAGAAAAAAGAAAAAAAATGATTTTATTTATTGGTTTCAAGTTTAATTTCCACATTAAAAGAAAGAGGAAACGGGGGTCAACAGACTTATGTCCCAGCCATGGGATGTCAGCACTCTCAGTCCCTTCTTGTCAGCATAGTACTGCAGAGTGAGGGCCCTATTTTCCATAAATTCTTGTAAGAAATCAGTCTGACCACTAATCCACTTCCCTCTGGTCTTCACCTCATTGTAGTAGTGTCATTAGATTGAAACTTCACAATCCTTATCTGATGCAAACTCTTAATATATATTACATATTGAAATCACCCTAACCATTTGAAATATATATATCATTCAGAATAGTAGAACTCCATTTTTAATTGATTTTTCATATTTATGATTCTTGCAATCTAAGTTTGCTGAAAAACATTGGTATTTTTTTATAGGATACTGCCTCATTGGGTGTTGTCATTGTGAGGCATTGTGGATACACTGCAACTGTAAAAGTTATTGGTGATGTGAAGAGGAAAAAGTGTGGTGCTCAAGATATTGAAATTGATGATCAACCTGATGGGGGAGCTAATCCTCTTAATATTAACAGGTGCTTCTAAGCTTTTTCTCTTTGTACCAGAAAGGCTGGCCAATCTGCTATTGCTTACACATGATACATGCATTTAAGAAACTCTATGACTGGGAACAACAATAAGATGCCCTCATCCTGTGCTTGGCAAATATGGGCAAATCCTAGATACAATCATAAAGAACTGCAACCAAAGAAAATTTGAATAATCACCAAAAAATGAATGTCACAATCATATCTGATGTGAGCCTAATTTTTACTGATTGAATTAAAGAAAGTGACCAAGGGACTGTTGTAATTTGTAAGATGTCTTTCAGGCATTTTTTAATGCCCTTTTTTTATCAGACAATTTTTTAAAGCTATTGTATGGGATTTTTGTTAAAAGGAAAACAGAGTGTTGCTTCCTTCTTGTGAGATCCACTTCATGAGTTTATGTGATTGAAAAACTTGTGAATTGGGAAAGGGTATTTTATATCCTTATAGAAGTTGCAATTTGATGACCAAACCATGGAAGTAAAACCTGAGACAAGGTCAGAAATATATCTTCTCTTCCGAGACCATATTGAAATCCAGACTTAAGTAATAGTGGGAAAAAGGAAAATAGAAATGAACTCTAAAGGGCTATTTTTCTTGCTTTAAAATTTTGAGTACTTGCAGCGAAGTAGATATGTGTATTTTTCCTTTGCAGTTGGAAAGTCTAATAAAATAAAAAATTATTGCCATTTCATATTCTACTTTTGTTAAAAATGGTTACTTGGTGCTTTGGCTGAGATATGCCTTATTTTAGTTGCAAAATTTCAGTGAATATTCTAGACAGACAAGGAAAAAGAAAACTAATTGGCAAAAAGATGGGGAAGATCATAGTTGCAGAAATAGTTATAAACCGTGCAACAATTTTTTGATGCTTTATGGGACATTCTTTTCAAATACTCCTATCGGCTGCGTGTTTTTTTTTTTCTTTTTTTTCCCTTCTTATTTACCATTGATGTTAAAGTTTTCAAATTCAATGCAGCTTGAGGATTCTTCTGCACAAATTCTTTGTTTCTGAATCATCTGGAGGTCAGTCATGCAACTATGCTGTCGATGATATGGAAGAGTCTAGACTTCTTGTTCGACATGTAATTCAAGATAGTTTGAACCAGTTAAAGGACAAACCTGCTTCTTCTGAAGGGTCCATTAGATGGGAACTGGGTGTGTGTTGGTTGCAACATCTGCAAAAGAAGGAAACTAAGGCAGAGACCAATTCCAAAACCTGTGGCAGTAATAGTGAGACTGAACATGCTGTGAAAGGGCTTGGAAAGGAGTTTAAGTTTTTGAAGAAGAGGTACAAAAAATCTAGCATAAGTAGCACAGATGATAAAGAAGAAAGTCAAAATGACACATGCAATCAAAGCATGGGTAGTGATGTAGAGCATGATGGATTGGATGAATTTGACTCCGAAAAGGAATTGAAGAAAGTAATTTCTGAGGAAGCATATTTGCGTCTTAAAGAAACTGGGACAGGCCTTCATTTAAAGGTTTCTGGGAGTTACTCTTATTGTGCACATCATAGTTTACTTGTTCTAGTTCTTGTTGCTATGTTGTTTTCACTTCAGTGACTGATCTTTTCATTTTCTGGACTAACTCTAGTAGTTTACTCATTTTAACAGTCGGCAGATCAGCTTATCCAAATGGCACATAGATATTATGATGAAGTTGCTCTGCCAAAACTGGTAATATATTTGCAGTGAGAGACTTACTATGCCAACATTTTTGCATCATATCTTGCACAGCTGATGATATAGGTGTCCTACTTATATTAGGTGACAGATTTTGCATCACTCGAGCTATCTCCAGTTGATGGCCGCACACTGACTGACTTCATGCATTTAAGGGGACTACAAATGCATTCTTTGGGCCGTGTGGTGAGCAAAATGTTTTTCTTTTTCCTCCCTCTGTCTCTGTCTCTGTCTTTGTCTCCTCTTTCTCTCTCTCTCTCTCTCTATCAAGAATGCATATGCAGATGCACACATGTTTGATGTTCTGGAGATGTTACTTTGAATCCTTTTATTCAAGTTATACTCATCTTTTCTTAGAGGCCTATTGCTTGACTAAAGTGCTACTTGTCAATCGTCAAACTTTTAATAGACTGTGCTTGTTAAAATTTACTCAAAAATTGCAATTATAACATTGTAAATTTCTATAATGACATTGTTTTCTTTTTCTAATCTTGTTTTTATCAGGTTGAACTTGCAGAGATGCTTCCTCACATAAGATCTCTTTGTATTCATGAGATGGTTACTAGAGCTTTCAAGCACATACTTCAAGCAGTTATTGCATCAGTTCCTCATGTGGCAGACTTGGCTGCGAGCATAGCTTCATGCCTGAATTTCCTACTTGGATCCTGTGGGGAGGAAGACAATGACCAATATGTGAAGGATGACCAAATTATCAAATTGCAGTGGTTACGGAAGTTTCTAGCCATAAGATTTGGCTGGGAATTAAAAGACGAGTTTCAATGTTTAAGAAAGTTTTCTATTCTCCGTGGTCTTTGCCATAAGGTATTCCTTTTCTTAATGTCTTTTCCTTTTTCAACTGCTGAAATATTTCCTGACCATTGTGTTTGATGAAAATTCTATCCCCAGGTTGGATTGGAGTTGGTTCCAAGAGATTATGACATGGAATGCCCGAACCCATTCCGAAAAGCTGATATTATCAGCTTGGTTCCTGTTTGTAAGGTAGGATTTTTCTTTAATCAACTAAAAATTCTATGTTAGAAATTGAAAGAGTAATTATCTTATTGAATAATACATTAGACAATAGTTTTATAGATGCTAAACCTAGTAAAAAGGAAATTGATAAACGTAAAAGTAAATCAAATCCCATAACTTATGGGGACTTTAAAAAACTTACCTAAATTAGTTTATTTCTAAAGATATATTCTAAAATAGCTAACTATGTACAATATAAGCCACTAATCACGTTTTCCTACACTCCCCCTCAAGCTGGTGAATAGGCATTCTCTATTCCCAGCTTGGATATTATATTTTGAAACACTGAACTGTTTAACCCTTTGGTAAGTACATCAGCAAGTTGGCTGTGTGTAGGCATGTAAGGGGTACAAATCAACCCGCTCTCCAAGTGTTCTTTGATAAAGTGTCTGTCGACTTCGATGTGCTTTGTTCGATCATGTTGTACTGGGTTGTGAGCTATGCTAATTGCAGACTTGTTGTCACAATATAGTCTTATTGAGCCATCCCACTTAATCTTCAAGTCTTCTAGAATGATTTTTAACCAAAGTACTTCACACACACCTTGAGCCATTGCTCGAAATTCTGCTTCTGCACTAGACCTGGCTACTACATTCTGTTTTTTACTCCTCCATGTCACAAGGTTTCCACCAAGAAAGGTGCAATATCCAGTGGTTGATTTTCTGTCAACAATTGACCCTGCATAATCAGCATCTGTGTATGTCTCAAGTACTAAACCTCCGTTTTTTTTGAATAAAATACCTTTCCCTGGTACTCCCTTAAGGTACTGTAATACTCGGTAAGTTGCTTGTAGATGAACTTTCTTTGGGTTATGCATGAATTGGCTAATCACACTAACTGCATATGTTATATTTGGTCGTGTGTGAGATAAATAAAGGAGTCTTCCTACAAGGCGTTGATATGTTGCCCTGTCTACCGCAACATCCTCCTCTGCTTTTCCAAGTTTGACATTTTGATCTATTGGAGTACTTGCTGGTTTGCATGCTGTCATGCCTGTTTCCTTGAGGAGATCCATGACATACTTTTGTTGGGAGATAAAAATGCCCTGCTTAGAGTGAGCAACCTCAATCCCAAGAAAATATTTCAGCCTTCCTAATGCCTTGATCTCAAATTCCTTGCCCAAACAATGACTCAGGATTTGTTTTTCTTTGTCATCATCTCCTGTCACTATTATGTCATCAACATAAACCAAGAGAGCTGTGACTCCCCCTGAACTTGAGTGTTTAATGAACAATGTATGATCCCCTCGGCTTTGTTTATATCCCATAGTTATCATAACTCTAGCAAATCGTCCGAACCACGCACGTGGTGATTGTTTTAGACCATACAAGACTTTCTTCAATTTACATACAGTTTGAGAATCCAAGTTTTTCCCATAACCTGGTGGGACCTCCATATAAATTTCTTCCTCTAGTTCTCCATGCAAAAATGCATTTTTTACATCGAACTGCTGTAGTTCCCAACCATAGTTAGCTGCCAACGACAACAAAACTCTAACAGTATTCATTTTTGCAACTGGAGCAAAAGTTTCTAGATAATCAATTCCATAGCTTTGAGTATATCCTTTGGCCACTAACCTTGCTTTGTATCTTTCTATCGATCCATCTGCTCTATACTTCATTGTATACACCCATTTACACCCTACAGGTTTCTTTCCCACTGGTAACTTTACCAACTCCCAAGTTCTGTTTTTCTCCAATGCCTCCATTTCCACATTCATAGCTTGTTTCCATTTCTCATTGGACAATGCCTCGGATAAGGTGGTAGGAATGGTAATGGTGTTTAAGCTAATAAGGAAGGATTGATGAGATGGTGAGAATTTCTTAAAAGACATAAAGTGTGCAAGAGGATATAAAGGTCGTTTTGTGCACTCTCTTGTTCCTTTCCTAATAGCAATGGGAAGATCCTGGTCATCCTTACTCATATGAAATTCAGTTTCATTTTGCAATGTAGGATTAGACATTGTTACCTCATTCTCAGGACTTGGGTTGGACTCTTGGACCTGCAGAAATTCAGGAATGGTCATCTTCTTCCTTGTGAACACCTTGCCCTTGCCAAATCTTACATTCTCAAGTGCAGAATCTGTTTTTTCTTGAGGATTTTCAGACATAAGTTCAGGTTCATTGTCAACTATATGTTTAGGAAGATTTTCAGGCACACGATTTGGTATAATGGGACAAGATGAATTGGATGGTTTACACATAGAGAGTGGCGATAGATCAAGTAAAACATTCTCATCCTTATTTTCTATTGTTAAATTCTCCCCCTGGAAATAAGGATGGGTGAAGTAAGACTCATATTCATTGAAAGTGACATCTATTGAGACATAGAACTTCCTTGATGGAAGATGGTAGCACTTGTACCCTTTTTGAGTTGAGGAATACCCCACAAAGACGCATTTTATTGCCCTTGGATCTAATTTCCCTTTAGGTGGACAGTGTACATGAACAAATGATACACACCCAAATATCCTGGGAACAAGGTTATTTGTAGTTTGTAGGTCAGGGTAGAATGTGGAGAGTATCTCTATAGGACTTTTGAATCCCAAAACTCTAGACGGCAAACGATTTATGAGATGGGCAGCAGTAAGAACTGCTTCCCCCCAAAAATTTTTAGGCACATTGTTTTGAAACATAAAGGCTCGGGTTTTTTCAAGAAGGTGACCATTTTTCCTTTTGAAAATATGGAGTTAGGGTTTGATTGAAATATTCCCTAGCATTATCTGACCTAAACCTTTTGATATTGACTCCAAATTGATTTTTAACCATGGAGCAAAAATTTGGGAGAACAGTAATAACATCTGATTTATACTTGAGTAAAAAAATCCAGGTAACACGAGTACAGTCATCAATAAATGAAACAAACCATCTTGCCCCAGAAATATTAGGAATAGACGTAGGACCCCAAATATCACTGTGAACGAGATGGAAAGGAACAGAACTCCTTTTGTTACTGGCTGGAATTAGTATACGTTTGTGTTTAGCAAGTTCACATACCTCACAATGAAAGTTTTCAACATTTAAATTTTTAAATAAAGAAGGAAACAGAATTTCAATAACTTTAAAAGATGGATGTCCAAGTCGGCGATCATGAAGCCAAACTTTCTCTTTATTGGATGAAAGATTTTCTGACATAAAAAAATGGGATAATCTGCCCTTAGTAATGTTTAATTGACTTGATGCTTCAAGGTAGTAGAGACCATACCGTTCTTTAGCATGTCCAATCATCTTCCCCGAATCCTTATCCTGAAATTCACAATAGTTGTCATGAAAAACCACATTGCAATGTAAATTTTGAGTAAGTTTTTGTATAGAAATCAGATTTGTGGACAGTTTAGGGACATGGAGGACATTTTTTAGGATCAGTGATGGACCTATTTTAACATTCCCTACACTTGCTACAGTGGTCACAGAACCGTTTGCTGTGGCTATTTTTCTACTGCTTGGACATGGGGAATACGTGGAAAAAATATTTGGTAAGTGAGTCATATGGTCAGTAGCTCCTGAGTCCATGACCCAAGAGTTGGCAAAGGTTGTACCCGAAACATTTAACCCAATGGAGAATGGAAACTCACCTGAATATGCCAAAGAACAGGTACCTGAGGGTTTTTCAAGGCTGTTGATAAGTGATCCTGTCCTTTCGATCACTTCTTGGTTAGGACTGCCTATCTCCTTTGATTGGGTTGTAGAAATTGTCTCTGCAACCTCAGACATCTTTTATGAAAAAAATAACAATTCTAGGCAATTAAGGCCTTCCACGTGAAGTAGAGATCACCAGCAATAAAGGCTAGCAATCTGTGTTGATGTCTTGAGAAAAAGAAAATAGAAGGAAGAAGACTACGAAGAACAAAGGCTCTGATACCATGTTAGAAATTGAAAGAGTAATTATCTTATTGAATAATACATTAGATAATAGTTTTATAAATACTAAACCTAGTAAAAAGGAAATTGATAAACGTAAAAGTAAATCAAATCCCATAACTTATGGGGACTTTAAAAAACTTACCTAAATTAGTTTATTTCTAAAGATATATTCTAAAATAGCTAACTATGCATAATATAAGCCACTAATCACGTTTTCCTACATTCTATTTTAGAAAGCTTTAGTGAATCCAAATATGCAATATAATATAGAGTATTTGTCTGTCCATTACAGCATGTAGGATGCTCTTCTGCTGATGGACAGAGTTTGTTAGAATCATCAAAGGTTGCTCTTGACAAAGGAAAACTAGAGGATGCTGTTAATTATGGAACAAAGGTATTAACATGTTCCATCTCTTAGTAATTGCTACTTGAATTTTTTATAGCTGAAACCAAGTGATGTGGTCTTATATTATATTTTATTGCATTGAAGGCATTGGCAAAGATGATAGCTGTTTGTGGTCCCTATCATCGTACTACTGCTTGTGCTTATAGTCTTCTTGCTGTAGTTCTTTATCACACTGGGGATTTTAACCAGGTAACAGAACCTTTGTTGCTATGAATTTCTCGTATGTTTTATTCATATTTTTCTTTAAGCAAAGTACCTGTCTTTTGGTAGAGATGAAATAAATTGTTAGATTGGTCAAACTGCACAAAAATAAATATTTTGCAACTTGTTCCATGTGAATGGTTCCAAATGACCAAACAATCACTGAGATGTTAGATTTTAGATGTTCAATATACCATTCAGTGTGAAATATCAAATTTATTTGAGATTAAGAGTTAACTACAATTATGAGTGGCTTTGGGCCATTTGATGCTTTCGTATCTTCATCTAAACTAATTTTATGCTTTTTTTATATGTTTTCTTGATAGGCAACTATATATCAACAGAAGGCTTTGGATATCAATGAGAAGGAGCTTGGGCTTGACCATCCTGATACAATGAAAAGCTATGGGGACCTCTCTGTGTTTTATTATCGTCTTCAGCACATTGAGTTGGCTTTGAAGTAAGTTAAATGATCCACCATTGTGGTTATTATTTATTTGGAGGCCAGCTTTATGTGTTGCCTCAATTAGTTAGTGTTTAGTACACTAGAAATAAGAGTTCCTTTTGTTTTCACTTGCTGAGCTAGATCACAGACCACTTGTTTTCCCAACAAATCATACCATAATGATTAATGCTCTACCAAATATGAATTCATTTTTTAATCTGTTCCTTCATCTATAAGATAATTTGATTATAGCAATTGGGACAGAGTTCCAGTTGTAAGTTAATTCCATCTGCCACTTCTCTCCTGTGTGAATCTGTTTGACATTTTTACACAGTTTAACTCATGCTCGATTTTGATACACAGTTTTACAATTCTTGTGTAACTTGTCTTGTCCATTCTCTGCACTTTATTGTTCCTGATCAATCAATTATTATTGGCAGATATGTAAAACGTGCCTTGTTTCTTCTTCATTTTACTTGTGGATTATCTCACCCTAATACTGCTGCAACATACATCAATGTGGCTATGATGGAAGAGGGTATGGGAAATGTTAATATTGCTCTCAGATATCTTCATGAAGCTCTAAAATGCAACCAAAGATTATTGGGAGAGGATCATATTCAGGTTCTCATTTTCTCTCTATTTCACTCTCTTTTCTCCAATTATTCTCAACATACTAATCTCTCCACTAGGCAGAAATTCTATTCTTAAGTCATCCAAAAGAAGATGCTAACAAATCTAAAATAGATTGTATGTTTTTGTTACTTTCAGACAGCTGCGAGCTACCATGCCATAGCCATAGCTCTTTCATTAATGGAAGCATATTCTCTGAGTGTTCAACATGAACAAACTACACTCAAGATTCTTCAAGTGAAACTTGGATCAGAGGATCTTCGTACTCAGGTTACCTCTATAGTCTTGATTTATGCTTCATGAACTTGTTTGCCAGTGGCAAAAGAGGATGTCTCTCCAACTTTCAGACCTTTATTTCTAGATCTTCCATGATGCTGGAGTTTGTGGCTGCTACACCCAAGCTCCAAGCCATGGGATGATGCAGTTTGTTGTCATACATATTTTTTGGATGCATTGTGAGGCAGCTTTGGTTCAATCTGTCAGACAACACATTCACTTTGGAGTTTTGATGATGAATCTCCTCATGCAGGATGCTGTTGCTTGGCTGGAGTATTTTGAGTCAAGAGTTCTAGAGCAGCAAGAAGCGGCACGAAATGGAACTCCTAAGCCAGATGCATCTATTGCAAGCAAAGGTCACCTTAGGTATTGATATGGTATCCTCCACATTACTTGTTTTTGGATCTGCAACTATATTTTGGGGAACCAAAGCCTGTGGGCCTTTTGCAGTGTATCAGACCTATTGGATTATATTAGTCCTGATCAAGATTCTAGAGGAGGCGATGCACAGAGAAAACTGCGGCGTGCAAAGGTAAATGATCTAATATGATCATCAAATTAAGATCTAGCTTTGACAATCATTTCAGTTGTATTCCATGCCAAAAGACAAGGGAGTCATGATGATTTGAATTTGCATTAGCCTTCATGGAGGGAAAAGAAAGAGGAAAAAGGAAAGACTATAAGATTGACATGAGTTGGCTCAAATTTCTGCTTGTTTTAGCTTTCCAGAAATTTTGAAACTTTGACTTTGAACTTTTATCTGCATTGTCCCTTTTCATTTTCCAATGTATTCCCATGAAATAAAATGCAGAAAACATTTTTGTTTACTAAAGGTAGAAACAATTTTTGGGAGTTGGAGATGTGGAATCATGTTTAGAGAGTTGTAGAAATTGAAAGCATGTTTACAAGGAATGTAATTTAAATTTAAATTAAAGAAGTAGAAAATCAGGTGTTTTTGTTTTCGTTTTCCAAAGATGATTTAAGCACTGAACAAGTTTTTCTAAGTGTATTTTTCATTGGAAGACAAATTCGGTTCACTGGGAAGAAGGATTCTCAAAAAAGTTAGTAAAAATTGTTCAAATTATTCTTCTCTTGCTGTAAAATTTCTGGAAAACTTCAAAGTAAACTAAGTTCCCAAAAAATGTTGTTGGAGCAGCCAAGCATCATTTATGCATTTCAGCACATCTGCACTCTCAACTCTGGTTTTGGAATTTTCTTGATTTATGGTTCTACAACTTCCAAAGCACAAACTTACATGCTAATTTTTACCGTATCTAATTTTTCAGACACTGCAGGTTAGTGATAACATCAACCAAGAACAAGTAGTAACAGAAGGTGCCATCCCCCATGATGGCCTGGAAAGTGCAATGCCTGTGGTGGATGACAATATAGAAGTGGTCAAGGCAGACATGCTTAATGGTGAGGAACAAGAAGAAAAAGATGGTATCATTATGACCAGGCCAACAATTTCTGGTCAAGTGGTTGAAGAAACTACCTCAGATGAAGGATGGCAAGAAGCCAATCCAAAAGGGCGATCAAGTAATGCTGCTGGCAGGAAATCAGTTATCAAACAACCAGCTCTTGCAAAGCTAATTACAAATGCTTCTGAATCATCAAGTGTTAGAGAAAGCAGCTATAGGCGAGAAATCATTTTGTCACCTCAAAGAATAAGTCCTGGGACAATTAAAAATGAGAATTCGCCGGCAAAGCAGTCAAAACTTCAAGGTATGAGTGTCACAGAAGATTCAATGATGTTGCAGAAGAAGGTTTGGGCATCCAAAGCTTCATCCACTCTAGGAAATCTCACTGCTATGTCTCCTAGATCTTTATCTTACAAAGAGGTAGCTCTAGCTCCACCAGGAACAGTTTTGAAGCCTCCACCGGAGGTAGTCGAAGAGTCCAGTCAGAAAGAACATGAAACCCAGATGTCCAACATTGTGTCTGACACATTAAACGAGGAAATTAATGATATTTCAGCTGTTGATACCATACCAGATGATGGTGAAGGCAACAGAATGACAAGCAACGGAACTCAATCTGAAAAATCTGATCCTCAATCTGAGGAGAACCCTTTCGATGAGGAAAAATCCATTGAAACTAATGGAAGCAAGCTTTCAGCTTCAGCTGAACCATTCAATCCTGGGGTTATCTCCACAGTTCACCCACCAAACTTGGTTGCCATGACCAATATTTACGATGTAAATGCTAATCAAGGTATACTTGCAGTACCAGTACCACCTCCAATCACTGCTAGAGTTCATTGTGGACCTAGATCACCATTGTACTATAGAGCCAATCAAGCTTACCTCATGAAACGAGGTTTCCTGAGACACCCAGCTCTCATGACAACGTCTCCCAGAAGCATGAATCCAAATGCGCCTGAGTTTGTGCCCAGGAAAGCCTCCCAAACAAATTCTGAAAATGGAGATGCATCTGTTTCAACAGAATCAAACTCTTTAGTTGAGACAAGCAAGGCTGAAGAGGATAATTTTGATGCCAAATCCTGCAATGATGTCAAAGATGGTACTCCAAAGGATGTTGGTTCTCAGTCTGAGAATGAACTTGCAAGGAAGATACTGCTTAGCTTCATTGTAAAGTCAGTCCAGCAAAACACTGATCCTGGAAATGAGTCTATAGCCAGCGAGCAGAAGTTTGATGGTTCTTCTGATGCAATTGCAAATGACAGTGCAATTATAAAAGTTCTCTATGCAAATGAAGAAAAGGAAAACTTTGTCAGCAGTTCCAATGACCAGGAGCAACCAAAAACAACAGATTTAAATACAAAGAAAAATGGTGATGGTGAAGGATTTATAGTTGTAACAAAGCGGAGAAGAAATAGGCAGCAGTTCCCAAATGGGGTTACAGGGTTGCACAATCGGCAGTCAATCTGTGCTTCTGTTCGTTGAACATAGAGTGCCAGAAGAAAATCCACAGAAAAGGTGCTGTCTTGAATCTTCCTGTTTCCTATGCTAACAAAACCATTTTGTATCATTCTCTAACATTTGTAGGAAATGATATGAAGAGAGATCTAGAAATGGATTCGCATTGCAATTGCTGTAGATTATTTCAATTTACCATCCACATTTCATGTTATTACAATCTGCGCAGAAATTGCATTTCGTTGGTGTAACAAAAATGTTGATAGATCAATAGAAGGCTAATAAGTTGGTTTTGTTATTTTCTGTCATTGTTGTCCCCCAATTCTCTGCTATTGATTTTCATTTGTAAGATTGCAGTATGTTCACCACAGTTTTCTTCCTATGAAGAGTTATTTTACATTTGTGAATACCCTTAGTGCATACATAAATTGTGGACTTGTAAAGTTCATTTCATTTTGTTGACAAATATCATGTATCTATGCAGGTTCAGAAAATTCCTGGTCATTGCCTGTGCCTAAACATGTAACAAGAGGTGGGAAAGACAATTAAGGTGATCTGCTTTTTGCCTGTTTTGGGTATGGTAGGTAGACAAAATGCATGACCCTTAGGCCTGGGTGACATCTGCATTAGCTGCATTGAGGTTTCATCTGTATAATGGCCAAATTGACAATTTATTGGGAGACAAGTCATGGAAACACAAACTATGGTTACAGAATTGGAGGGTTCATGTGTGGGTAGTTTGTAACAGTAATAAAATGGTGATAATTGCCCTTCAGAAAATTTGCAAAGATGAGAAACCATTTAAAGTTGCTGGCACATCTATTGCAACAAGTGAAGGGCCAGTCTCAGTGTGACATTAAAGCTTACTTCATTGTGACTTTGAGGACATGGGTTTGAGTCACAAAAGCAATCTTTTTGTTTTAAAAAATAAAGGGTAAGATTACGTATATTTATCCATTTTCCAAATCTTACAATGTGTAGGAATCTTGTTGCACTATGCATGCTATCTATTGTAGTAAATGTGTGGTTAGCGGTTAGTGGTCACAAGTTCAAAAAGGTAAAGGATTTGTGCATTGTTTATGTCGTTAGCCTATAAATTTATATTTGGGAGCGTCGGGTTAGAGTTTAATAAATTAATGGAATGGGTCTTGACAAACCAAAAAAATAAAATAAAACTCTAAACAAAGGTTTTTAAATAAAAGTCAATTGGCCTTTTGCATTCTGTTTAATGCCAGAAATCTAATTTACAGAGGCAGCCATTCGAGAGAACATAATAGGCTGCCAGTGAAATCCAACAAAGAAAATGTATGCAACAATGCTAATTTAAGTACCAAAAGTCATTTAACGATATCATCCATTATTTGTGTGAAATAGAGTCCTAATAATTAAACCGCTAGTAATTTATATCAAAATGTTGGTAAGGGATTGAAGTTAAGGAACTTAAGGAGGTGGCTTGAGATCATTTTCTCTAACACAGATTAAATTGTGATTATATTTAACAATAAACCCAATCTAATTTTAGATATAAAAAATTTTAAACTATACTTGTGGTGTGTATTAATTTAATAAATATTTCCCATGCTTCCCAACATGTACAAGAACCATTTTGGCGATTGATGCTCCCTGACTTTACCATTGTATAAACTTGGATCATTTGCTGCACTCCCCTCTTCAGCTTATGGTAACATTGCTACAAATGGTATGAAATGAGCTGCGAGTTGAGTGACTCTAGATTCCATTCTGTTTTAGCGCCTTGTCAATGTACTTAAATACAATTAATACAACATACATGAAGCTTGAAAATTTAAATACATTTTACCCAAATGAAAAACTAATATGCATGTTAGCCTTCGAGGTCCCAAGTCGTGTGCAAGTTTTTTACTTTGCAGTCAATCTCCGGCACGAATACTTTATTCAAATATGAATACAATAAAAAAATATACATATGCATCTGTACTTGGTGGGATAGTAAAGAAGAAATTTTGAACATAGAATGGTAAATTTTCTTTTCATTTATTTTTGTCCTTTTATGTCCACAGAAGAAAACCCTCATTAGCTTGCAGAGCTTGCTTGCTTGCTATTGGCTAGATAAATAATTAACGGCACACGTTTGAGTGACAAACATTCCCCTTGTTGCTTTGAGGTGAGCAATCCATTTTGTTTCCCATTCGGGAACACCATAGTTCTCCGAGCCCACCAAGAAAATGACTCCAAATTCATCGTTGCATGGAGGTGTCCATTCTTACCTCAAAAAAAAATGAATTTTCACCTGTAGGAATGGTAGTGATGAGAATTATAAAAATAATAGAAGAGTAAATTACTCAAAACATAGAGGAAAGTTAATTCTTTTCTTTTCATCAAAACACCAATCGGCTTCAAATTTAACATCTTTATGAATTCCTTAACAAAGAAAGAGGAAAAATGAAAAATGCTTGGATTGCATACCTGGAGAAGGTTGACTAATTTATTCGTTCATAATTCCAAGAACTGAATACTTGCTCTAGTAAATCACCGATCTGATAAAAACTTTTAGCACTGAATCTTTTCAAAGCATAATAGAATTTTGAAAATAATGAACTTGAACAAACTAATGAGGCACATGTCACGAATCAAATTATAAGGTAACGTTGAAGAGAGGTAAAGGGTTTGATATCATAAGAGGGAAAGAGAGGACTAACAAGGAGCATGAACAAGAACATTTGGCAAAAAATTGAGGGCAAGGAACAAATATAGATTTAAGTATGAGAAGTTTTGGTTTATCAATACTTAGAGTGTCATATTTATAGAGATTTTCTAAATTACTTACGAAAAAAAATATGTTTTTTTTTTTTTTTTTTAATTAGAAGTGACTCGTTAATTTCCCAATAAGATTCACTCATTCAACACCCTCAGAAGAGTGTCAGTGCCAAATGTCATTCATGCATGGAGTATACACATATGCTGACGTATTTCACGCGTATCACATTTAAGATTAAATAACCATAATATATAATTTTTCAAGACTTTGTTTGATTGGAAATGTCAGAGTAATCTTTTAAAGGAAAGGAGGTTATGTGGTAATATCATAAATGTTGATAGGAATTTGGTGATCATAATTGTTAATTGTAATTATACATTAAATAATTATAAATATGTAATTAACAATCATAATATTACTAAATGATTTTTTTATTAGCTTGTGTCATTCATGTAACATTTTTTTTTTTTTTTTTGGTTGAATAACATTCATTCATTTGAAAAAAAAAAAAGAACATATTTTTATTTGGGAGTGAAACATTAATTTCTTCAATAACGTTCATTCATTTAATAACAATAAATAGAGTTGCCATCCATGCAGAGCATACGTATACACTTTGACATATCACTCATTTACTATATTAAAGATTAAATCACTACAAAGTTTCAATGTCACAAAACATTTTTCTCAGAGTTAATATAAAAAAATTCACCATTTTTGTGCAAATTAATAAATATATTATAACTTCAAAAATTTAACAATTTAGATATGGTAGGATTTTTTTGATAACAAATATGATGAGAGGATTTTGACGACATGTATATCTACATGGATAGAAAGTTAATTGGGACATTTTAAAGGCCCAATCTACTTAATATCATTCAATTAAAATCATAATCAAGTAATTTCATAAATAAGAAAATTAATTTTAGTTTAATTAAACAAAAAATTAGGGTTACTTTTGCATACAATTGGAATCCTATTTGTTTGCCTCTCTTTCCTCTCATCCTCTTGTTTTACCACTATTGGCAATTCTTCTCTCATTTTCCTCTTATTCACTGCTCCCTACCCAATCCTAGTAAAACTATTAATCATTTTGAGTTTCCTAAATATATAGTCGATACTCCCGAGTCTTCTTTTTATTTCTATACCCATAACCATCTTCTTCTTCTTCTTCTTCCTCCTCCACCTTCTCGTTGTTGCCGCTGTAATTACCGCACGTTATTTTTGTTATGATTCTTATTGACAGATGACATGGAGACAGAGGTAGAGCAAGATTGTCAAGGGCTCGCATTCCAAGGGATCTATGAGATTAAAGTACGACCAGGAATGGGTGCCTGTGACAGAAAATGTGCTTCTTGTTAAGGTACCAATACCAATAACAGAGTTTCTCCATCTTTTTGCGGTATTGCATGGTAGATTTAGCTGGGTGGTCGTAGCCACAGGGACTAGTGACAATGTCAAAGACATCCTCCTATTGGTTGACCTTGAGCTATATGTGCTTTAACGTGTTTCTTTGCAGGTTCGGCAAGAGTGGCAGTCAATGGTGGAGGTGGAGAGGAAGATGACAACAATGTGAACATTTTGTTAAGTTAGGGTTAGGGTTAGGGTTTGGTGAAGGATATAAGTCTATTAATGTATTATGGATTAAGAGAGGAAGAGCCAACGTTGACGGCGATAGTGATGTGGTGGTAGCTATCACCCGGTTAATTTTTCAACCAAAAATCTTAACCAAGTGATGATATTAAGTCACATTTAGTTTCAGTCAATCTATCATACAAGTGTACTTATAAAAATTGCTTTCTAACTTTTTTTATTTTCTCACAAGTATAAAAGAATTGCCAAAATTTCACCCATACAAGTGTTTCATTCATTTTTTTGTATGATTCTTAACTGTTACACTATATTTATTTATAATATTAATAGTTGACACTCCCAAATACTTAGGGTAATGTATAACTTGACAACCAATCATAGTGGGTTTCCCTTTTTTGGGAGCACTATTCACTTTTTAACAAGTCAGTGTAGTCCATTTCAAGAAAAGTTTGCCACCTCATTTAGTTTGCTTGGTCTATTTTTATTCTTTGTAGCCCATGCTCACCTATACAGACAAAGGAAGTGACAACACATTATCCCCAATAACTCCTCCTAGTTGCCTACTTCAATCACCATATCATGCCCCACAGATTAGGAGAATCTGCCCTCATTCTCTCCCATTTTCGTGGTGTATGAGAGGCCTTTAACTTAGTATGCACTCCAAACCCGTAACTAACTATGTTGTGTGTCGACCTATGCCCATACCCATATGTCAACACCCTTTGATATTGTATGTAACATGTAGCCTTCAAGTCATTAACTTGAACCTAAGTCACCGTATCAATATTGACTAATATTTGTTAAAGATATGCACTTCCTCTTAAAAAAGTATTAGGGGCTTCAATCATCTGGTAAGTGAAAATATTGATATACTTGAAACATCATACCTTTCTTATGTATATGCTATCATATTAATCAATAGCCTATACTTACCTCTTTTTGTGTCGACACGCAAATTCTGATCGCACTTTACTTGCTTGGGTGATTACACCCAATCTTTATGCAAGAATTTGTGCAAAATGTCATTAATTTAATTATATGCTTCAAACTAATTGATTCAAAGACTAATAATAGCTATGTTAGTGTTTGATTTTGGAATAAAGAAATTAAGTTTATACTTTAGTTTTTTTAATTATTAGATTCGAAATTAAAAATCAACTTATTCAAGGGACTAATAGTAGCTATGTTGGTGTTTGATTTTATACTAAAAAAATTAAGTTTATACTTTAGTTTTTTTAATTATTAAATTAGAATTAATTATTTTATTTTTAAAATTACTTGTTTATAATTTTAGTTGAATGATATTAAGTAGTTTTAAGCTTAAAGTTCCAAATGGGCCAATCCAATTTATCATTTGATGTAGATCTCATTGCATCATTTATCTTTAGTATATATTATTAAATTCAATTAATTAGTGTGCTACTTCTCTATTCCTAATAGTTTTTGTTTATTTAATTTAATATTGTAGTAGATTTGGATTTAAAAAAATTCTAACAAATTTTAATTGTTAATATTTTAAAAATATAATATATTTGTTAATTTGTACAAAAGGATTGAATTTTTCTTTTTGGATATTAACTATTTTTCTAATTAGAATTGTCATATTCATATATTAAAGAGTTTTATTCTTAAAAGCAAATTTTATTTATTTAGTTCTTATTTTAAGTTGTGATTATATTTTATTATTATAAATATTTAATTAATAGCCATAATATTACTGTATGATACTTTTTTGTGAATCTCATTACTTCTAACCACACTTTACCTACATCCGTATAATATCATTGGTTTTTGAATAACATTAGTTTATTTGGTTAAAATTAATATCATTGATAAAATTTAAATATTTATAAATTATAAATATATTACAAATATATATATATATAAATTATGAATATATTAATTAATATTAAATTTAATATAAAGTATATTATATTTATGATAATTTTATTTTATTTCATATAAATTTTTATTAAAAAATAAAATAATTTAATATAAGTAATATGATTTAGACTAAAAAAATAATTATTAATATAATATAATTTTATATAATTTTGTTAAAATATAAATAAATATATTAAATAAATATTTTTTTTCTAATTTTTATTATTCATAAGTTTAAAAAAAAGAAAAAAAAATTATAAAATGATATAACTTTTATTTTTTTAAAAAATTAAAATATAAAAAAAATTATTTTCTCAATTTTTTTTCAAATTTTTAAAATTAATTAAATTAAAAAAATCATAATCAATTTATTAATTTATGATTTAATTAATTAATTCATTAGTTTTATTACTAATTTTTGGAACTAATAATTTTTTAAAATAAATTAGATTAGACCATAGTTAATTTTTAATTTTATCAACCCAACTAGTTAATTTAATTTGATTTTAAAAAACCTTGCATTGCATTCAATTAACATAACATAGATGAAGTCAAAAAAATTCAAATACATTTTTGCAAATGAAAAACTAATATACATGTTAGCTTTTAAGTCCAGTGCAAATTTTGTTTTGTACTGACAATTTCTAGCTACGTCATTCAAATATGAGTAACATGTTAATAATTTCTACATTAATTCCTATCAATAAATGTGTTTTAGAACTTTACATCTATTATAACAAAAATATACATACGCATATATAGTTAATAGGACAGGACAATTTTCGTTTGGCATTCCTGTTGCTCATTTTGTTTCCCATAAGGAAACACCATAGTCCTTAAAGCCCATGAAGGAAATGTCACCAAATTGGTTAATGCATGAAGGTGCCTGCAGTTCCACAAAAAAACTTTGATTTTTAACTTATATGAATGATAGTAATGAGAACTATACAAACAATGCAAGGAAAACATTTCATCTTTTAAAATTATAAAAAGTTAATATGAAAAGTCCTAAGTCTATATAATTTACTTACG
This sequence comes from Rhizophora apiculata, assembly GCA_037832385.1. Lineage (NCBI taxonomy): Eukaryota > Viridiplantae > Streptophyta > Magnoliopsida > Malpighiales > Rhizophoraceae > Rhizophora > Rhizophora apiculata. The sequence continues at coordinate 9,539,304 of CM075429.1, read as the reverse complement.
TGACATTTTCTTGGAGTAAATCATATACTAAAATGTTTTAATACAATTTCATCAACAAATTTAATTATTTCCCAAGATGATTAAGCTTTTTACCTCTTAGCAGGCTTCTTAGGAAATTTGCCTCTGCGCCTCTTGGAGAGAACCCATTTTTAATTAAAAAAATAAGTAAATTTTGGTTCAATAAAATAAAATTTTCATAAAATTTGACATAAAAAATTAATGAGATAATTAATTAATCTATCTAATAATTTTCCTAAATCTTCTAACTCCAAAATTAATATGCCAAAAGTTTGCTTAATCAAAACACAATATATCATAGAAACACAATACAATTGAGGTAAGATGCAGTATTCAATTATTTAAATGTTCTATTCAAATTTAAGGTTATAACCTCTGGTTAACGTGACTAACATGCATGGATAGTTGGAATGCTTTGACTATAAATTACAATTTGTCATTTCAATTTATATCCAAAGTGTAAAATTAAAAATTTTTGTAAATGACATTAGACATTTTTCAATCTCTCTTTTCCTTGTTATAAATATTAAAAAAAGCCTTATATTTTTATTCTTATTTTTATGGGGAAGTTATTTTAGCATCTTAAATATGTAATATTCTAGTGACATCAAAGCTTATCATTTTTCTCTTATTCTAATCATGCATGACACAAATGTGGATTTGTTTTGGTCAAAGACAGGATCACACCTTCCAATCCTTACTTGACTCCCAAGTCTTATTATTTCCACACTCAATGCAGGTCAAACCTAAGTATAATGGTTATTACGTAAAATAATATTGTTTTCTTAGCCAATTTTCTACTTATAGTTATATGTTATTATCATCTCATTAATTATCCTTCGTAATTCTTCCAATAAATACCATATTATTAACAATATTTATATATTTTTTTTATTAACATATAAAACAGTACATTATAAATTATAAAGACGTTAGTTATCATATGAGATTAAAATTCGAAGTCCTCTCGAAATATCTTTATGAAAAATCTTTTACAAATAAGAATTATTATCTTAAACAGTGTTGACCTGATCTGATTTTTTTTCCTAATGTTTGTTATCATAACAATTTAGATTAACAAAAAGCCTTAAAATTCTCTTGGATTTCTCTACCAAACCCGTTCGTATTTAACCTTCCACCCTGTATCTCTCTCTCTCTCTCCAGTTCGTTTGCATGTCCTTCTAAATACATACAGCACACCACACGTCTCTCTCTCTCTCTCGGTCGCTCGCTTGCTCGCTCTGCTTTGTGCGTGGCATCGATCTATGTTGCCTCTCTGATATTGCTTGTTTTGGGAGAACACGTTTTTCTTTTAGTTTGGTGTTGTATCGTTTTCTTTACCAAGAACCCACGTTTTTTTTGTTTCTTTCTCTTTTCTTTTAATCATTTTCGTCTTAAGATCGTCAAAACTTGATCTTTATGTTTTTCTTTTCTGCTATTTGCATTAAAGATGCAAACTTGACGTGTAACATTTTGGGGTTTTGTGTTTCTTTTATTTATGGTCGAAGCCAAGAAGCCAAAGAGTAAATGCTTGTAAGATATTGTTCAAGCCATGGGGGACGTTAATGGCGAAAAGGCTGGAAAAGGGGTTGTCCAGAAAGTGCCGTTTTACAAGCTCTTCACTTTTGCTGACCGGCTTGACGTGGTTTTGATGGTTATTGGGTCTCTGTCTGCCGTCGGCAATGGCGTGACTCAGCCTATCACGACAATCATCTTTGGCCAACTTATTAATTCGTTTGGTTCCACAACAGGAACACACATTGTTCATGAAGTCGGCAAAGTGAGTTCACGGAAAATCTTGATCGATTGCCTTTTTATATTTTTGATCTTTTTATGATTGGAATTAAGCGTCTTGGGTTTAATGGATTGTACCATCCTGCATTTTGCATTACAAATTCCTCGTGTTTTTTCTATTAGGCAGTAGGTCCCACAAGCCAATCTCATGGCAAGTCCCTCGGATTGTCCATATGAAAAGGACAGTATTAGTGTACAAGTTGTATGCTACCCTCCGAGTATAAAGTTTGCTATGAAATTGTGAATACACACCTAATTACCCACTGTATGTTTGATATTGTCTTATTGGTACGGCGAGATTGGGGTTTTTGAGGCTAGACTTTAATCAATCCAATTGCAAACAAGACTGATGGTGGATGCTTTTTGTACTAGAAGAATGCTATTGAGTAAATGGGCACCAGTAGTGTATGGTTACCGAGAGAGTGGCTGCAGTATTTATGTGTTTGAAGATCTCAACTTTGGCCCATTAAGTCAGATTTTGGTCCTACAACTTTGTTCCCATGTGTTCAACATGTTAATGGCCTTACCACTTTAAAAATGCTCTTGCATCTCACTATGTCACCTAATATTTATTGCACCAAAATTACTTTGTTTCTTTGGTGAAAATTTTATTCAATCCGGCCAATTTATTTCCTGTTCTAATAACTCAGCGTGTTCTTTCTGGTGTGATTTTCAGGCAGTACTAAAGCTGGTGTACTTGGCTGTTTATGCGTTCATCCTTGCTTTTCTACGTAAGTTCAGATTAAATCTTCTTCTTTGCCATTTTGCACCTTTGTTAGGCTACAGTTGGTAGCCGAAATTGAATTCAATATCTCTAGCTATAGTATCCTACTGAGTATTCTATATGTGCGTGTATGTGAATGGTGTTAAGTTCTGTTAGCATGTGAACAGAAGACAAATACAAGCAGGACCGCTGGTTTACCAGCCAATGTGAAATTTTAGATCGAGCAAGTAAGATTTCTAGGAGCAGATTTGGAATTATGCTTCTGACTCGAGATTTTTATCTATTGGGAGCAGATTCTAAGAAGCCTACCTTGAATGCTAGAATCTCTGTTTTCTTCTGTTGTTAGATTAGAGAAATAGCTAAGTTCCATCTAATTGGCTAAAGAGCCCTCGTTGCTGGCTTGCCCTGTAGGTCAGGGTCTAATTTTGGTCATTACAGATCACTGACCCTTTCAGAAAAGTTGTCTGTTGTACACTGAATTTGTTAATGCTGTATCACTGATTGCAGAGGTTTCATGTTGGATGGTAACGGGAGAGAGGCAGGCTGCTCGCATTCGAGGCCTGTACTTGAGAACAATTTTAAGACAAGACGTTGGCTTCTTTGATACAGAAACTACAACTGGTGAAGTCATTGGAAGAATGTCTGGTGACACTGTTCTCATACAGGATGCCATGGGCGAAAAGGTATGTCATTTTGTGCTCCCAAAGAATTGTATGGTGTCTTTTGTTATTCTACCTTCATTTTCATTGCTAGTAATTTGTCAGCTTGACCATGCTACATTGCATCTTAATCAATGCTTTCATCACAGGTTGGGAAGTTTATACAGCTACTATCAACATTTATAGGTGGCTTTTTGGTTGCATTTATAAAAGGATGGCGTCTAGCGGTAGTCTTGCTTTCCTGCATTCCTCTACTTGCAGTTGCTGGTGGTATTATGAATCTTTTAGTTTCAAAAATGTCCAGCCGCGGACAAATTGCTTACGCAGAAGCTGGAAATGTTGTAGAACAAACAATAGGAGGCATCAGAACGGTAGGCCAAAAGATCAGCAGTAAATTCAGATCAACATATAACTTGCTTGCTCATTTATGTATCTTGATGAATATATTTTGTACTTATTCAGGTTGCATCTTTCACAGGAGAGAAGCATGCCATTGAAAAATATAATGATAAGCTAAAAATTGCATATAAAGCTTCTGTTCAACAAGGGCTTGCCTCAGGCTTGGGGTTTGGTGTAATGGTTTGTGTTATCTATGCCAGCTATGGTCTGGCCATATGGTATGGATCTAAATTGATCATAGAGAAAGGCTATGATGGTGGGAGGGTCATAGTTGTTATGTTTAACCTCCTGACTGGTGGAATGTAAGTACTTATGACAGTCAAATTTGCAAATAATGTTTATTATCCAATACTTCAAGAATAAGGGTACTTATTTCTGGAATGTAAGTGCTTATTTAGAAAGCAGATACCTAATTGTTTTGCCTGTTGAACTAGGTCATTGGGTCAGGCATCTCCATCCCTGAATGCATTTGCAGCAGGGCAAGCTGCAGCATACAAGATGTTTGAGACAATCAAACGAAAACCAAGGATTGATGCCTATGACACAAATGGAATTATACTGGAAGAGATGCACGGTGAAATTGAACTTAGAGATGTACATTTCAGTTACCCTGCCAGGCCTGACGTTCAAATCTTCTCTGGATTTTCACTGAAAGTTCCTAGTGGTACGACTTCAGCTTTAGTTGGGCAAAGTGGGAGTGGGAAGTCAACTGTTATAAGCCTCGTCGAAAGATTTTATGATCCTGATTTTGGTCAAGTACTCATAGATGGTTTTGACCTAAAGACGTTGAAGCTCAATTGGATTAGGGAGAAGATTGGGCTAGTTAGCCAGGAACCTATTCTATTTGCAACTAGCATAAAGGAGAACATAGCATATGGGAAAGAGAATGCAACTTATCAGGAGATTAGAACAGCAACTGAACTTGCTAATGCTGCCAAATTTATAAACGCTCTTCCTCAGGTAAATCTACTGTCTCTCTATGAACAAATGGCATGTAATGCTTTTTCCAGAAGGCCAAATGTTTAGTTGTCTGCTCTTTGGCAAGTTTTCTGTAACGTCATTGAGTGTTCTGCTTTGTTTTACATGCATATTACTTCACAATTCTTTAACCAATTCTTTTTTATTCTGTTGTTAAGCTTCACATCTCTAATTAGGATGATTGCATCTATGTTTTAGGGTCTTGACACAATGGTTGGTGAGCATGGTACCCAGTTATCTGGAGGACAAAAGCAGAGAATTGCCATTGCTAGAGCCATATTGAAGAATCCAAAAATTCTCCTTCTTGATGAAGCAACAAGTGCGCTTGATGCTGAATCAGAGCACATTGTCCAAGATGCACTGGTTAAGGTTATGCACAACCGGACAACTGTAGTTGTTGCTCATCGTTTGACAACAATCAGAAATGCGGATATGATAGCAGTAGTGCACATGGGCAAAATTGTGGAGAATGGTAACGTCAACTTTGCTGCTTAGTCATCCCATTTTCATGTTGTTCAATATTTAAGTCTTTGAAAAATCTTTTTTAGGAACTCATGGAGAGCTGATAAAGAATCCAGATGGTCCCTATTCTCAGCTTGTTCAACTCCAAGAGGCTGCTAAGGAATCTGAAGACTCCAAAGCTATGGACACAAATACATCAGAAACCAGTGCAGACATAAATAGGTCCATTTCATGGTCTGAGAGCCGGACAAATTCTATTCAAAGATATTCTGGCAGGGTTTCATCCAGAAGCAGGCAATCCTCTACCACTAGCATTCTTGGTTCAGGATTGCATGGACAAACTAATGAAACTGAAAGGCAAGAACAATCTAATGGAACCTACAAGCCCAAAAAAATTTCTATTTTACGGCTTGCCTCTCTGAACAAGCCTGAGATTCCAATTCTGTTTCTTGGAAGTATTGCTGCAGTCATAAGTGGTGTGACTTATCCAGTATTTGGCCTTTTACTCTCCTCATCCATTAAAATGTTTTTTGAGCCACCAAGGGAGCTGGAAAAAGATTCCCAATTATGGGCATTGCTGTATACGGGCATAGGCATAATTTTGCTCATATCTATACCATTGCAGAATTTCTTCTTTGGAATTGCAGGAAGTAAATTGATTGAACGAATCCGTTCCAAGACTTTTCAAAAGCTTGTCCACGAAGAGATCAAATGGTTTGATGACCCTGCAAATTCAAGGTTCGTAAGAGAAAAAATGATACAGGTACTCTCAATTTTTGCTATAGCAAGAATTATTAACTGTGAATATTTTGCCCTTGCCAGTGGTGCAGTTGGTTCAAGGTTGTCAGTTGATGCATCTACAGTAAGGACTCTTGTTGGTGACACCTTGGGCTTACTTGTCCAGAACATCACCACAGTTATAGCAGCACTTATTATATCATTTGCATCCAACTGGATTTTGGCATTTATAATGATTGCTGTGTCGCCTTTGTTACTCATCCAAGGGTATATTCAGTCCAAGTTTACGAAGGGTTTCAGTGCTGATGCAAAGGTTAGTGTTACTCAATGTTCTCTTATCTCTCGGTTATTGATTGGATACTTCAAACACTGACAATGGTATATGTGTTGCAGCTAATGTATGAAGAAGCCAGTCAAGTGGCAAATGATGCAGTTGGCAGTATCAGAACTGTCGCGTCATTTTGTGCTGAGAAGAAGGTGATGGATCTATATGAAAAGAAATGTCAGGATCCGGTGAAACAAGGTGTTCGGCTTGGACTTGTGAGTGGCGCAGGTTTTGGCTTCTCCTTCTTTGTTCTTTACTGCACAAATGCGTTTATTTTCTACATTGGATCTCAACTGGTGCAACATGGGAATGCACACTTTGGAGAAGTTTTCAAGGTATGAGTTGAATATTGTTCTATCCTTCTTTTTGAGAATTGTTTCTGGTCCATTTCTGATGCACAATACTTGCAGGTTTTCTTTGCACTGACAATTGCGGCCCTTGGAGTCTCACAATCCACTGGCATGGCTCCAGACAGAACCAAAGCCCAAGATTCAGCAGCCTCAATATTTGCAATCCTTGATAGGAAGGTCAAAACTGACTCAAGCAGTGGAGAAGGACTCACACTTTCACATGTAAATGGTTACGTGACGTTCGAACATGTCAGCTTCAAGTACCCTATGAGACAAGATATTCAAATTTTCACTGACTTATGTGTGGATATTCCCTCTGGAAAGGTATTTTTCGTTTCCTTAGTAATCCATTATACAGTGCTAAGAAATATGAGTTCAAGCACATTGAAAAATGTGGATTGATCTGGCTGTAATCATACTGTTTCTATAATTCGTTTACTCGGCTTGAAATTTTATATGCAGACTGTTGCTTTAGTTGGCGAAAGTGGCAGTGGCAAGTCTACGGTGATAAGTCTCATGGAGAGATTTTATGATCCTGATTCTGGTCATATATATTTAGATAATGTCAAAATCTGGAAGTTGAAGCTAAGCTGGCTGAGACAGCAGATGGGATTGGTTAGTCAAGAACCAATACTATTCAATGAAACCATCAGGACGAATATAGCCTACGGGAAGGAGGGAGATGTTACTGAGGATGAGATAGCTGCAGCTGCAGAAGCATCAAATGCTCACAATTTTATTAGTTCCTTACCACAAGGCTATGACACCTCTGTAGGCGAACGGGGAGTGCAATTGTCTGGCGGGCAGAAGCAAAGAATAGCCATTGCAAGAGCAATACTAAAGAATCCCAAAATTCTTTTGCTTGATGAGGCAACCAGTGCGCTAGATGCAGAGTCAGAGAGGATAGTACAGAATGCATTAGATAGAGTGATGGTAAACCGAACCACAGTTGTTGTTGCTCATCGCCTTACCACCATCAGGAATGCTGACATTATTGCTGTAGTTAAGAATGGTGTGATAGCTGAAAAGGGAAAGCACGAGGAGCTGATGAAGATCAATAATGGGGCTTACGCATCTTTGGTTGCGCTTCATGTGAGTGCAACATAAATAAACGGAAGAAGTAGGCTCTTCTGCCACCATTAGTTCTAGTGGAAAGAGTTCAAAATGGCCTAAAAAATGATGTCCGACAGCAAGTTGTCAGCAGAGGCAATTGAAATAAGAGATGCCAATGCTAAAAGTTTTTGAAGCATGCTGGTAGGTCTTGCCTTTGTATTGAATATTGTCTATAACTAGCTGAATAGAAAATTTTCCTTTACACTGGTTATGGATGGGCTTACGTTGTAAATCCAATTGCTATCATATCTAATTAGCCACGTTAGGGGGCTCAAACGTACATGAATCATTTTGCTTCTTTTAGTTTTTCCCTATATCATATCATTACCCTCAACTTTGTTTTGTGTCATACCTTTGCTTTTGTGACCATTTGTCTTAAAGTGGACAATTGACTTCCCAGACTGCCTATTCAAATCTGTGGAGAATTTTTGATTAAAGCTTAGTCCAGTTGCCATCTTTTTCTTTCTTTCAGAGACAAGAGTTCAAAACTCCACTAGAATGAAAAAGATCGTATGCCCATGAAGATTACACTTTTAAGTATGTAATAAGGATTAATTGTACGAGCAAAAAACTAGGTATCTTTTGCCAATGTAATAAGGATTAATTGTATGAGCAAAAAACTAGGTATCTTTTGCCAATTTCAATCTCTTGACAATTGTTGTTGAATGAGAAAGAGAGAAACAGATGATGTTTGTAACATTGCAAAGTTTGGACCATAACAATGACAATAATCACGCACTATCTCAAGCTAAAAATTCTTAAACTGAGAAGGAATTAATTTATAATAAATTCCAGTGATGTTGTTGTGCATGAGCTTCCAATTGGTTCCTCCTTAAATCTTCTTCACGATGAGAATTCTTCAACCAGAATAGATGGTCCCTTCTGTTGATTCAATTTCTGCCAGTGTAGTGCTGCTTTTCATGATAGCATATCCATCAAAGGAGCGGAATGTCACGAGCAAACCAGTTCAAACCCTATCTATCAGAGATTCTAACACGCTAGTCTAGACACCTCCTAGAAAAGGGCAATTCCTCGGAAGGGACACACATTGGAACTCTTAAATAGGAAGATGAAAGGATGTAATATCCACCATTAGATCAAGGAGGGATCTAATGGTTGTAGATTGTCCAAAACTTGTATAAAAGGGGACCTCCTCCCCTCATTTGTATACACTCCATTCTTGAAGTAAAGTATATTTCTAAAAGCCTCTCTAGTCTTTGTTCTCTCTCTTTAGGCTTACTAGCAACTTTCCCTTGAAGTTGTCTAGTGCCGCATGGGTTTAGAGTGTTCGCAAACTCGTCCCGTGACAGGAAGCTGTGGACAGCAGCGGCAAAGCTTCCTGCAAATTCTTAGCACCAAAAAACTATAATTTTTTTCAGATCAAAGGCTCAATGTAGAAATTCAGTTTCAAATTCATGCAACAGATACATGTAGGAATTCTTTAAATCTTTGAACGCTATAACTGAATTGCATACCTTTGTTTCTGATTTCCCCTGCATTAACCAAACAAATTTGTCAAATGCTTTCCAACTTATTTTTATCCATTTTCCCTACAATAAAAAGTTTTGTCAGTTTAGGAAAACAAATGACCTGTGAAGACGATGATGACGATGACAACACACTTTTACTCTCACCAATCTCATTTTTTATTCTTAAAAGCTCAAACCCCACCTTTTTAACATGGTAGATTTCACTAAGGTAAGAGTTTCGAGGAATGATAGCTTACTCAATGAAGGCAAGTTCTTGCAGTTTTTGCATTTGTAGAGTAAAGCACATCTCAGATTGGTTAATGAAATCATCCAATTAGGAAAGGTAGTACCTCCATAGAAGAGTATCAAAAGATTATCCAAGTTTGGAGATGGCTCCAAGGATTCCAGCAATTCTTCATACCGCTCTGCTTCTTCTTCTCTGCTTTAGTCTTCTTCTTCTTCTTCGTCTTCGTCTTCTATATAATAAAAACGAAGTCGCTAGTCAGCGATGTGTTCCTTTTTCTTGAGCTCTGCTTGCTTAGCCTCACACAAATGATGATTGTATGCACCCAAATTTCCTATGACAAGCCTTCCCCGAAGTTGGTTCAAGTTCTTCAGATCACCAAGAGAAAATGCATCCTCATCACAACCAACATAAAACATGTCTAATGTTGTAAGACCAGTTAATTCTGCAGTTCCTTTAGGCAACCTACTAGGGCGTATATTGCGGCTGTAATTATGAAGATGCTTCAAGCTAATTAGTTTTCCAATCCCACAAGGCAACTCCAAACGAGAGCACTCAGTAACATCTATGGTCTGCAAACTATGCAGTTCACATAGTGTTTCAGGCAACTTCTTTAAATGCGAATTGTATGACAAATCAAGCCACCTTTACCGATGGAGGAAGGTATCTCTGAGAAGTCTCCGTATCTGAGGCTCAACGAACTTGCATGTATTAATTCACTGAACAATCTTGATAAGGCTGCTATTGTCAGTGACAACCTGCTTTCAGATTTCACAAATATTAGGCTTCGCTTTTTTGTAAGGCCTTTAAAGGCATAGGAAGATGGCGTGCAGTTTGGAAGCGTGAAACCTTGACCATTGTCCTGCGCAGCATGACATTCGTTCCGCGCAACAATTTGGGCAAAATCATGCATCTTACGGCTATAGGTTCTCTGATCATCATATTCTCCACCGGATCTCCAATTCATTGGTTCGTTTTGGAATAAGTAAATCAAATTCATTTATTTGCTAAGTTTCAAAAAATTGAGACTTTGCAACTTTCTTGAAATCTTGAAAGTTGCTAAATTTTGGAAATAATTTTCTCCAATGACTCCAAGTCAATAATTTTCTCAAGTCATCGTTGCTTCGTCTTCGCTTAAGATAACCTTAAGCCATCCATAACTCTATCAACTCACTCCTCTTAATTTCGTAATGCTTTGGGAAGATGGCACAGTAGGAGAAACATCTTTTCAATGCTGGGGACAGATATCCTCTAGCTTTTCTATACTGCAAAATGCCCCCTAGTGCCTTTGCAGCAAGCGGCAAACCCTTACATTTGTTTGATATGTTTTGCCAATCTCTTCCAAATATTTGCATTCTGTATCACTCCAACCAAAAAAAACGAAAATTATTTTACTTACAATTGACCAACATACTTCATCAGACAAGTTTCCTACTTTCCAAATATCATCTTTGGAGCAACCCATGGCCCATGCCACATTATCTTACCAAAACTTTACTTCCCGGTGAACCAAACCTAAGAGATTGTTTTAGCTGTTCCCACTTTCTAGAGGTTTCTTCCCAAAACAGGAAGATATTTTTTTTTTTTTCCTTAATAGACATTTGTGCAGTTTATTGGGTGTTTGATTTACTCTGATTTTCATATTCTCATGCTCTGGACCAGAAGAGGTCCCAGAATCAACCATTCAAGATTGCCTCTTTGCTTCATTTCACGATATCTTATATTTCTTTTTAGTACTTTTTAGGAAATCAAACATTCTTCGTTGATAAACTATTGGCGGAGTAGTTGGAGAGGAAATTTGCAGGTCCTGTCTCCACAGATGTTCTTCAATTTTGTTCGTGGATTAAATGGAAACAAATCCCGTAGAAAGTAGATTAGACAAGAACGTGGACATGCTTGCAATCTGTGTGCAAACTTTTCATCGGATAGTCATAATAGTATAATGTGGCCCACCTTTTGAACACACGGAGTTCCTTTCTTCTTTTGACATAAGATAAAGTTTTGACATTTCACATTTTAAATCTCAAATCTAGCTATCGCGTTACAGCTCACATTTATATTAACAATTTATAAAATAAAATAAAAAAAATAAAGTTAGACATAGTTAGCTAAAAAAGAAAAAAAATAGAAACTTCTAGTAAAATTTTTATATCAAATGTATGGCTCAGTAAGAAACTCTTCAGCTGAAATTTTGTTCTTTAATTAGCATTATTCACATTACTTTGTCATGGGAATATTTCGTTGGACACATTTCCAGGTGGTTGTGCTTAACGATGAAAGATGAAGTTCTCAATGTAGAAAGTGGGGTAAAAACCCAATAATAGCCTCCGAAACCAACATTGAGGTGTAAAGTTTTGGATGTGTTGTACATGGAGTTTATGTTAAACTTATTGTCAAAGCTAACATAGACAACTAGTACTTACCAGGGATTTTACACCATGATGTGAACTTAATTAACCAAGTTCTTAGCAATTACCTATTACCTGTCTCCCATCTCTAAATCTCCATCCAAAAGAAAAAAAGAAAATAAATTTCAGGAAGATGACGTCCTAAGCCAAGTCAATAACTATGAAGAAACCAAACCAATAGGCAATGCAAAATATACATGTATCTTTGGGAAATTAACCCTTCTTTTATTTTCTCCACATTTATCTTTCTAACAAAGCATCTCACAGTTTGTGTCAAGCATACATTTATACTTTGGGACCTTAATTTGACTTATTGAAGCATATTGCGGTGATTATAACTTTTACTATGATAAATTTTATTTACATGAATGTACATAAAATATTCCTTCACGTATTTTTTTTTTAAATACAATTTTGCAATTAAATTTAGCTCACATACATGATTTATTACCGTAAGAACTGCATTGGACCGGTTATTGAGATAAAAAAATCGAGAACCAGTGGGACATCCGGTTGCATTCCGTTAAGAAAAAAAAAAAGAGGATATGCTTCTCATCCTTGCAGAGTTTAACTAGGAATCAGATTCTATGACCATATGCTTATACTATAACAAGTGAAACCACGTATAATTGGGAAGGTAACAGGTTAATTGGTGAATAGACAAACCTCTCTCTGTTCAGGTGTTTTGTAGCTTCCGATTGTAATAGAGGAATATTGGGTTTTAACATGCATCCATCGACCTGGTTGCAATTGGGGGCCTTCTTTTTATGGCTCTAGGGGAGATTTTGTTCACTGTCACTTGGTTTTTTTCGTGGGTGCAGTGTTGCTATACAAGTCAGATTTTGTATAGTTAAGCGGCCATCTATGTATTTTGCAGGGCCATTCTTTTGTAAAGTTGGATAGCAATCGGCTTGTGTATGTCAATTGGGTGTACACTGTGGGTTACTGTCCTTTGAGATAACTGCATATAAATTCCCATGCCGTTCCAAATGAAAAAAAAAGTGCAACCAAGATAACTCATATTCTTAAAGTTAGACAAATTTGCTAACACATATGATTATTTTGCAATCATTTAACCAACAATTAGTGAGTTAAGATTTAACATTAGTCTATCTCAAAGGTAGAATAAAATTAGAATTTTCTTTATATATTTTTGTCAAAGCAAGTCTTATGTTAAGGGATTGAATTTCTTTAAAGCAATTAACAAAAATGTAAAACTTTGACCTTTAAGGAGCCTAATTATTTGTAAGAATTTTATTTTTGTATAACAAATATTATTTTATCTATATTTATAATTGAAATTACATTTGAACTACCCAAATTTTAACATCAAAGACCATAAATGGGTGGATCAAATTGATTTTAAGTTAAGTTGTTCTAGTATTAGATAATTTGAATTTAAAATATTTCAAATTTAAGAAATTTCAAGTATTTCAGATAATGTAAAATATGTGTTATTCTAATTTTAATTATTTCAGATTTTGAATTGAATGAGTTTGTGGGCTTCACCAACTTTTCAATTTAATACATATCAGATCAAGTCTCTTTTCAGTGGTTAAGTCTGGTCAATTTTTGCTACTTTTAACTATTAGTGTTTATTTAGGAAAAAAAATTGAGCTCAAAAAATGAGGATACATATTTTTGTTATTATGGTTATAATAATGTGATTTTTGTATTTGTGGTGCTTTGGTTCAATCAATTTTTCCCTCTTCTAGTTATCACCCCAAAAAAGAAAAGAATTCAAAATTAACATAGTAAAATAGATCTTCTAAATTGGCAAAATTAATTTTTATGTGAAGTTTTTAACAATCAAAACATTAATGTTTTTTTATTTTTTTTTCTTCGAGAAGTTAATTGCAATCATATTAAATATAAGCCACACACATTTCTTGTAAGTTGATATTTTTAGTTTCTCCTCTCATAGGCGTCCTTATAATTATTCATTTCTATTATTTTCATAAAATATTAATATTTGCAAGGCATTTTGAGTTTCCTTTTTTTTTTTTTTGTTTAAATTGAGAATTTTTTATTTCATTGTCAAAGTATCATTCTAACTAATATGATTTTTTTTTATCCCAATTTTGGTCCATATAAAACTTGCTAGAAATGTATTTATGGCCTAAAACCAACTCTTTCCCTTCACTATTGATAAAAATAGGACACACAATACAACAATATGAAGACAACGAGTAAATACATATGCACATATCTAGCAAAATAGTGCAAAATATGTTTTCCTATGAAATTCTCAATGAACTTGAAACACCTTCTTCACTAGTAAGGATTGACATAAAAATCAACTATTGATAAAAATAGGACACACAACACAACAATATGAAGACAACGAGTAAATACATATGCACATAATCTAGCAAAATAGTGTAAAATATGTTTACCTATGAAATTCTCAATGAACTTGAAACGCCTTCTTCACTAGTAAGGATTGACATAAAAATCAATAATGAAACCCAACAAGAATATGAAGTAAGTCACCATGAAACTTGCCAAGAAAGACATAAGATCAACAATATTATGTCATTTTCCAACACTTGCATTAGAAGATGGTGGCAACTTTAGTAAATTAGGTTTGCAACTTAAATCGAGTGAAGGCCCACAAAGAAATGGATTTCCTTAATAGCTTTAGCTATCAAATGTTGCAAACTACCCTTTCATGTCTAGAAGCCTACTTGATAAGCTATTGTAAGTCATATTAAAATATGCTAAAAAAGTGTAGACTAATTAATTCTGACAGAATTTGTCCATTCAATTTGTTGTAAGAAAAGTTCAGGCTCTCTATTTACTTGAAATTTGTCCAAGTTCTTATAATTAAGTTAGTTAATTAATTATGAGACAAGTTTAATACTTGTTTGAGCTCAAATTTCAAAATTCCATTTGTATTTCCTTTGTTAACTTGTTATATGACAAATCCAATTTAGACATCAATCGAAGAAGCCTATCATCGTATATGCTAAATGTAGTATTTCTCACCAACTCAATGTGCACTTGTTGCATGCCAAGTTTATATGTGACATCAATTAAGGATTTTTTGTGCTTTAAATTACTTTGAAAACCATAAACGAACTCCAAAGGTGAGATAGGCCACTCATTATAATCTCTAAAACTGCATTTGCATACCTTCCTAAAGCATAAGTGTCTAAAAAAACATGGTATTGGTCCAAAAGATGAGTTATGCAAGAGATCCAATATATCTATTTCTTTTAATAGACATAATTGTTATAATATCCAACTACTTAAGGAATTCCATCATAGCTAAAGAACCCTTAAATAAGATAAAATCTTGAATGATGTTGAAATTTCACCAAAAAAAAAAAAAAATTACCGAGTGTTAATGTTATCATATTAGAAGGGGTGAAAAATGTTTTTGGAATTGAACTCATGAATTCATTCCCTTCCAACTTCAAATGCTCTAAATATAATGGCCATTCCAAGAAATAAGTAAGGATACCCAAAACATTGTTACGAGAAATATCACGAAAGGATAACCAAAATGTGGACAATTCACACGAAGATGTTCCTTTAAGCACATTATCTGTGCATTCTCTTTTCTTTAATTACATTTTAAAGGCTTTTTATGTGCTAGTCCATTACATGACATTATGTGCCAAAATTAGACATAAAGTCCTTATGACTTAACAAAATGTTAAGATCCATAAAAAAATTTGTGATATATTTAACAAAAAAAAAAAAAATCATAATAGATTTCAAACAAAACAAGAAGTTCACGTATTTTTTGGGAATTAGCCCCTCTTTTTTTTTTTTTTTTTCTATTATGGTTCTATGTTGTTGCTTTATTGTTACATTTATCTTTTTAACAAAACATCTTATAGCTTGATCAAACATATATGCATACTTAGGACCTTAATTTGACTTATTGAAGCATATTATGGTAATTGTAACTTTAATATGGTAAATTTTATTTACATGGATATATATAAAATATTACTTCATGTAATTTTTAAAAAAGTATAACTTTAAAATGAAATTTATTTCACATGCATGGTTTATTATTACAAGAACTAGACTAGACCGGTCATCAAGAAGAAAAGATCGAGAATTGGTGGGATATAAGATTGCATTCAATTAAGGGAAAAAATAAAAAAAGAGATGTGTTTCTTGTCTTTATAGAGTTTAATTAGGAATTAGATTTTATGACCATATGCTTCATTACAAAATGTGAAACTAAGATAGCTAATATTCTTAAAGTTAGACAATCTTGTTAGAACATTAGATTATTTTGTAACCATCTGACAAACAATTGATCAATTAAGATCTAACATTACTTTATCTTAAAGGAGGAATAAAATAAAATTCTCTTTATATACTTTTTTCAAAGCATGTCTTGTGTTACTTGATTGAATTTCTTTGAAGCAATTAAAAAAGATGCCAACACTAAATGAATCGCATGAGTCATGAATGAAAGACAATATCATTACATGTGCCAACAAGTAAGATTATAATTAAGTAGGCATGTAACTAACCAACTCAACATGTGCATGTTGTTTGCCAAAATTTTATGCGAGATCAAGATATTTTTTACTTTAAATTACTTTGAAAATTGTAAACAAACTCTAAAGGTAGCCTAAATCACTCATTATAATCTTTAAAACCAAATTCCCCTACCTTTCCAAAAGAGATCTAGCTAAAACATGGTATTGGTCTAAAAACAAGTTATGTGAGAGATCCAATATGCCTAGCTCATTCAATAGGCACAATTGTTCTTGTTTCAAGCTACTCAAGGAATTCACTATCATCATTTTAAAAGAGTTGAAAAATTTCTAGTATTGAACCCCTAAATCCATTCCCTTCCAAATTTAAATGCTCTAAATATGATGACCATTTAAAACAAGAAGAAAGATTGCTATAGAAGATATCAAGATGCGATAACCAAGAATTAGACAATTCACATGGAATTGCTCCTTCAAGCACATTATTTGCTATATGCAATTCCTCTAAATTTAGATTCCAATGAAATGAGGAATTTCACTTGATATGAAATTCCACTAATACCCACAAGCTTTAAGGTTAGGTGATAAAGGTTCCAATTAGGTCGCGTGTTGGTAAACTCATTTCCACTTAGTTGCAACTATCGTGGTGAAGTTATTTTAGTCTTTATCTTTGGCATTTGACCACCAAATCCATTGTTTAAAAACAACAAATATTTCAAATTAGAGAATTTTGTTAACAATGTGTCAAAAACTTTTGAAAAAATCAACTTTTTTTTATCCAATTTTCCAATCAACATTCACATATTCAACAATGATTTTGAAATGAAACAGATAGTACATACATAGATACACCAAAAATGGAAAAGCATCTTATTTTGACAATGATTCAATGGCACCAACTTGCCAATGTGTACTTCATGCAAAATTCAATTATCACAATAAGCATTTGCACATGTATGCATGTGTAAAGAGTTAAAATCATGTTATGATCACAAGGTTTTATGGATGGGCTATAAGCTAAGGCATAAAGGGGGTGTATTAGCCATTGTCACAAAAAATTGGTTTGACAAAGTTTCTAACAAATATCATAACATTCAAACACACACACATAGCCTGCACACATGCTCATTGACAATCGTCATTAGTCAATGATTAATCTAATGCTTCATCTCCATGAATGCCTTATGTCAAGCCATGTCTGAGGTGCTTGCTCTATATTGGCATTTGATATGTTCTACAATTTGTCACTAATTTTTTTGCAATTTTTGTGGCTGCACCATGACTTTTGTAAGTTTTAAAGGCTTCTTACTATACAGTAATAACCATGATAGCCAAAATAACAAAACAAAGATGTTTTTAAGATCTACTTCTTAATGGTAACATTCACCTAATCATCTTGGTTTGCTACATGAAATGAACCATCAACCAAACTAGTGGCCTTGCATTTTGATTATGATATGAATTTTTTTTTTTTGGTTTCAATTTTTATGCCAATGGAAATAAAATATTCCAATTCAAACTAGCAAACCCACAAGGCCAATGCAATTGGAGAAAGAAGATTATGTCTTGACAAGAGGAAATCAAAGTGACAAAAAAATATGTTAAGTTAGTGGCTAAAATCCCACGTCAAACATTGAACAAAGTTGACTAACTTTTTTTCCTATAAATAAAGAGTAATGTAGTTTGTTTTATTATTGGGGAGTTGAACTCTGAAAGCCTTTAGTTAATTATTTGGGCTTTTGTCAATTAGGTTATAGAAGAGTTTTTTTTTTTTGCATTCTCCATTTTAGTAATATTTGCTTCAACTTTCACCTAGGAACATAAGTCAAATTAATCAAACTATATAAATTTGATATTCCTTATCTTCAATTATTCTTTCTTGTGTTTTATTTTATTTTTTATTATTATCTTTAAGGGTTATAATCTGAAGTTTATTTCCTAAAAAACTAGCATTAGAGCCTAATTCATCGAGAATATAGCCATCATGACAATAATTAAGTATTATTTTGAGAAGTTCAATCAAAGTGTCAACTTTGAAATGTGGTATTTGAAGATGGAGGTCATGCTAGCTCAAGATGGTGTCGATGAAGCATTGCTAGGTAAGGAGAAAAAGTTAGAGAAGATGTCAGAAGAGGAATATGCTATTCTTAACAAAAAGGCTAGATGATGTATCATCTTAAATTTTTCTAATAAGGTTTTAAAAGAAGTAGTTACTAAGGTAACTATTAAGGATTTGTGAGAGAAATTAAAGACTTTATATATGAAAAAAATTATGAAAAATAAGCTTTATTTAAAGCAAAGTTTGTATATACTTTGTATGCCTAAAGAAATATTTATATTGTCATATCTTGATAAATTTGATTCTTTACTTATAAATTTAAATAATATAAATGTTCATATTAAGGATAAGGATCAAGCCTTATTAGTATTGTATTCTCTTCCTTAGTCATTTAAGTGTTTTAGAGAAATAATGCTTTATGGTAAAAAAACTATCTCTTATAAAGAATTAAGTCTATTTTAAACTTGAAAGACCAAATCGACATGGATATAATGGGAAAGAGTAGAAGTGGTCAAGCTAATAGTTTGGTAGTTTGGTAGTTTGGAGAAAATTAGATAAGGGGGGTGGAGATAGCTAGAAATCTAAATCTAAATCTAAATCCAAATATAAAAATTTGGTGTACAATTTTTATAAAAGAAAAAGACACATCAAAGATGATTGCTTTAAGTTGAAAGGTAAAGAAAAAGATAAGGATAGGGATAAGTACAAAAGTAATGAGTCAGTTCAGACTAGTGTTGCAGAAGATGAGAGTAAAGGAATTATTTTCTTTTCTAATGATAAATTAAGGTATACTAATGAATAGATCTTGGATTCTAGTTACATATACCATATATTTCCTAATAGGGATTGGTTTTCTATTTATGAATCAGTTAAAGGTGGAGTTGTTATAATGGGGAATAATGGAGTTTGCAAAATTGCCAAGATTGGTACGGTCAAAATCAAGACTCATGATGATGTTGTGAGAACACTCACACAAGTTAGACATGTTCCAAAATTAAAGGAAAATCTCACCTCTTTGGGAATACTTAAGGCACTTGGTTATAGGTATACCAATGAAGGTAGAGTTTTAAAAGTGAATAAAGTTGCTCTCATTATCATAAAAGCTTGTAGGTCTAAAAATTTGTACATTCTACAAGGATTTATAGTTACAAGTACAACTATAGTCTCTACATCATCTAATTCAAAGGCATATATCATGAAGCTATGGCATATGTGGTTGAGGCATATGAGTGAGCAAGGTCTATCTATGTTAAGCGAAAAAGGCCTTCTATGTGAACAACATAATGGAAAGTTGGACTCCTACGAGCATTGCATCTTTAAGAAGAAAAAGTGTATTAGTTTTAAGTTTCTAACAATTCATAGAACAAAAAACACTTTGGATTATATTCATTAAGATCTTTGGGGGCCATGTTGTGTTATATCAAAATGTAGTGTCAAGTACACATTGACTTTCATTGATAGTTATTCAACGAAAGTTTGGGTTTTCTTAAAGCATAACAATGAGATTTTCCAAACATTTATGAAGTAGAAAGTTTTGATTAAGAAGCAAAAAGGGAAGTAAATTAAGTGGCTCAGGATAAAAAAATGGATTGAAATTTTATGAATGTGAATTTAATGAATTTTATGAAAATGAAGGCACTGTTCTTCATTGCATAATCAAGATGACTCCTTAGTAGAATGGTTTTATTGAACACATAAATAGAATACTTTTTGGACAGAGATCATTGTATGATTTCCAATATTGGTTTGTCAAAAAACTTTTAGGTAAAGGCAGTCTCTATAACTTATTATATCATTAATCATACACTTTTAACATCTATAGAGTTTAAAAATCTAAAGGAAGTTTGGTTAGGTACTCCTGCTAATTACTTTAATTTGAAAATATTTGGATGCCTAGCATATTTTCATGTTAATGATGAGAAATTGAAACTTGTAGCTAAAAAGTGCATTTTCCTTTGGCATGCATATGGAGTAAAAGGGTATCATTTATGGTGTTTTGATCCACCAAAATTTATGATTAACAAAGATGTTATATTTAATGAATCCTATATGTTACATCTGAAAGGAGAGTTTTTTAGTCCTTCTAATGAAAGTAAGGGTGATAGTGAACACAAGTATGTGGAGTTTGAAGTTATAAATGAGATGCCACATAATGAAGTTTTCACATTCAATTAAATTCATCAGATATTACAAATTCCTTTGAAGATAGAGAGGAGGATCATTCCATAGCCAAAGACAAACCAAGAAAAGAGATTTGACTACCACAAAAATATAAAGAATATGTTGTTTATGCTTTTTCAATTGTATAGGAAATTAATGAATATGGTGAACCATCTATATATTCAAAAGTAGTTTTAAGTGTTGATTGATCTAGATGGTTGTGATGAATGAAGAAATAGAATCTCTCTACAAGAATGACACATTGGTTCTCATGAAGCCACCTTTTAAAAAAAGAATTATTAGTTACAAATGGGTCTTCAAAAAGAAAGAAAGTATATGAGGGGTTGAAGATACAAGGTACAAGGCATGTTTAGTTATGAACAATTTTAGTCAGGTACAAGGTGTTAACTTTAATAATATTTTCTCACCTGTTGTTAAACACAATTCGATATGTGTCTTTCTTACTTTAGTGGCCATGTATGATTTGGAGTTAAAGTACCTTAATGTTAAGATAACTTACTTACATAGTAAGCTTAAGAAGCAAATATACATAAGGTAACCTTAAAGCTTTGAAGTTGAACGTAACGAAGGTCATGTTTGTTTGTTGAAGAAATCCTTGTATGAGTTGAAACAATCCCTAAAAGAGTGGTATAAAAGGTTTGATTCCTTTATATTAGGTCATGGTTATTACAAGAGCATGTATAACAATTGTATTTGCTTTTACAAGTTAAATGATGACTTGTTCATTTATCTATTGATTTATGTCAACAACATGCTCATTGTTACCAAGAATTTGTCAAAAATTTACGCTTTGAAAACACTTTTGTTTGGTGAATTTGAGATAAAAGATTTAAGAATAGTAAAGAAGATTCTTGGCAAGGAAATCAAAAGGAATCATAAAGGTGGTAAATTATATTTGACCCCAAAGAATTATGTTGAAGAAGCGTTGAAATAATTTGGCATGAAAAAAGTCAAACCTCTCAATACTCTCATTGCTTGTCATTTAAGGTTGTCAGCTAATTAATCACCAAAGTCAAATGAAGAGAAGAGATATATGAAAAGAGTTTCATATTTAAGTATAATTGGTAGCCCTATGCATGTGATGGTTTATACATATCTAAATATTTCACAAGCAGTTAGTGTGGTTAGTACGTGTATGTCTTTTCTAGGCAAATCACATCGGCAAGTTGTGAAAGGGATTCTCAAATACTAGAAAGGCACTCCGAAAACAAGTTTAAAGTTTGGTAAAAATTGAGTGATATTGGTCAATGTTGTGGATTTTAACTACAATGTTAATCTTGATGAAAGAAAATCTCTTATAGGCTATATATTCTATGTTAGTGGTTTTACCATTAGTTAGAAAGCTATTTTGCAACATGTTGTTTCTTTGTCTATTATTGAAGTAGAATACATGGCAATGACTAAAATTATCAAAGAAGCCTTATGGTTAAAAGGTTTTTATTGTGAGCTTATTCTACATTAAGATGTTGTTACCATCTATTGTGATAGTCAAAGTGCAATACACTTAATTAAAGATCAAATGTATCATGAGAGGACAAAGCATATTGATGTGAGGTATCACTTCATTTAGGAGACGACTACTAAAAGAAAGGTTTCAATTTAGAAAATTAGTATCAAATACAATCCACTACATATATTTATGAAACCTCTTCCAGTTGATAAGTTCAAGCAATGCTTAGACTTAATTAGTATGGTATGTTGATTTGGGAGCTTTTGGAGAAGGCATAGCATTGTTACCATATCTGCATATGGGATTTGAGTTAATATGGAGATTTGTTAAGTCGGTAATTAAAGTCTTACAACGGAACATTGAGCAAAGTTGGCAAACTTTTTTCCTTATAAATAAAGAGTAATGTAGTTTATCTTATTATTATGAAGTTAAACTCTAAAAGCTTTTAGTCCATTATTTAAGTTTTTGTCAATTGGGCTCTAAAAGAGCTTTTGTTTTTTGTATTCTCCACTTTAATAATATTTGCTTCTACTTTTACTTATGGGTATAGGTCAAATTGATCGAACAACACAAATTTAGTGTCATTTGTGTTCAATTATTTTTCTTATGCTTTTTTTTTTAATTTATTGTCTTTAAGAGTTATAACCTAGAGTTTATTTCTTAACAAAATATACCCCAAAACTAATATTTATTATCTTGGTAGTCCCAAAACATGTACTCAAACAATACCTAACAAGTAGCCATATGTGCAGCTCATCATCAATATTTGTCTTATTGGCATCATTATTGGCCATGTACAACCTTTCCTACACATTGTTGTGACTTATGCCACCACCAGAGGGGCTACTACTATTGCTATCATTGCCCAATGACACTACTGTCACTGGTAGTCCTATTGTTCTTATTAGCCATGGCTAATTCTCACTATTGATCTCTTATTATAGCACAAAACTGCATGCAAATTAGTAAAATAGAAATTGGAGAAATTAATCCCTAATTAACATTATTTGATCTTTGGTGCCAACTTTGTAAACACTATTTTTAAAGATTTAGGACCATTAGTTGAAAATCAAGATTGAATCTAATTATTCTAAATCCTTCCTAACTAAAAATTGGTGCCAACTCCATAAACACTATCTTTAAAGATTTGATCACCTATTTCAATTGGAACACTTGCTGGTCTACGTTAAATGTGTGCAAACTAACACAAACAACACTCTTTCATTTTATCTCCAATGGATACTACACCCACTTCGATACAATATCATCATTTCTTATTTCATCCTTCCTAAACTAACCATACATATTATTTAAGAATTCTCATTTCTACCACAATCAAATTTTTGTCATGTTAATAATTGTACATTAAAGTTAGAAATTTTCAATAATTGAATTGTTCTCGAAACATGGCATTATGAGAAAAAGTTTTCGCAAATTTTCCTCTTTAATGAGATATAATGTGTTTTGATCAACTTTTGAACTAAAATATAATGCAATGATTTATTTAACAAATAATAATTTATTTTGCTATTTTAGTTCTCTTATATATCTAACTTCAACCTAACGAAATTATGAAAACTAATGATATAAAAATGGCTTTCATGTAAATGTAATCAGGTTTATTTTGTAAAATTAAAACATGTTTTTACCAATTACAAAACTAAAATACAACCGATAAGAATGAGTCACAACTAACAAGAATTAATGCTTCATTTTCTAGTTTCACATTTAAATATGACCTTGATTTAAAACATGGATGATGTGGAACTAATGTTAAAGTTTTGATGGAGACTTGGGATTTTCCAAAATGTGTCCAAAACATGTAACAAAGTAATTGAGCAAAAAATTTCTTTGGAATTCCCCTCGATGCCTTGCCTAAGAAAAAAAACTTTACCTTTGTGTAGAAAAGGAAAACCCTAAGTCTCTTTTAGAGGAAAAATGCTATATATATATATATATATATATATATAGAATATCTTAGAAAAATCAAAATTTAGTGGAAAAATGTTGATTCTATTTTGATTAGATTTTCTTTTTAGGTAGATTTTTATTTTCCTAATTAATCTATGATGTCCAAATTCTATATTAATTAATTAACTTAAAGTACTTTTTTGTTTTATTAAGGTTATTTATGATTCTCTTTTTATATTGGTTTAGTTTGATTAGATAAAGAAAAATGAATTCGAATCACATTATCTTTCAAAAGCTTATAAATTGTGAGTTTATTTCTAAATGTAATACCAAAACAAAACTTAAAATGTGCTTGTTTTGACTTTCCAAGTTAGTCAAAGTCTTTTTGTCTCTCTAAGTCATAAGTCACAATAATTTAGAATTCACTTCCTCACCTAACTTTCTGTGGATTATCTCAAATTCTCTTTTTTTTTTTTTTCTCCATTACCTTAGTCCCTAAAGTTTCAACTTTAAAATCTTGTCCTTTAATTTTTTTTGTTTACATTTTTTATTGGACTTAGACTAAGTGAAAAAATAAACATTTTCCTTGTCAGAATTTCCATTTTACTCTAACATTATATATGATCAAATTAAAACCAATGTAAACAAAAAAATTATAATCATATTTTGTCAAATCCAAACTTTATTATTGGTCATCAAGAGAGGGATACTTGTGAGTTAATTTAGACATTATTATGGTATATGCCTAGGACACTTAACTTATAGTAAGCTCTATACTAGTGCTTATCTTTCTTGCAAGACTTGTAATATCAAGATTTTTTTTTCCTCCTAATTAGTAGATAGCATTGGATGTCATTTGATAGTTAGCCTAGCTTAAAAATATGTTTAATTGCAACTAAATATTTTTTATATTCACACTAATTAAGGAAGTCCTCAATAGAAGCCAAGACAATAATCATTGATAAATGTGTTAATAATCATAGATAAAAGTTAGAAATTTTCGATTAAGGTTTTGAGAATCAGACCAAACCAATTAGCTTAATTAAAAAAATCAATAACTTGTTTGGTTTTTTGGAGGGTTATGACCCAAAAATTGCTTTGGTCAAAATCAATTAAAGAATTGGTGAACTAGAATTGTATATTTATATTTGGCAATGAATGCAATATTTATTTGTTGTATATTGTTTGTTGTTTATGCATATATGGTATTTACATTGCAATATTCAAGTTATAAGAAACTTAATACATATCTAGTCTAATATGTATCTAATTTGATTTACATCTAATCTGATTTGTTTATTTAGAATCCAACTCTTTTCCAACATCCAATATTCATAGAAACATGTCATACAACGCAACAACATGAAGACAGTAAGTAAATTCAAGAACTATATGTTCAATACTATCACATAAAGCACTGTTACCTATGTAAAAACATAATCTAGCAAAATAATCATGCAAAATATGACTTTTTAGCTACTCTAGTGAACAATTTTTGAATATTGTCTATGAAATTCTCAATGAACAAGAACCACCTTTGTTGCCAATATGGGTTGAAATAAAGAATAGCCATGAAACCCAGCAAATATGCAAGGTAGGTTGCCATGAAAGTTGCTAAGAAAGACATAGGATCAATGATGTCATGCCATTTTCCATTACTTGCATCAAAAGATGGCAGCAGCTTCGATACTTCAGTACTACAACTCGTTTCTAATGGAGGCCCACACAGAAATGGATTTCCTTCATAGCTTTTGTTATCAAATGTGGCAAATTGTCCCTTCATGTCCGGAAGCCTACCTGAGAAATTGTTGTAAGCCACACTAAAAACCTCTAAAAAGTGCAAACTAATCAATTCGAAAGGAATTTCTCCACTTAAATTATTGTAGGAAAGGTCTAGGCTCTCTATTTGCCCAAAATTTTTCCAAGATCTTGGAATTGAGCCAGTCAACTGATTATGAGACAAGTTCAAGGCTAGTATTGAGCTCAAATTTCCAAGTTCTTTCGGCATTTCTCCTATTAGCTGGTTACATGACAAATCCAATCCAGACATCAATTCAAGATGCCAACCTTTGTATACACTGAACATAGCTTTCGTCACCAAATCAACTTGAGCTTGTTGCTTGAAGACACTATATGAGTCTTTAAATACAAACTCTATATTGGTTAATATACTCTGAAAATTGTAGGACATCTGGAAAGACATGTACTGGTCCCCAAAAACTTGTGCAAAATCAGATGTGCCTTTAGGCAACTTTCCAAATGAGATATGGCTAAAACAACTTGGTATTGGTCCAAAAAATGAGTTATGTGAGAGATCCAATATGCTTAGTTCATTCAACCGACATAGTTCTTTTGGTAGCAAACCTGTCAAATTATTTCCTCTTAGCTGAAGAACTTTCAAAAAGGACAAATCCCCAATTGATGTTGGAATTTCACCAGAAAAAGAATTCTTTCCAATATTCAACATCATCATATTAGAAGAATTGAAAAATGTTGCTGGAATTGTACCTGTGAATCCATTCCCTTCTAAATTCAAATACTTTAATTGTGATGACCATTTTAAGCAAGAAGGAAGAGTGCCTAAAAGATTGTTATAAGAAATATCAAGAGCAGATAACCCAGACATAGACAATTCACACGGAACTGTACCTTCAAGCTTATTAACTGCCATGTTCAGTTGTCGTAAACTCATATTCCCAATGAAGTTTG
The DNA here is from genome assembly GCA_037832385.1 of Rhizophora apiculata. Lineage (NCBI taxonomy): Eukaryota > Viridiplantae > Streptophyta > Magnoliopsida > Malpighiales > Rhizophoraceae > Rhizophora > Rhizophora apiculata. The sequence goes on along the minus strand of CM075429.1, from coordinate 9,512,847 downwards.
GAATTTCACCTGATATGCAGTTTTCACTTATGTCCATAATTGATAGGCTTGGGTAATGAGAGATCCAATTTGACAAAGTACCATTAAATTGATTTCTGCTTAGGTACAAGGATGACACTGAAGTTTTATTGGACTTTGTCTTTGGCACTTGACCACTTAATCGATTGTTTGAGAGCACCAAAATTTCTAAATTAGAGGAATTTGCTAACAAAGTGTCTGGAATTTCTCCAAAAAACATGTTGTTGGATAGATCTAAAAGGAACAAATACTGTAAGCTTCCAATAGAGAACGGAATGTTACCATCAAAAGCATTTGTTGAAAGATTAAATGCTTCTATGGTTGGAATAATACTACTAATATGTTGTTGAAGCTTTCCATGAAAGTGATTGTCTGAGATATCTATATACTTTATGATAAAGCTAGAATTGGAGGATAAATGAAATGAACCCATAAAAGAGTTATTTCTAAGACTTAAAAACTCCAATTTGGTATTGTTTTTAAGCAACCAAATGGGGAAGGTTCCTATGAGGTTATTGTGGGATAGATCAATGGCTCTTAGGTCAATTTGGTGAGTGAAAAAATGGGGAATATTGTTAAGACAACAGTCTGACATCCCAATCAACTTAAGTTGAAATGTAGGTAACCAATCATTTGGATAGTGAGTTTGGACCAGTATCTTGTGGTTATCACTTGATAATAATAGGACTTTAAGATTTGAGTGATTGGCAATTGAGTAAAAAGAGAATTGACCCCAAAAGGCATTGTTTCTGAGATCAATATACTTTAAGGACCTAAGAGTAACAATTGGAAATGATGAAATGTCCCCTTCAAGTTTGTTTGATGACAAGTCTAAGAGTGCAAGAGATGTCAATTTTCCAAGACAAGATGGAACAATTCCACTAAGATTATTGTGGCTAAGATCCAACTCTTGAAGGTTCTTTAGTGAACAAAAACCTGAAAAAGAAGATAGTACAATATTTAACATTTTCCATAAAAGACAAAAGGTGATTGCTACTTTTAAGCATTGGTAAAGTGTTAACAGCTACCTTCTTGAGCAAAAGATCCATTCAAATTGTTGCTAGCTAAAGATAATGCTTTGAGTGAAGTCATTTGGTCAACATCTGTCCCCAAAATAAAACAAATATATATATATATATAAGGTTAAAACCATAAAAGAATTTGAAAAAGTGCAATTTTGATTTAACATTTGACAAAATATGACACCAAAACTCGTAGCTTCACATTGGGTTCAACCATTAAGGCCCAAAATTGATCCAATGACAATGATGAAATACAATATTTGATGATATAATCATAAAATTTTAAAGACCAAAGCATCTATATGTTACATAAGAGACAATTCCTTAGCTTCGTGTTGTATGAAACAAAAGGCAAAATAATATAAAAAAAATAATACATGTATAGAAAAATAAAAAATGATACATTTTTTAGCAGGAAAAAAAAAAGATATTACTAATTCAAAATAAAAAAAAATATTACAATTGGTTTTTACAAGTTTTATGTTTTAAACCTTTTAAATTATTGTTTTATTTAATATATTATCAAATTTTTTTCCAAATAAATAACCACATAATTATTTTAACTATTCATTTTTCATGTGATTGTATAATTAAAACTTTACACTGTTTATTGCTAAAACAGTTCTTTATTAACAAGGAAAGGCTAAGAATACTTTAATAAACAATAAGTGCCTAAAATTTGATGATGCTTGGAGAAGGAAAAAGTTTATGGGGTAGGATTAAAAGAAATTAAGAGGGTAAAACAAGTATTTAGTGATACAATTTCAAAAATACAAATTATAGCAATCTTTAGTGAGCATGGATAGCATATACAAAATATTAAATTCTTAGCAAATGTAAAAGATACCAATAAATTGAAGGGAAAAAAAGAAAAAGATTAGAGATTAAATTTGAACTAAAAATAAATTCAAGGAAATAAGGCTTTTGGCAATTTCCACATGAATTAAACAAAGGTTTCAACACTTGTTCTCTTTAAACACAAAAAATCCTTAGGGAAAAGAGCAAGCAGTACCTGACAGCATTGTTAGGGAACCACTCAGGTCATTTAAAGAAAGATCCAATATTTCTAAGTTCTTCAAGTTTGCTAAATCTGTAAATATATATTAAAGGGAAAATAAATTATATAGGAGACTTATTTTAGTTATTCATCTTTCATGCAATTATGTAATTAATGTTGTTCAATGTTTTATTGCCAAAATAGTTTACTATTTACAAGGAAAGGCTAAGAATGTTTTATAAATAATAGGTGCCTACAATTTTATGAGATTCAAGGAAGGAAAAAGTTTATGGGCTGCATTAAAAGAAACTACAAGGGTAAAAAAAGTATTTAGTGTGACAAATTAAGTAAGCATGGGTACCTTATACAAAATATTAAATTTCTAAGAAATATGAAGGATACTGGTAAATTTAAGGAAAGAAAAGAAAGGATGGAGAAAAAAAAAATTAGAGATTTAATTTGAACTAGCAATAATTTTAAGGAATTGGCAACAACTTAAAGGGAGCATGTGATAAAGAATAGAAAAAGACAAGACTATGAGTGTGGACCATGTGCAAGCAAACTTGGTTTGATCAAGTGGGTGGACCTAGATTAGGGAATTTCTTCTCCAAAAAAAAAAAAAGAAAAAAAAATAAAGATTTTGGAGCAATGTGAGGGAAAAAAAAAATGTATACTTTGATTTAAGGTGGGGTCCATGAGGTTAAAGATCTTTTCTTCTCATTCTTCTTGTTTCTATTTTCTGATAGTGTGTTTAAGGTGTTTTCTTCTTCTTTGTGTTTTTCTTCCTCTTCTTCTCTTTTCTTTGTTAATCAAAGTTTTCTCATGAAAAAAATGAAGCTTTTCAACACTTGCACTCATCAAACACATAAAAACCCCATGAAAAAAAAGCAAGCAATACCTGCCAGCGTTGTTAGGTAATTCCCAGCAAGATCCAAAATTTTTAAGTTTTTCAAACTTGCTAAATCTGCAAATATATTTGAAAGAGAAGATAAATTGAGTAAGAGAGACCAATTCTAAATTTCATTGCCTAAGTTACTTTTTACATGCCTTGTGCTAGGAAGACTCCATCCAGATTGCAAAATGAAAGACCGAGATTCTGCAGAGATGTCACAGCACCCAATGATTTTACACTGCTCCTTTCAATCGAGTTTCCATCAAGATTCAACACCTTTAACTTTTGAAATCTTGACAAGCCATTAGCTATTCCTTCAAGATTTTTTAGATCATTGTAACTCAGGTCCAACTGTTCTAAGTTTTCCAAAGAAGCTAGTTCTGCCAAAAAGAAATTAAAAAGAGAGTGCTACAACACCATAATACTGTGACTCTAGGGGAAATGAAAAGAACAAAACAAATTAAACTTAGAGAATTGTGATACCTGTTGCGGAAATGGAAACAGATGCCCCCAAATAGTTGCCAGCAAGATTCAGTGTCTTAAGTGATGTAAGGGTACTTAGAAAGGGTAGGATGCTGCTATTGAATTCGTTGCTTTCTAGATTCAATACTATCAAATTCTTCCATGACTTAAAATCTGAGATACATGGATTGTTTAATAATTATTCCCCCAACCACATTTATGAGTATGCTAATATTATTGTATAAAATGAAAGCTTCTCCAACTTCAAAAGTTTCTAAAAAAAAAACTTTCAATATTATTTATTTTTTCTAATGAAAAAACAAAAAGAAATTAAAGAAAAGAAATCAAAAGGAATAATATCTTTACCATGGACCTTTGGGGGATCAGTGAGAGAGTTGAAGCTTAAATCCAATGTCTCCAAGTGTTTGATAGCCTTTAACTCTGAGGACAAATTACAATTGTTCCACAAAGAAATGAAAATATATATGTACTAATTTTTTGTATGCATATGTTAAAATAAGGAAGTTTTTGCATCATTCTAATGTGCAACAATAACATGGAAGCATTGGTTCGTATCCAAGTTTCTGACTACGGGATCAATGCAAAAATTGAAGTTTTATATCTCAATAATTTTATATTTATCTCGTTATTATGTTTATTTATTTATTTATTATATATAATAATAAAACTAATATTTACTTTATATTGTATCTAAAAATATATATTATATTTTTTATTTTCTTCATAATTCTCTTTTTATATGAATTTTTTTATTAAAATAATATGATTTAAGAATTAATAAAGTTTAATTTGATTGGTAAAAAAGAAATTAAGTTAAAAAATTAGACTTTTTTCAAATGATTATAAAATATAAGTTTTAATTCAAAATATATTTAAAAAATTTAATTACGTGTTTATATTATTATCTAATTTAATCAAAATTTTAAATGTATTACTCAAAAAAAAAATAAATGTAAATTTTAAAAAAATTATGGTGATAGGCATTAGTATGGAGACTTTATATCTCTAGTATTCAAAACTAAATAAAATTCTCCACTTTATTTGACATGTTACAAATTATTTTAATTCAAAATGATAAATAATTAAATGAATTAAAAAAAAAATTTGATGAAAAATGATTTGTATATATTTGTGAATACCTTTGATTGGGAAGGATCCGTCAAGATTATTCCATCTCAAATTTAAAGTTTTTAGGCCTGTGATTTCACCTACATACTGTAAGATATTGTTTTGGAAGACGTTGTCTGAAAGGTCTAGGACTTCCAACTTCTTCAAACTAGAAATCTTCTCCAAACCTGCTAGAACAATTTTTTTGGTTATACTTCAAATCTCTTAAATAGATACAGAATGATTATGTTTTTGTCACCTTGCAGTGACCATTTGCAACAAGTCAGTTTGGAACCCACTGTGCACATGAAAACAGGAGGCAAAGAAGGAAAAGTAAAAGAAGTGTACCTTCCAATTTCTGTACTCACCATATTCTAATTTCCGAGGTACATACGTGTATACAAAACAACAGATGAAAATTAATCTTACTTCCGATCAGGCATCCAACTGGTTTTTCTCCTCACTCTATTTTAATATCCATCTGCTTGCTATTTTTATCTTTTCCTTTTCTCACTCCTTTTTTGAATATAGCCAAAACTGACTTTTACACTGTATCAAATACAAATATATTTTATTTTTATTTTCTTTATAATTTTCTTTTTAATTGGTTTTTGTAGTGAGATAATAAAACACAACTATCAACATGATTTAATTTGACTAATAAAAAAGAAATTAAGTTTAAAAAAATAAATAAATTTTTTTAAAATATTTATAAAATATGAGTTTTAATTTAAAATATATTAAAAAAAACATATTTATATCTTATTTTTTAATTTAATTAAAGTAAATGTATTACTCAAAAAAAAAAAGAAAAAAAGAAGTCTTAAATGTAAATTTTAAGGAAATTATGGTTACAGGCATTAGGTAGTCACATTTGAATAAAATTGTTCTTCTAAACATATTACAAATTATTTTAATTTTCTCCTTACTTTTTTTTCTCTTTTGCTTTAAAGTTGAATCAAATTTCAGTAATTCGCATCTTTTATTATATGTTTCTAAAATTTTAACTTATAAATTAGATTTTTTTATTTTTATTTAATGTCTTTTTGTCAAACTTATTCTATGTGACACAATAAATTTTTTACATTTTTTTTTGATTTTATTTTACTCACTTTATAATCATATTTATTCATATCCAAAACTTAATTTTTTATCATCAAGAGAAAGGAATTCATAAATTACTTGAGATGCATCTATAAGATATGTTTAAGAAGCATAGAGCACTTTAATTGGATATGCTTAAAAATAATTTTCACTAATAAAAATTAAAATTTAAAATTAAAAAAGAAGTAATAATTAAAAGAATTAAATAAACTTTTTTAATAAAAATGTTTGGCAAAAGATGGTGCTCTATGCATTTTTAAGTACCTTGGACAAGGAAAGATCCTCCAAAATCATTGTCACTCAAGTTGAGAGTCTTCAGAGATGTAATTCCACTTAGAGCCAGTAGAATATTGTTCCGGAAGTTATTCCTTGAAAGATCTAGGGCTTCCAACTTCTTTAAAATAGAAATCCTCTCAAAACCTGCGGGAATAATTTTCTTGGTTATGCAACAAATCCCTTAAATAAATGCAGGAGGATTATGCTTCTACGACTTACAATGACCACGTTCTCATTCATGCATTTACAAGACAAGTTAATCTTAGAAACAATTGAACCAATAAATAATCATGACTTTCCCATTTAAGACATTAAAACAAAATTTCAACTCAAAAATCTGAAGCCAACAGAGCTGTGTGGGTTTGGACTGTGCACATGAAAACAAGTGGCAAAGAAGGAAAAGTAAAGAAGAGTAATATGTACCATGATTCTGGTAGCAATCACTAAACCAATTCTGATTCAAGTCTAGATTGTGCAACTCCTCAAAAGGAAGAAACAAGGACACGTTTAGAAAATAAACTCTTTCGAGATGAAAAGGCCCTTCTGGTTCGACAGTGTTATTGAGAAAGAGCTCAATCACTCGGCCTGTTGTGCTATTACACTTCACTCGTTCCCAGCTGCAGCAGTCGGATGCCAGATTATCAGTCCAGGAAGGAAACGCAAGCTCTGTCCTCACCCCACTTGACCCGAAGTAATCCCTGATACTTAATAAACCCAACCTCTCTTCCTCTAGGCAACTCTCATAACCACTCAAGCATATTAAATTGATCAGAACCCACAACACATGTTTCCTGGAAAAACAGAACTCCATTGTCATGCACATTAACAACCACAAAATGAAAAATCGGTAAAGCTCTTTTTAATTTTTTGCACACACCATTGTAATTGCCGAGGCACCTATATATACATAGAAGGACACCTGAAAGGGAGACAATTTTGTATTATTATTATTTCAATTCCCCAAATTTCATCATTTAATTATATTTTTTTATATTTTTTAATTTCGATTTCTCAATCTTATTTTTAATTATAAAGTAAGATTAGTTCATTTCAAATAAATTAATTAAAAATTTATAATTAATATTTTTAATTAGATGTAAATTTTATATTTACTTTTCAATAAAAAATTCATAATTTAATTATATTTTTTAACAAATAATTAATTTTTTATTTATTTTAATTTTTTGTACATTTGAATATAGTTATTTAATTTTACTAATATATATATATATATATATATTTTTACTAACAATGAAACTAAAATTTTGCTAGCAAAAATAAGTTGTAAATTGTGCAATGTTTTTAATTTTATATTCAAAAAAGGACCTTGACTTAAATTATGAATGATGTAACTAATGTTTTCAAACTTTTGAATTTTTCAAACCGTGTCCACTACTTGACTTTAAACCTTTTTAATTTCCACGTTGACAAGGTCCAAAAGGATCCATGCTTGTATAATACATACAACAAATAAATATATAAATCTTGTTCAAAATATTATAATAGTCTAAAATATCCAATGATATATCACAATTTACCACAGAAAACAATGCTCCAAAATGTGATAATAAAACAAATTAGACATTAAACTAAGAATACTTTTCAAGACTTAGAAAATTATACTAAAAAAAACAAATGTTTTATTCACTTTCACAATATAAAGATAGACCAAATCAGAAGCACATGCCGTGTAATGAAAGGTAGACCAAATCATAAGCACATGCCGTGTAGTGAAGGGCAGACCGAATGAATAACACCACTTTCACAGTATGACCTCAAAATCAATGGTTACATCAAATACAAAGATAAAAAGTCTTGTATTTGAATTTATTAATATTCCATTACTATCCTTAATGCATCTTGATAACACATGCCATGAGCTGCTTCCTAATTGATAAAACGGAGTCAATTTTGGCAGTATAAGGAAAGTCTTTGTACATGACTTAGAAGAGAAGAAAAAAATACACCTATTATGATTCTTCTTTATATATATATATATATATAAATTATAGGCATTAATTTGAAGTATGTTTAAGACACAATAGCATATAAATTGATTAGTCTCTTGTCCATGTCTTACCATCAATATATGTAAAATAGACTTCATAACCTTAGAAAACGAAGAAACAGGTTTTAAAACAAGAAATCCTATAATTATTTGCCAGGAGAAGCAAACCTCACATATCCGCACAACTACTTTCAATCTTTTTTGCTCTGTATTTTTGAAAGTTTCTGAAGAGTTGCCCACCTTACTATTCATTCATTTATGCATTTGACACGACAAGTGGCCTCAACTTTAGATCTAAAGGGCACACTATTGAGAATTTGCAGCTGAAGCTTCATGCAAATCAAATATTTATATTGCCACATTGATTCAAAAAACCAGAAGTTTTTGTACACATGTGAAAATTGTTGACAACAATTTCTGGGCTACAAAAATTGTATGACACTGTTTCAAATAGTAAGCAAAAATGTTTTTGCATTGGAACCTCTCAATTCATAACGCTTCAATTTAGTCCTTTCATCACAAATTTGACTCATCTATCAAAAATTGTGCACTCTGGTCCTAGTAAAATCATGGCCACAGATATCCAATTACCATCTTCATATACACTCAGAGCCAAGTTTTAATATTTGATGGAGAATTCTATGAATATTGGAGCTCACAAATGAAGACGATCTTCATTGCACAAGATTTGTGGTAGTCACTAATTATTATCAAAAACACACCAGTGGAAGAGAGTTCTACAACGGGGTCAAATATGGAGATGAAAGAATAAAGTAAAATGTCAAGAGAGATGCAAGTGCAATGAGGATCACTCCAGCAGGCTGTGGGCCCGAAAACTATTTTTCATAGAATCTTTAGTGTCAAAAGCCAAAGAATGCATGGAAAATATTAACAAAAGGAAATTCAGAAGCCCAAACTTCGAAACATATGCACGAGGCAATTTGACAACCTATTTAATGAAAGAAAGATGAAAGCCAATCAAAGGTTCTAATTAAAGATTTGCCTGAAATAATCAATCAAATCAACGAGCAGCATTCAACAACATTGATCAAAGATGTCAAAACAAATTCCACCAACGTCTGTTCAGTTCATCATGCACAAGTTAATTGGCACAAGCAGAGAATGGGCAAATTTTTCGAGTCAATTGCTGGAGCAAGCATTTCAGTCAGAATCAAAATTAATGCGAAACAACCTGTCGACAATGGTAGGAAGGGGCACCAATCAAAATCAGGAATCAACTAAGGACAAGAAGATTGCTTGTAAGAGGAAAGAGAAAAAACTCCAAGGCCAACAGAGTTGCATTGGTCTTTCATTTCCATTAGGACTTCATTGGAGAGCATTGATACATGCAATATACCAACTCAAACTCCTTTAACTGCAACCAAACGGTACTTTTCTTTTGATATTGCTTGATGACTTTTACCAAGACATGTGGAAAATTCTTTTGCAGAGCAATCTCGGAGGCCTTTCATTTAAATTCCTTAATTTCAAGCAAATTGGAGAGGGAAAGCAACAAGAATTAAAGCACTTAGAACAAATCAACGTGGAAAATTCATCTATAAACCATTCTAGGGTATTGCAAGACAAAGAATCAAAAGACAATTGGCCATGATATACAATCTTGACCAAATGATGTAGCATAGACATAGAATCACACTATATATAGAATGGCAAAGAAGCATGCTTAAAAGGGGAAAACCACTTCTCCAACAAGCTTTCGGTTGAAGCCAAACCAAAACTACCAATCTACAATCAATCAATCGAATCACCAACAAAATCAGCTCAAACAAAACTCTTCAAAAGGAAGCTTTGGCAATGTGAGTCATCTCAAAGCTTTGTGCATTTCTTATCTCATCTCCTGNAAGGTTCCTGTAGGTTATTGTGGGAGAGATCGATGACTATCAAGTCAGTTTGGCGAGTGAGAAAATGGGAATATTGTTAAGTCTACAGTTTGACACACAATAAACCTTAAGTTGAAAGTAGGTAACCAGTCATATGAATAGTCAGTTTGACTTCTAGTTGTGTTATTCACTTGATAAACATAGCAATCCAAGCTTTGTGTGATTGGTAATGAGTAAAAGAAAATTGACCCCAAAAGAGATTATTTCGTGAGATCAATATACTCAAGGAATCTAAAGAGTAGTAATTGGAATATGATGAAATGTCTCTCAAGTGTGATGTTGATGACAAAATCTAAGAGTTTAGAGATGTCAATTTGCCGAGACCAAAAATGGAATAATTCCACTTAGATTATGCCGCTGAGATCAATTCTTGAAGGTTTCTTTAGCTGCACACAAACCTGAATAGAAGATGTACATATCTAGTATTTTCCATAAAAGACAAATTGATTGCTACTATTAAGCATTAGTAAAAGTGTTAGTAGCTACCTTCTGGGGCTAAAGAATCCATTTAGATAGTTGCTAGCTAAAGATAAAGCTTTGAGTGAATCATTTGCCAAGATCTGTCCCAAATAAAACAAATATATAAAGAAACAAGTTTAAAAACCATAAAAGATTTTAGAAAAAAGGCAATTCCAATTAGCATTTGATAAAAATATGTTATGCCTGAAACTCAGTCTTCAGCTGGATTCAACTACAAAATTGGTTCAATGTTAATGATGAAAACAATATTCATGATATAATGTAAACTGTTAATGATCAAAGCATCATATGTTGATAAGAGCCAATTCCTTGGCTTTGGCCTATATGCAACAAAAGGGAAAAGTCTGATTGGTAGAAAGCTGCGTGGACACAAACAGCTGAGTAGTTATGAATTTCTTTTTTTTTTTTTTTCATAACAGAAATTTATGTGTAGCAAATATAAAAAATAAAATAATAAGTATATAAAAAAATTATAATTGATATTTATTATTATCCACAAAAAATGACACTCATTTGTTGAAATAAAAACATTACAATTGTTTCTCATGAGTTTATATGTTTCTTTTAAAATCTTTGAATTATGTTTATTTTATCATACTTTCAATGTTTTTTTTCAAATAAGTAACTACATAATTTATTTTAGTTATTCATCTTCATGGGATTGAGTAATCAATGCATTTACAATGTTTATTGCCAAAAAAAGTTCTCTATTTACAAGGAAAGGCTAAGAAACAATTGGTGCCAACAAATTGATGAGATTTGGAGAAGGAAAAGTTGGATGGGCAGCATTAAAAGAAACTGTGAGAGTAAAAGAAGTATTTAACGAGACAACTTCAAAAATACAAATTACAGGATCTTAAGTAAGCATGGGTAGCTTAACAAAATATTAAATCCTCAGTGAATGTGAAGGATACCAGAAAATTGAAGGAATGAAAAGAAAGGATAGAGAAAAAGAAAAAGATTACAGGAAACAGTAAGCAGTTACCTGCCAGCATTGCTAGGGAACCATTGAGGTGATTCCGAGAAAGATCCAAAATTTCCAGGTCCTTTAACCTTGCCAAATCTGTAGATATATTAAAGGGAAAATAAATTGAGTAAGAGAGACCAATTCTAAATTTCATTGTCTGAGTTACTCTTTACATGATAAATTGACATGCCTTGTGCTGGGAAGACTCCATCCAAGCCGCAAGATGCAAGATAGAGATTCTTTAGAGATTTCACAGCACCTAACGATTTTAGACTGCTCTTAACGAAGGTGTTTCCTTTCAATCTTGTTAGGTCAACACCTCTAACTTTGTTACAACGCAATCTTGTTAGACGTATCAAGGCAATTCTTAATCAACTTAGTCATTGTAAAACTCAGGTCCAACTGTTCTAAGTTTTCCAACAGCTCTCAAAGTTTTTGAAACAATTAACAATATTATTTTTCTTTCCTGATGATGAAACATGGGGAAAAAAAATGAAATTAAAGGAAGGATGACAGGATTTTATAACAGAATCCGGGCTTTTTTTTTTTTTTTTTAACCAGTACTAGTTCAAGGCCTTGCACAATGAAGAGCATCATTTCATGTCTTTTTCAATAGTGTCACTCTAGTTCAAATTCTTTTCCAGGATCTGCTTAACAATGTATTTCACGAATAAAAATGATAATTTAAAATTAAAAAGGATGAATAACTAATAGAATTAAATGATTTTTTTTTTAAAAAAAAAAAAGAAAAAAGGAAACCAAAATCTTTGACAAACTAATGTCCATGCAGACTAGATTATTAGTTAATATGCAAATTCTGGTTTCTTCGCCTTAAAGGAAAAAAATCCACAAATGTTGTTACCGGTAACATTGTGCAGCTCTTTTGGAGATTACTACTACGATACAATGTTACAATATAAATTTCAATTTACTCACTTTATACTTGATTTGACTAAGATTTATCTAAACAAAATTTTACAATCATATTTAGTCATATTCAAACTTTATTTTTGGTCCTCGGGAGAGCAAGATTCGTGAATTATTTGAGACATACATGTAAGATATGTCTTACAAAATTTGGTTTAACATTTTGGATCTCAGAGTGCTCTAGTTCAAATTCCTTTCCAGATCAACTTAAGAAAGTTTTTTGTAAATGAAATTTATAATTTAAAATTTAAAAGCATTAATAACCAAAACAATTAATTATTTTTTTGAAAAAAAGAAAACATGTTTAGTGAAAGATTATGCTGTATATGTACCTTTGAGTGGGAAAGATCCTTCAAATGTATTGGAGCTCAGGTTTAGAGTTTTCAGAGATGTAATTTCACCTAGAGACTGTAGGATATTGTTCTGGAAGTTATTCTCTGCAAGATCTAAGACTTCCAACTTCTTCAAAATGGATATTTTCTCAAAACCTGCAGGAACAATTTTCTTGGTTATGCAACAAATCCCTTAAATAAATACAGAATGAATATGTTTCTGCTTATGCATTTACAAGACAAGTTAATCTTAGAAACAATTGAACCAATATATAATCATGACTCTCCCAATTAAGACATTAAAACAATGTTTAACTCAAAAATCTCCTGTGTAACAGAAGCTAACTCAGCTATGTCTGCAGATCTGTGTGGGTTTGGAATCACTGTGCACTTGAAAACAAGAGGCAAAGAAGGAAAAGTAAAGAAGCGTAATATGTACCATGATTCTGGTAGCAATCACTAAACCCATTGCCATGCAAGTCTAGCTTGTGCAACTCCTCAAAAGGAAGAAACAAGGACACATTTAGAAACCACTGCTGTGGTTCCAGGCTAGTGTTATTGAGAAAGAGCTCAATCACTCGGCCAGTGGTGCTATTACACTTGACTAGTTCCCAGCTGCAGCAGTCAGATGCCAGATCATCAGTCCAGGAAGGAAACGCAAGCTCTGTCCTCACCCCACTTGACTCGAAGTAGTCCCTGATACTTAATAAACCCAACCTCTCTTCCTCTAGGCAACTCTCATAACCACTTAAGCATATTAAATTGATCAGAACCCACAACACATGTTTCCTGGAAAAACAGAACTCCATTGTCATGCAAATCAACAAGCACAAAAAGAAAAATTGGGAAAGTTTTTTAATTTTTGCACACACCATTGTAATTGACGAGGCACCTATATATAGAACAGCACATGAAAAGGGGTCAATTTTGTAATGCCGGACTCAGATCCACATGCCGTGTCACAAAAGGTAGACCAATGAGAAGCATCACTGTTACGTCGGTGCAGTAACACTCCTGTGGCGCCTTTGAACCCGCTAAAACTGTTATCGAATAATAAATAAAAAAGAAGCCATGAGTCTCTTCCTAATTGATCATAAAGGTAATTAGAGTTAAATGAATTAGTTCATTCTTTACTTCCAAAACCGTTCATAAGGTATAAAATTGATATCGCATATTTTATGAATTCTTATCTAGGAAATATATTTTTGTTCTTTTTTTTTTCCTAGTTTCTTTGTAATTCTTTTTTACATTGGTTTTCTAAATTTAATTTGATTGGACAAAGTGAAACACACAAGATTCAAATTTCACCTTGATCAAATTCCTATAAATTATGAGTTTTAATTTCAAATGCATCAAAGAAATCGATATGTGAGTTTTCTTTTTTCTTTTTCGAGTTAAAGTATTGAATTTCAATAATACACTCATTTTATTATCTCAATCCCCAAAGTTTTATCACTTTAGTTATGTATTTTTATTTTTTTAATTCGTTCATCTTAAACTTATTTTAGTTATAAGATAACTTTAATCTCCATTTCAAAGATTTTCATTTTACTTTTATTAGATATAGATAACAATTGACTAAATAAAAAATTTACAAGTAATATTTTTAATTAGACCCAAACTTTATTTTCGGTAATCTCATTAACAAATAAATATTTTTTTTGGTCATTTTTATTTTTCTGTATATCTAATATAGTTATTTCACCTTACCAAATTGTGAAAATTACTAATTTAAAAAGAGTTTTCATGGAAATGTAATAGGATGTATTTTGTAAATTTAAGATATTTTTTCACCAACTACAAAACTAAATCTCTCCCTATAAAAATGAATTGTAACTTGTGGAATATTTTCTAATTTTGTGTTCATAAAAGACCTTGACTTGAAGCATAAATAATGAAATTGATGTTCATGATCTAACATAGACTTAGATTTTTCCAAACCGTGTCTAAGACTTTAAGGAGGAGAACATTTCCTAGAAAATGGGTGTCCAAAACTTGACTTATACCCTCTCTAATTTTCAAAGCATATCCAAGACTTGACTTATAAACTCTTTAATTTCTAAAACGTGTCCAAGATTTGACATATCCCTTTCTAATTTCCAAATTATGTCTAAGACTTGAATTATAAGCTCTCTAATTTCCACAATAACATAATCCAAAAGAAACTCATGCCTATATTACTATAAAAATATGTATAATGCAAATAATAAATAAATCTTGTCAAAAATAATGTAATAGTTTAGAAAAACCAATGATAAACCACAATTATCATAGCAAGCAATGCTCTAAAATGTGATAATCAAAAAATTTAAAATATAAAAATAAGACCAATTCTCATGACCTTGAAAATTATATTGAAAGGACAAATGTATACTATTATAAAATGAGAAGCATCACTTTCACAATATGAAAGGTAAACCAAATGAGAAACACTTGCCGTGTAATGAAAGGTAGACCAAGTGAGAAGCATTTGCCGTGTAATGAAAGGTAGACCAAATGAATGGCATCACTTTTACAATATGACAACAAAATCAATGGTTACATGGATCCGGTTGCTAGACAAAATAAGAATTAGGTAGGAGGAAGTCTTTGTATCTAATTTATTAACATCCCATTACTATCCTTAATGCACCTTGATAAACATGTCATGAGTCTCTTCCTAATTGATAAAAAAGAAGTCAATTTTGTAATTCCAGAGTTAATGCACATACCATATAAAGAAAGTCTTTGTTTATAACTTAAAAGAGAAGAAAAAGTATACCTATTCTTCTTCTTTTTTAATATATATTGTTACCAACAAGAAGTATTAATTGTTTCCAAAAATTCAAAGATCACCCGAGTGTTACATGACTACAAAATAAACAGTGGCCTCCCACTATCACCGCAAGAAATAAAAAAGTACGGGAAAAAGTCAAAAAGAAAACAGCAAAGCTAAAGGAATTTTATGTCATGTCAGTGGTTCTATCCCACGCTCGTTGTGAATAAACCACGTAAGGTGCCAATATTTTAGTTAATTTGACATGAAATAATATATTATATTATTATAATTATTAATTATATGTTTATAATATTTTGATAAAATACTATAATTAAAAATAAAATTATAAACATATATTTAATATAAATTTTATATTAAAATTATATTAAATTTGAACTATTGAGTATTTAATATCTCATTTAACAACTTAAGTGATGGGCATAATAGGAGACTCCTTACCAAGAACCAGAGAATTGAAGCTGAAAGAAAACGTTAATGAACCCAGAAGCCATCAAGGTGGTCATACGTAGTTTCCGATGTGCCAGACGAGGGTCACTGCACTTTTTAGCATAACACGTATTAAATTATTGGGATAATTATTTTACTTAAAATTTTAGAATTAATTTTTCTGAAATTATAAAAATATTATCATTAATTTTTTTCATAAAATAACAAAACTTAATATTTATACATATTCCTATCAAATATTTAAATTAATTTTTACAAATTTTTTCTAACTATTTTAATAATTTTTACTCACGTTAAAAATATTTTTATATATCATCTCACAAAAATTAACGATGGGTAGATGAGAAAGTCACTGCTAACCCATCTCACAAGGAAAGAAAAGAACAGTAAACTAAAAATACAAAAAAAACAAAAAAAAAAAAAAAGAAAAAAGCAAAACTTGTGACACGGGTTGAGAGACCAGTGGAAAAAATGAAAGATCCTAATGGCAATTTTCAGATTGTGATGTAGTCTTCCAATGACAACCGTATAGGTCATTGTCTTCGGTACTTGTCGATCAAGAAATTACACAAGAAAACAACTTTGAACAAGAAAATATGACACAGATGTTTTGTCTCCTGGAAATAAAAACTTAAACAAATGACAATCATTTAGACTGACTTCCCGTCAACGTCAATGCCCTTTATTTAGTATTTACAAGAAATAATATGCCAAGTTGCCTATAGTTATTGGGGAGGCTGCCGTATCACCTCCAAAACCAATGAGAAGCACTTGCCGGTGTAATGAAAGGTACACTTGCCGTGTAATGAAAGGTAGACCAAGTGAGAAGTACTTGCCGTGTATTGAAAGGTAGACTAAATGAATGGTATCATTTTCACAATATGACAACAACATCAATGGTTACATAGATCTAGTTGCAAGATAGAATAAGAATTAGATAAGAAGAAATCTTTGCATCTAATTTATTAACATCCTGTTACTATCATTAAAGCATCTTGAGAAACATGCCATGAGCCATTTCCTAATTGATAAAAAAGGAATTAGTTTTGTAATTATAAAGTCAATATACATATAATATAAAAAAAATCTTTGTATATAATTTAAAAGAGAAGAAAAAGTATATCAATTATAATTCTTCTTTTTTAATATATATATTATAAAATAATATAATTTAATAATTAATTATTTTTAATTTAATAAATTAAATTTTTTTTAAATATTTATAAAATTTAAATTTTAATTATAAATATATAATAAATAAATGAATAAATATATACATCCAAAGTATTCAAATTACTTTATTATATTGTATTTTTTTTCCCTCTTCCCAGAATATGCACAGTAAAACCACTTTTTTGATGCCATAATGCATGTCAAACGGAAAAGGAGTCATTTTCACTTGAAGTGAAATTAGCTGAAATTGTAAATGCAGAGAATCAGATAACTACCCCATCCTCTCCAAACATCATCGGCACTAAACGTGGTCCCATATTACCCCAAAATGATCAATTGTTTTTCCTCCACAAATTAACAGAAAAAAAGTCTACAAGACAAAAACAAGCCAGCGTCATGCAAATGAACCACTGATGGCTAGCATAGTGGCAAAGGAAATTTGAAAATTGTATGAGGTAAGCACACAGTCTTGGGTTCAAACCTGCATATGAGCATTCCATTAAGCAAGTGGGAACTATGGCACTGCACTGAGGTCTGCTCGCCATAAAAAAAAACAGTATCTGACATAACATTAACACTTAAATACTCTGTTTTACCAATGTAGTAGACTTCAAGACATTAATACGGTTAACTTGCAGTACCTTAAAAGAAAGCCATTTTACACTTTTCAGCTGAATAGCCAAACTTAAATTGGTAGAAAGCATGCACCAATAAGCTACAGAGAATTATAGCCAATGATTCAACTAACATATATATATTTTTTCTACAAACAAACAAACAAAGTTGATAATGCAATACACACTCCAACTTAAACAACAAATAAACTTCCATAAACATAAAAGTCAGTATCTTAATTTCATGATACCACTTTCTTTTCATTTTCCCTTTTCTCAAAAGTTTCTCAGCTGCCAAACAGAAACCAAAAAAAAAAAATCCTACAAGCAACAGAGAAAAACGTAAAACAGTACACCGTTTTAAGTAATTTTTTTTTTTTAAAAAGGCTGTGTCACGAAAACAACTGAAACAGACAAAAGTAATATTAAGAACAAAATATAATTAAAACAAAAAATCTTACTCAACACGATTATCAAGCAAAACCTGCAAAAATAGTTGAACAAAAAATATATCAAAAAAAAAAACTATTCACTTCAAAAGAGAAACTTTGTTTTCTTCTAATCAAAAGCTACTTTACACAGCTTAAAAGCGTGAAAGATAAAAATTTCGTGAATTTCTTTCTTCCTTTTTTTCTTTTTTCCGGGAATCATTTTCCAGAGAAACAAACACACCCCAAAAAAAAAAAAAAAAAAACAGGCACAGGCGCACACGAACACGCACACAGACGCGCACACAAAACGATCGATTCTCATGATCAGTATACCTTGTAATGATTGATGACTGAGAATACAGAGCCATTTCGCTTACGATAATCTCAGCTGGAGAAACAGAGAGTCAAGCGAAAGAGATCAAGTGTACGAGCCGAGCCATAACGGAGCCGAAACAGCGAGGTGGCTGCGACCGAGCAGGAGTCCAAAGCCAGCAGATGATTGACACGCGGAAGTATGATGGACGGTTACGTATAAGTAGAACGAATATGAGCAATACATGTTAGGTCTCTTCGCAATGATAGGTTTTCACGTACGGCGGATTAGATAACATGTGTAATTTTTTTCTTAAATTTTATTTATTATATTATATATTATTATTTATTTTTAATAATAATAATATATTATTATTATATTATTTATTTATATTTATTTATTTATTTGACCATCTATCAAAGTACTTTCTTGATTTACCCGATTCAAATAAGTAAAACTTAAATTTTGTTATTTTAATAATAATTATTATTTAATTTTAAAAATTATCATCTATTTTATTAACTATTAATTAATTAATAATTAATATTATTATAAAATTAAAATAATAGTATTATTTTGATATTATAATATATTGTAAAAAATTATTTAATTTTGTATATATAATTAATTAATTTTTATAATATTATATAATTTTAAATATTAAGATTTTATAAAAATAATTTATATTATATTTTAATTATATATTTATATTAACTATTTAAATTTTATAATTTTTTTAATTAAATGATTGAAAAATAAATAAATTAATTAAAAATTTATTTTAATTTTTTATTTAATTTATGAGTTTTTACATTTTGTATTTTTAAAAAAATAGAAAAAAAGAAAAAAATATCATACTAATATTTAACCTTGCATTTGATGTTACTAATCCTAAACCCGAATAAAGAAAGATTTCAATATATTAAAATTAGTCAAAAAAAACGAAGTCATCCCATAAAAAATATCCTTTACTGCCCCTATATGAGCCAACTTCCACCTGAAAGGTCAAGTAGTAGTTAGATAGTTAGATAGCTAGCTATAACTTACATGAAGTCTTGCTACATGCATGTCCCACTTTTGGAGGAACAATACAACAAGCCAACAGAAGGGGTCGTTTCTTACTTTTAATTACAAATTAAAAATTTACTTTAACTTTTTTATTTAATTTATGAGTTCTTATATTTTGTATATTAAAAAATAATAATAAAAAAAGAAAAAAAAATGTCCTGTTAATGTTTAACTTTGTGTTTGATATTACTAATTCTAAACTTGAATGAAGAAGGATTTCAGTATATTAGAATTAATCAAAAAAATGAAGTTATCCCATAAAAAAATCATTTACCGCCCTTATATGAGCCAACTTCCACCTGAAAGGTTAAGTAGTATCTAGATAACTAGCTATAACTTACATGAACTCTTTCCGCATGCATGTCCCACTTTTGGAGGAACAATACAACAAGCCAACAGAAGGGGTCGTTTCTTACTTTTAATTTTTCTAATAATACCCATGTTTAGCAAAGTTTAATGGGAATTTTTTTGGATATTCAAGATAACTTGATATTATTTATCATTTTTTTATTTACATCAATGAGATTGGTGGTATTATTTTTATAACTTAATATTAAACTCTGATCCATTTGCTCCTAAAGCAATGATGTTAATAAAATCTTCAGGAGAATTATGTAGAAAATATTTCCAAGAGAGAACTAAAACTCAGATTAATAAAAGAGAACTAAAGCTTAGGCTTATAAGATGATGTAAAGAGATCATAGTTTCTCCCTTATCTACAGGTTCTTTGCTAGAAGCCAAAAACAGATCACCTATTAATATTGTAGAAGGTTGTTAGTGACAGTTTTAAGGTGACCCCTATTTAGGTTCAAGTTGAACTAAGGTTGATGAGGAACTGGTTCTTGTTTTGGTAAAGCCATTATTGAGACCAATCCTGTTGAATTTTGTGCCTTTTTGGAATTGAACTAGTAGATATCTAAGGAACAAAACTAGAACTGAGAACTACCAATTCTTTTCTTTCTCAAAATTAGGGTAACAGTTCGAACTAGTAATTGGACCAAACTTTGGTCAACTAACAATTATACGAGAATCTATTGTTCTACAGCATTTCTAAAACTTAATAACAATGTATTTGAAAGTAACTTTTAACAAATTGTCAAGAATAATAAATTTAGTTGTTTAAATATATAGGTAAATGAGTTCTTACATAAATTTTTGGTCAATATACTTGGTACTATATAAAAATCCCCAATAAGACTTAGACTTAAAGTTCAAACTAATATTATTAAAATTTTAAATAAGAATTATGTGATTAAAAAAATTTATATTAAAAATAAAATAAATAAATAAATAATATAAATAAATACTTATAAATTTAATATTTTAAAAATTTTAAATTAAAATATAATATTAAACTTACAAATTTATTATTTATTTAGATTTTTTTTAAATTCAGTATTTAAGTCTTAATTCGTGACTCAAAAAATAAGTAGTAATAACACTCAAGAATCTAATGTTGAAAAGGAGGACCAATGCACCAAACATTTAAAATTTTGAATTTCTTCTATTTCCATCAAATGTTGTATGTTGCATGGGTACAAAGATTGGTTTCCAAAATATGTTGCATGGGTATAAGGATTGAGTGTAGGCACCTCAACAGTTGAGCAATTAAATGACAAGAATGCATGACAATAAGTTAGGAAAGAGCAAGGCATTGGCATCCAATGAAAAAGTGCTTAGGCCAAAAAAGAAGATCAATGCATCTAATATTTTAAGATTTTGTATTTCTTTGGTTTCCAACAAACATTGCATAGTATAAGGATTGGTTTCCAACACACATTGCATGGGCATAAAGATTGGGTGTAGGCACTTAAACAAGTAAGATATAAGATGAACATGGGAATGACATGCTAAGAGAGATTAAGGTATTGACATCAAGTAAATAAAAATGTTTAAGAGCTTAGTTGCAAGGCAACATGCATTAGACAATAAAATGACAGCTCATGCATATGTTTGGCCTGATACTACGAGGACATATGGCAAATTGACTACTACTTCATTTGCTAACTACCTTATTAAAGTTGTCTTAAACTGCATCAAATAGTTTTTATTTTGAAGAGACATATTAATAGGTAGTTAGACCAAACAAATTGGAGATCCCTAGTGTTGGCATGTAAACTTGTTCTTTATTAATTAATGCTTTTAGATAAGGTTTATTGGAAATCTAAAACTAAAGTGTGATTCTTGAAATAAGAAAAATCATGTATTACAACTTCCTATTTATATAAGTATGTAATTCAATGAATTGAAGTAAATGTGAATGAAGAATATAACCTATCTCCTCTTTGTCTCTTTGTTTGCTCCTCTCTCCTCTATTCCTATGTTTGTTTGTCTACCTAACAAAATTTAACAAAATTTTGGTATCAAAGCCAAAACAACAATGGCTTCAACTAGTTCCTTTCAATCACAGGTGCCTAGATTAACCAAAGACAACTATGGAATGTGGAGTATCCAAATGGAGGCCTTTTTAGGTTATCCTGATGTATAGGACCTTGTGGAGACTGGTTATACCAAATTAGATGAGGAGGATGAAGGGACATTTAGAGAACTAAAGAAAAGAGAGAAAAAGGCATTATTCACGATTTATCAAGGAGTCGATGAAGCCATGTTCGAGTTGATTGCTCCAACAAAAACATTAAAAGAAGATTGGGAGATATTGAAGAAAGCGTATAATGGAGTTGATAAAGTGAAAAAGATTCGCCTATAGTCTTTAAGAGCTCAATTTAAAGCATTACAGTAAGGGAACTCAGAGACAATCTTTGATTATTTTTCTCAGGTAATTTCTATTGTTCATTAGATGAAAAGAAACAATAAAGAGATGAAGGATATTCAAGTTGTGGAGAAAATCTTGCTATCTATAGACTTGAAGTTTGACTTTATAGCTGTGACAATTGAAGAATCAAAAGATCTAGAGATGATGACTATTGAAGAACTCTTAGGATCCTTGCAAGCCAAAAAACAGAAGAAAAGAGAGGAGAAAACTTTGGAGCAAGCACTACAAACACAGCTTTCACTTAAGAAGAATGAATCATCTAGAGGAGGTTATCAATGAGGAAGATTTACTGCACAAAGAGGACAAGGTGGTTGAGGTTCTTACTCCAACGAGCAAACCAGCAACCACAATGATAGAAATGAAACTGATTAGAAAGGGTATGGCTATGGAAAAGGTGGAGGTTGTAGTCGAGGACAAGGTTGAGGTAGTGGATGTGGTAGAAATAGTAGTGGAAAGTATGACAAATCTGTAATCCAATTTCAAATTTGCAAGAAGTTTGGCCATTATTCTTATGATTGCTAGTATAACACAAATGATGGAGGAGAAGAAGTAAATCTAGTTGATAAAGAAGAAGCTAATGAAGGGCTGGTTTTAGTGATGGCGTATAATGAACCTAAACCACTTCAATTTGTTACATGGTTTCTTGACACAGGAGCCTCCAATCACATGTGTGAAGAAAGGAAATTTTCACTAAACTTGACAAAAGACAAATGGGCAACATCACTTTTGGTGATCTCTCCAAGAGGACGATTGAAGCAAAAGGTGATGTCATTTTTGAACTCTAGAATGGAAGGCAATTTTGCATTTTAGATGTTTTTTATGTGTATGATATTAAAAGTAATCTTTTAAGTATTGGGCAATTGTTGGAGAGAGCATATGATCTAATGATGAAGAATTTGACTCTTAGTATTCGTGATAAGAATAATAATCTTATTACTTATGTGAGAATGGCCAAGAATAGGATGTTTCTATTAAAGCTAGGCATTAATGAGTCAAACTGTTTGAAGGTAACTACTCTGAACAGCTCTACTCTTTGACATCTTCGTTATGGACATTTGAATTTTAAGGCATTAAAGTTATTGGAGAAGAAAATCATGGTGATGGGACTACCGAAGATTGAAGCTCCTAGAAATTTGTGTGAAGTTTGTATTGTGGGAAAGCAGCAATGGAAGCCTTTCAAGAAGTACAAATCGAGAAGAGCATCATTACGCCTTGAGTTGGTGCATTCAAATGTCTATGGACCCATTTAGCCTAACTCTATTGGAAGTAATCAATATTTCTTGATGTTTACAGATGATTACAGTGGAAAAACATGAGTTTACATGTTGAAGGAGAAGAAATAAGTCTTTGTCAAATTTAAAAAGTTTAAGAGTTTGGTTGAAAAGCAAAGTGATAGTTAAATAAAATGTTTATAAATTGATCGTGGAGGTGAGTACACATCGCAGGAGTTTGAGAATTTTTCCAAAGAGAACGGGATTGTTCACTAATTCATGATACCTTAAACACCACAACAAAATGGTGTTTCAGAGAGGAAAAATTGAACAATTCTTAATATGGTTTGTTGTATATTAAAAGAGAGAAATGTTCTAAGGGAATTTTGAGGAGATGTTGTTGCTTGTTTTGTTTATCTGTTAAATAGGTTCCCGATAAAATGCAACAGAGATTTCACACCAAAGGAAGCCTAGAGTTCACATAAGCTGTAAGTCGATCATCTCAGAATTTTTGGGAGCATTGCTTTTGCAAAGGTATAAGAAGAAAAGCAAACAAAGCTGGAAGATAAAAGTCAAAAGCACATTTTTTGGGCCTATGATGAGAATTCTAGAGGCTACAAGTTGTATAATCCCATAACTTGCAAGACCGTGATGTTAAGAAATGTTGAGTTCAATCAGGAGTAGGTATGGGATTGGAAGAACGGTAACTTGTTGAAGCAAATTTCTCTTGATAAAGAGCAGAGGCAAAAGGAAGACACAGTAGTAACATCGTCACTCGTCAAGTCAAAATTTAGCCAAATGGTGATGAATCGAGGAGCTTGATTGTGAGGAAAATGAGGAGTATCCAAGACATATACAACTTTAGCTATGTTGTTGATATCAATTTTGATGAAGAATTCAATAATCTATGTCTTTTTGTGGGATTTGATCCATTAATGTATGGAGAAGCTTTCAAGGAGACAAAGTGGAGGAAGGCAATGGAGGTAGAGATTCATGCTATAAATAAGAATGTTACATGGAAGCTCACTTTTCTTCCAAAAGGACACAGAGCTATTAGAGTCAAATGGGTGTACAAGACAAAAAGAAATGCAAAAGGTGAAGTGAAAAGGCATAAAGTAAGGCTGGTTGTGAAAGGATACAAGCAGAAATATGGGGTTGACTACGAAGGAGTCTTTACACTAGTCGCTCGACTTGAAACGATGAGGTTGCTCATCTCTTTTGCAACTCAAAGATGATGGAAGATGTACCAAATGGACGTGAAATCAGCGTTCTTGAATGAGAATCTCAAAAAAGAGGTCTATGTCAAGCAATCATTAGGCTTCATCTGCGAAGGCCAAGAAGAAAAAGTTTACAGGTTGAAGAAAACACTTTATGGGCTCAAGTAGGCTCCAAGAGCTTGGAATTCTAGAATTGATGGGTATTTTGTTCGAGAAAGATTTACAAAGTGCCCTTATGAGCACTCACTATATGTGAAGATAAATTTTAATGAAGATATTTTACTAGTATATTTATATGTAGATGATTTAGTTTTCATAGGCAACAATAACTTCATGATTTGAGAATTCAAACAATCAATGGAGAAGGAATTCGAGATGACAAGCTTGGGTCTACTGAGATACTTCTTGGGCATCAAAATGCAATAGGATGAAGAAGAAATTGTAGTTTCATAAGAAAGATATGCCAAGGAGGTCCTTAAGAAGTTTTTAATGGAGGATTGTCAGTCTGTGGACACATCCATTTCAAGTGGAAACGACTCTCTTTGTGATGAACATGTTACATGAGAAATTTTCACGATGGGTATCTTCAACAAAGTTAAACACGAACCATGTGGAGCTCCACTACAATGTGGCACAGCTAAAACATATATTCTAGAATGTGCATATAACATAGGAAATAGTCCAAGAAGAGAGAAATGACTAGAAACTCAATGTATCCAAAAACTGTGTTGTAACAATCAAGCTGGACTAAGTTAATAAATCACCCTGCAAAAGGGCTTTCATACCTTGGTTACTCTCAAGTTCTCAGGAAGTCTCAAAGACTGGCACTGCAATCTGTCACTAATTTCAGCAAGCTTCCATATCTTTGATTTATCCTCCGTTTCCTCAGCTATTCTAGGTTTCACATCTCCCAAGTTCAGGGCATCTCCGTTCTACCAAATTCAACTCTTTTGTGAGATGTAAATCATACCTAGAGAGAAAACATATAAGCCGACATAAATAAATAAATAAATAACAAAAAAAACATAAATTTTGGCAATTTTGCAAAATGCAGTGCCAATGGGGCTTAAAAAGGAAAAATCGTGCCCTATCCCTACTCTCATAATAACATAAACTATAGCTCAACCATTAGCTCATCGTGATTTAAAGATTTGCACGTCCTATATGTAAACATCTGAGGGGCCATAAAATATCAAGCACTGCTGATACACCATTCCAGCAATTGCAACCATAGATGTCCCTCTGTCCTGCAAGTCCAGAACTAGATGCAGCCATAGCAGCAGTGGCAGCTGCTGCTGAGATTGGGTGAATCAGGGACTGCCCGAGATAAACTTGTTAGGTAGGAGTCAAACTGACAACAATATTTTATAATATTTTATAAATAATCATGTAACAATTCTACCTTGGTAACAGCTCCTGAGGCACGTGAAGGATCATAAGATATATTCTCAAATGTGCGCAACAGCCTAATACCATCCGTATTTGCTAATATTTTAATCCCATTCTCATTAGCCGAAACTCCCAAGAAAGTGCCATCTTTGTTGAAGCGGATACGTGGGCTTGCCTGAAAATAAGAAATGCCAAAAATGAGCTATTATGATCTTCACAGCAATCACTTATACTTCATCTTTAAACACTGAACTCACAAGAAGGCCTCCATCAGCATCAATAGACGTCAAAAGTTGAACATTGTCCATATCCCAGAACTTGATGGAAAAATCATCCACAGCAGCCAAAAATCGGCTCTTTGTTGTATCCAATTGCACAACACCTAGTGAAAGTTTGCAGAAACCTTGATATGTCCGTTTCACGGCACCTGCACTTTCATTCCATTCAACAATACGTGGCTCCCCATCTTTACTGGTCCCACATGAAAATAGCCTGAAGTTTCCACCCAGACGAATAAATAATAATTAGTTGTGCACAAATAAACAGAAGATGAGTATCACTGTCACCAATGTTACAATATCTTAACCTTGTTCCGTTAGCACTGCAAGCCATGGTTGTACACCAGCGACCAGGAGCTTCATAATCAACCCTAGATCCTAGATTGTCATACAACCATACTTTTATCTTCCCATCCAGAGCTGCTGAGAAGATAAACTGACAAAAAAGGTGAAAAGAGAATATCATAAGATAAGGGCAGCAATAAGGCCTTAGATGGAACAAAAGCATGCAAACTTCAAGTATCTGATTAGTAGGATGATAAACAAACATATGGAAATGGGACTGCTACCTGAATATTTTCCTTATGATGAGGGCAGACAGAATAAACAGGAGCCTCATGACCTTCAAAAGTATATTGCTTTGCACCAGTGTTGGCAATCCCACACCTAACATCACATTTTTGGAAAAAAAAACAAATCACTTTTCTGGTCTGTAATAATAAAGTATGAAATAAGGGAAACTAACCTTGATGGTCTTGTCATCACCACAACTTATTACACACAGTTGTTTATTTGGAGTAGAGAATGCAAGATCATTCACGCCGCCAACATGAGCATCAATGTATAAGAAAATTTTGAATCACATTACATTGGGAAAATTATCCACTGTGCAAGCAAGGGGTAACTCAATACCACATGTACCTCTAGGTGTTGCCGTACATCTTCACCCCATGATAAGAATATAATTGTACAATGTGCCTTGAGTATGCTACTCCTGTTATTAACGCCAAAAGGGCACATAAGCACAATCCTTACGCAACCAATAGATATTTTTTTTCTCTTTAGTTACATGCTTCAAGCTTGGACCTCAAAGTTTCAGCTTACCAAATAAGGAGCCATCAGGACTCCAAATCACACGGTTAACAGAGACGCCAGGATCCTTAACTAGATCTGCCTGTATTTTGGCCAAAAAAGAAAAAATCAATTTTCAGGGTCCAATGCGAAATAATATGAAAGTATCAAGGGTAAGATGCCAACAATTATCAATTTTATCAAATCAGGGGGATAACAATGGGCACACCTGCAAGGGCATTGAACATGCACTAAGATCCCAAACTTTAAAGTTCCTTGGCACCCAGTCTTTCCCTGGACCCCACTTCGCACAGCCAAACATCGCACAAATTGGTACCAACTATAGCAGCATGCAGGAAAACAACAGCAGTCCATTACCACTAGGGGTAGATGTTTAAAGAGAATAAAAGGCATAAGGGACAAGAAGAAATGGAAACAAAAAAAAAAGGCTTTGAAAGCAGACCTAGAAGAAGAGTCTGTTGAATAGGATGAAACTCCATGCTCATGGGGGGTTGATCCCTGATTCAGAGTCCTTATGACAGTCATGGGCAAATCATACGGTGCATTGAAAGCCGGAACATGACCATATCCAGAAATGATACCAGCAACACCTTGACTGGCAAGTTTCCCCAAGGCCCTTGTTCGTTTTGCAATATTATCAGAATCTCCTGATGGGTAGTTTGCATAAGGATTTATCATAAGATAATGAGATTTTTCTAATTAAGAAATTATTATTATTAATTATTTTACTTAATATTTATATTTTATTATTTTTTAATATATAAAAGTAAAATGATATTTATAATAATAATGTATCAAATTTATATATTTATAATATTTTATAATTTTTAGAATTAAGTAATTACTAATATTATTAAAACAATTACTTTATTGGAGTGAATTCCCTTGAAGAGATCATTGGAGGCCAATTCCCTTGAAACAATCATTGGAGGCTGATCTCCTCAAAGAAATTAATTCTATCCTTTTTATTTTGGCAAAATTCTTATTTTCAATCCCCAATTCCCAATCTTTATTTCAAATCCCTAATTCCCAAACTTAGGTTCTTAACATTTGGTATCAGACTGGTATTCTTAGGGATTTTGCTTCTACTCCCTTTTCTACCAAAAAAAAAAATATTTATACCCCTTATTTGACAACAAAAGAAAAATCCTAATATCACCAATTTGCAATTTTACAATATATTTTCATACAACTCTCTCGATTCTGATACCAAAATATCTCAAGTTGAAGAATTTGTCATGAAGCTTAAACATATGCAAGAACAAATGCAAGAACAGATGTAAAAGTCCTTTACGAGGCTTGAGCATATAGTTCTTTCTGAATCACTGAATTGATCATGAGACAATATTTTTGGATCTATCAGCAAGCAAAGAGAACTTGTGGAGTCATGTAGATGCACCAATCATGACTATACCTAACCACACATAAGGGTAAATTTTCCTCACTGGGATGAGAGTGACCTTACAGGTTAGATTTCCTAAACTGAAAAATATTTTCACTTCCATCGTATGCCAAAACTCTTTAAAATTAAAATTACTTCTATTCAATTAGAATGTGATGCAATCCAATGGTATGATTGGGTCGAAACATGTGGTGGAATTCCAACATGGGCTGGATTCACTAAAGGCCTTCTTATGCACTTTGGACCCTCGGAATATCACAATGTTGATGGAGAGCTTGCAAAGATTTGTCAAACGTCCACCATCTTAGAATATTAGAATCGATTTAAACGACTTGCCAATCGAGCTAAACATTGGTCTGAAAGGCAATTGGTAGGAACCTTCATTGAAAGGCTTACTCCTGACATCCGATGTGAAGTCAAAGCTCAATAACCACGAACAATGGTAGTAGTAATCTCCTTTGCTCCCATTCAAGAGGAAAAGCTGAGTGCAAAAATTCATCACCCAACTGCTAAAGGCTTCAGCAAATTTACTGAGGGTAACATCAACTCATACTCTTATATACATCCTTCTAACACTAGATGTTTGACTCAAGAACAATTAAGAGAGCGGATAGCAAAAGGATCATGTTGGCATTGCAATGAGAAGTGGCATAAAGAGCACTAATGTAAGCAAGGAAAGCTCTTAATGATTGAGCTTGTGGAGGAAGTTGAAGAAGTAAATGATGACAACAAATATTTAGATGCCAATGACACTTTTGTTAAATATACAATCAAGCCCACAATGCATGCTTTGGCAGGATATTCTAATCCACAAACTATGAGAATAGAAGGATCCCTTAAAGGACAATCAGTAACAATGTTAGTTGTTCAGGTAGTACTAACAATTTTATGGATGATAAGATTGCCAAAGAACTTGCTTTGTTAACAGAGGATTGTGACAAGTTTGATGTAAAGGTTGCAGATGGAACAAATCTAACATGCCAAAGAAAGTGCATAAAGGTAAAACTTTGGTTACAAGGTCAATTTGTTTATGTTGATCTTTTCTTATTACTTTTAGAAGATTATGAAATTGTTATTGGCATTAATTGATTGTGAACCTTAGGAGACATTACTTGGAATTTCTCCAAATTAAAACTAAAGTTTTTATTGAATGGACACATAATAGAGTTATAGGAGAGACGCAGTGATAAAAAAATTACTATTAGTAATCACTAGATGGAGCGAGTCCTATAGGAAGTAAGATAAGGGTTGATTGTGTAGGACCTAGTTGGTAAAGATTTATTGTTACAAGATATTTTATGAAGTATTTCAGAGAGAAACTATGGTGTTAAAGTCAATGCAACACTCAAGCACTATTTGAAAGAAGTTCCATGGAAGAAAGTCGGACTAAAAATAGACAATTGATTGCGATAAGCCTTAAGGACAAGGCTAATTTGAAGAGTGGGAGAATGATGGGATCCTTCTAGTTAAGAAAATTATTATTATTAATTATTTTATTTAATATTTGTCTTTTATTATTTCTAAATTAATAGGTGGAATTATATCTATAATCTGTTAAGTCTATATATTTGTAATATTCTACGACTTTTGAAATTAAGCAATTAATTATATTATCAGAGCATTTAACTTATTGGAGTTGATCCCCTTGAAGAGATCATCGGAGGCTGATCCCTTGAAGTGATCATTGGAGGTTGATCCCCTCGAAGAGATCAATTATATTCTTTTTATTTCTGCAAAATCCTTATTTTCAATCCCCAATTCCCAATCCCTATTTCAAATCCCTAATTTTCCAAGCCTAGGTTCTCAATAAAGGGTTCTTAGGATGTTTCAAAGTAGCTATGCAAGGCAATAAAAGATATTCGTTGTTAAAAAAGTGAACCAGGTATTGCATATAATATTCAAATTTGTTCTATAGAAAAGTTTAAGGTGTCTGTAACAAAACTTAAGCATATACTACAAAAGATTGATGGCACACTGAGACCAATGGCTTCCCCTCCAGAAATAGCTGGATGAGTCACAGTTGAAGGATTCGACATCAAACCTGCAAGGAGTGCTGGGACAGGTGCTGGTGCAGGTTGAAATGGCTGAACACATAAATCTAGGCATGTTAAGGATAATCATGTATCAGTAGAAGAATACTAGATTGAATATGCGTGGATAACCCACCCCATGTGCAAACTCAAGCACCTGGCTTTACTAAAGGTCAGCAACAAGGTTTTCCAAGGTTACAAGAAGTTGCAGAACCACAAAGCGGAACAACTTCACAGGGACATATTGCTTAATCTTATACTTAGAGTGGGACTGTTCTGAAAGCATGGAACATGTTTCAACCATTACAAGAAGTTCATCAAGCACCCCAGACAATGTATCGGCATAAATATAGTTCATAACATTAAAGACTTTCCAATGAAGCTTATGTACAATTTCTTCCATGGGGAATCAATATGAAAGATAGCTTCACACAAAGCATAACAATATCTAGCCACCTCAATCAACTTCAAGTCTTAGCTATATTTACAGCGCAGGCTTTAAGCTTCATGTTCTTTTATACGTAACAGCTGCTCTTCCTTCATGAGAGCAGTAGCTATTTACAGCATATCCCATGATAAATCTCCATCCATTCAGGTGGATGCTTACCAGATTAGGTATGTCAGTTGATTGAAGCTTCTTAATGCCATTAGCAGTCACCGTGCAAGACTCCAAGGTCAGAGACTTTAAGCTTTTTTAAATGATGTAAACCTGAGCTGGTAATATGAGAATTTGAAACATTCAAAGAAACAAGTCCTGTCAACCCTGCATGCACATTCAAAATGTAATAAGTAAAGATCTTTGACACCTGGATATCATCTAAAAACATCAAATCTAGGCTGGAAATCATGCAATGAAGAATACTTCAAGCAACCTTGCAAGATCGGATCAACTGTCATGTTATTGTTCACTCAAAAGGAATTCAAGAGGTTTCATTAACAACCAGACGGCATTGAAGTACAATTAATTGAGGGCTGGAATCTGGATTAATATTTTATCTTTTCCAATTCCATATGTTCCACTCATATATAGTAGTACGTACATGCTCATTTAAGACAGAAGATTCAAAATGAACTAGTTAGACCAGCTGTTAGTACACCAAGGGGTACTACTGAATCCGTAATAAATGAACTCCCAAAAGATAGACAACAAATACACACTACATATCTTTGGGGAAGTTTCATGCTTAAACAAAAGAGTTTGCACTTTTTATTTTCCCTTTTGGAAGAGAAAATAATAAGGAATGAAAACAAAAGTTAAATAGGAGGAAAGGTCAGCCTTGGTGTAATGATAAAAGTATTGCATTGTATATTGAATCTCATAGATTCAAGTCAAGGAAATAGTCTTTTTGTTTGAATAGGATGGATAAGGATACATAAATCTAAACCTTTCCAAATCCCATAGTGTGGAAGCCTCAAGCACTATGACACCTTCTTTTGGTTAAAGAAACCAAAACAAGATGTAAACATCATCTTCCTTAGAGAAAATCAAAAAGAAAGTATACAGCAAACCATGCTCTTGGAGATTGTTTAAAACCATACAAAGATTTCTTTAACTTACACACCTTTCCTGCTCCAAGTCTTTCTTCAAATCCAGGTAGTAAATTCATAAGTACTTCCTCCTCCAGGTCTCCATTTAATAAGGCATTTTTTTATATCCAATTGGTGTAATGTCCAATTGTAGTTCATTGGCAAGGAGAGAAGAACTCAGATGGAGCTTATCTTGGCAACATGAGCAAATGTTTCTTGATAGTCTATTCTATAGGTTAGAGTGAATCCTTTTGCCACAAGTCTAGATTTATACTTTCCTATATTTCCATCAGCTTTGCGCTTTATTGTGAACACTCATTTGCATCCAACAAGTTTTTTGTCTTTAGGAAGATTAACGACATCCCACAAACCACTGTTTTTGAAAGCATTCATCTTTTCCATTACTGCTAATTTCCAATTTGGACCTAGAACTTTTTTAAATATTCCCTGGAACAAATTGATTAGAAATCCTAGATGTAAAAGCCCTATAATGGTTGGACAAATTTTTATATGACACATATTTAGCAATGGGATGTTGCATACATGAATGAACCCTTTTCTAGTAACAATAGGAACATTTAAATCAGAAAATTCAGCATTAAGAGGTTCACTTAAAGAAGATGGAATAAAGACAATAGAAGAATTACTCTTAGTGCTAAGGGGAGGACCAGGACTAGGACCATAAGTTGGAGATTTTGATTGAACCTATGCTAGAGGAATAAGCAAAATTGTAGTATCTTTTTGAGACCTCTTTCTAATGTAAACATGAAGCTTAAAACAAGGATTGTGATATTCTTTTTGTAGTATTTCTCCACTTGTTTTTAATGCAATAATGCTCGACATTTGTAAGTTAGAGACTTCCTCATTTCCACTATCTAAAATATTTTTCTTATGACATTGGCCTTTTTTTTTTTTTTTTTGAATAAATTGATGAAACAAACTCAATTGGTAAGGTCACAATGTTTGGTAAAAGTATGTTTGGTAAAAGTTGTAAAGTATTTCAAAAATTATCTTCCAATCTTTTGTTCTCCCCCTAAAGATGATTTTTGTTAAAAAAAGAAAAAGGTTGAGTTTCTAAGGATGAGACATCCATACTTCTATGAATCCTTTTTGTCAATGGGTTAAAACACATGTATCCATTTTTATTTGATGCATATCTAATAAATACACACTTTTTAGTTTTTGAATCTAATCTGGAGTAAAAGTTATTAGGAATATAAACAAAATATGTACATCTAAAAACTTTTAGAGGCAAATTAGAATGTAGGCAAGATGTGGGGAAAATTTTTTGAAACAATTTAAAGGTGTATCATACTTTAATACATGAGTTGAGAATATGTGCTACTTCAAGCAAGTGTTTATTTTTTTCTTTTAGCAATTCCATTTTGTTAAAGCGACTCTTGGCAAGTGGCTTGATGGATAACACCATTTTCTATTAAAAAATTTCCCAAACATGTATTATAATATTCAATTCCATTGTCAAAATATAAAATACTAATTTTTGTTTGGAATTGGTTTTCAACTATAGTATAGAAGTCTTTGAATAATTGTTCAATGTTAGATTTTTTTATTTAACAAATAGGCCGAACATGATCTAGTATGATTATCAATAAAGGTCAAAAACTATCTTTTTCCTAATAAGGTATTAATGCTAGATTGTACATGAGTGTAGGAATGTGAAGGACAAATTTAAAAGTATCATTCTTAGAAATTTTTATTAGGCCTTTGCCTACAATAGAAGAGCAACTTCCATCAGCTATTCTAATTTTTTCAATACCTGAGCAAGGAGAATAAGAATTGAACAAAATGAGAGGTACTAATCATAGGGTTAAAAGCCCCAGAATTAATGATCCAAGGAGCTAATTGGGAAAAAATGGACAAAGTAATAGAAGTACTACTTGTTTGTGCAAGGGAACAACTTGGAATATTGAATGAAGAGTTGGATTTTAGCAGTTTTTAGAGTTGATCAATTTGCTCCTTATTGAATGGACTAGTCTTGGCTTCATTTGCAATGGGTAGCACAAGGTTGGACTTGTCACAATCTAATATACTCATCCAATTAGCTGGTTTCCCATGAATCTTCTTGCAAGTCTCATAGGTGTGCCTTGAACTTCACAATCACACCACACACAAGATTTTTCATCAGTTCCTCGTGTGTTTGGAATGGTCCTGTGACTTGCATATGCTTCAGATGCCACTAATTCAAATTTTTCAACAAATGCACTTAAACTTCATACTTTCTTCTCTAGCATCACATGTCTGCAGCTTTATTCTCAATGAACCTTGGCAAAGACTTTGCTAATTGGAGGAGGGGAACCTAACTAATAATTTGGCCACATATCTCATCAAACCTAATTTGAAAACAACAAGAAACTTAAAACTCGGCTTTCATCCACCATTTTTGGTAGTATTCGCAATCAGCCATAAACTTCCATTCATAGGCTTGAATAGGTCTAAGTCTTGTTAAATTTATTTCAATAAGTTAAAGTATTTTGCGGCATTGTCCTCACCTTGGCAAATTTCTCTAAGTTTCAGCATTAACTCATAGAATTGAGATTGATTCCCGAGATCAAAGTACACTAGGTGACATTGTCCCAAAGTTCCTTCGTTATTTGGTAACACATGTAGTTGGAATTAATGTCTTCGACTATTAAATTGACAAGTCAAGTCATCATCACCATGGAATTTTCAGCATCCCATAGCACAAAAATTGGATTTGTCATCTTAGGCATCCTTAGTATCTCCTATGATGTAGCCAATTTTTTCTACACCCTCTGAGGTACATATGAATTGTGTATGACTAAACAGGAAATTGTCACCATTTAGGTAGATTGTGGTGATTTGGACTAATGGGTGTTTGGAAGTGAAATGAAGAGGAGGGGTTTGGGTTTTGGGGTTAGAGCTAGCCTTGGATGTGGCCTCTAATTAATGGTCAGACATGGGTATTTTTTTATATTTTCTTAGAGATGCATGGAGATCATATATATAGGTATTCTAACTATGAAATAGGAAGCTACAAATCTTGTTGCTTGATTATAGGAATCTAACAACAGTTGCTTGATTTTAGGAATCTAACAACTTGATTATAGAGATTTGATGATTGAGCATGATTCTAGGGATGAGACAAATTTCTTTCCTTTTCAACACTTGGCATCCTTTTGTAACCCTCATCCCTATGAAATGATTATTAAAATGATCTACCATAAATATCCCACTATCATATACATTCTCTATTACTCCATAAACCACTAACATCACCCTTTATATGTCAAGTAATTCTACCCATGTCAATAGTAAAGTAGCATTTTTAATGAGTACAAAGCAAAATAAGTGAGGATACTGAAAATCAATACCAATGTTTTATTTGTTAAGATGAAATTTTGGGACAAATTTAACAGTGACAGAGATGTAAGATCTTTTATATTCTTTATGCCTGCATCAATCAATCATCTATTGCATATTTCTAATGATTGCAAATTCTTAAAATCTACACAAGAAATAAGTAACTAAAAAATAGATGTAGCAATAGTAGAACCAAAAGAAGAGGTGAAAGTAGAAGCAATTAAAAAGGTGCCAGTAAAACAATCATTTTACTTAAATAACACATTATCAAACTAGGTGTGTTATCAAAAAAGTTATCATTTATGACTTATAATTGCTAATGCCAAATTTTAGGAAAGAAGCTATTTGGGAAATAAACATCCTCCATTATTAATTACCTTTTATATCATTATTTTTTATTCTAAATTTAACCAAAAAAAACTACAAAAAGAATTTGATTCCTATTTTGGAGTAAATTAAATATGTTATAAAATTTATCATTTAATTTCCAATTCTGTTTGATTCTAATTTCAATTCTAATTCTAATTCCAAACTATAAACTAAATAATCCCTAAGATCAAATTAGTGAGTCATATTATAATTTGATACCATTATTATATTTTAGAGTTAATATAGAAAATAACTTTAACTACTTTTTTTTTGTAACATATATAGCTTCACCTTTATAATTTAACAACTTATGCCCTATAACCCTTTTTTTTTTCAAACAAATATAATACACTATCAACTACATTTGATGGATTTTGTCAAGTATATTAACATGAAATGCTAACTAACCTTTTGACATGATGTGGACAAATATGATAGGATTATATTCTTGCCATGTAACAATTTTAGATTAATTGGATTAATTGCGCTTTAAATAGTTAGTCCAAATACAAAATTTCAAATAAATGAATTAAATTGAATAATTATATTAGAATAAATCTAATTGGATTAACATTGGAGAAGAAAAAAAAGTCTTAAAAACACTCTTAAACAAACAAGTAACCCTTTCTAAAATGACAACTCAAGAGTGTTGAATATATATATATATGTGGAGAGAGAGAGAGAGAGAGAGAGTGTGTGTGTGTGTATTTATTATCAATTTTTAAGAGTATTATGAAGACAAAGTGGTCCATATCAATTTCATATTTCTATCATAGAGCTTCTAACGAGACTTTAACCTCAAATTTTTTATGCAATAGACACTCACTCTTCAAGGCTGTAATTTCATTAGCCATTAACCTATGGCCTTCTTCTTCATCTCCATTTCATCTCCCAACAGCTTAACCTAGCTCTAATGGATGTTTCACTCTTCATCAATATTGTTTAATCTTGCTTCCAATTTTTTGTGTTTATTATGGAAAGATCTAATTACTTTTTTGTAAAATTCTTCAATTTTTAGGTCTTACCATTCATTTACAATCATTCCATTTCCAAAATCAGCATCTTCAAAATCTCCTTTCTAGGTTGTTTTAACTCCAGGAAATGCATATTTGGCACTTCTACTCTATGGTCACATAAAATTTAGTTTGAAATTATGCTTGAAGAAGAAAAAAGATAAAGACTAAGATGCCATGACCAACAACTAAATTTTTGTAAGACTCCATTGTCATTATATCTGCCAAAAATTATCTAAGTTCTCTTTATTTCACTCTTTCTAATATGCAAATTTGAAGCTCCTTTTCTTCTCTTCCATTTTCTTTTATCAATTTGTCATCTAGAGTTTGTATGACACTAAAAAGGGGAAAGGTTTAGTCTGTTTTGTTGTTTTTATTATTCAAATTTAATTAATTATTATTATAATTGTTCTAATTCAATTAATTATATTTGAT
The DNA here is from genome assembly GCA_037832385.1 of Rhizophora apiculata. Lineage (NCBI taxonomy): Eukaryota > Viridiplantae > Streptophyta > Magnoliopsida > Malpighiales > Rhizophoraceae > Rhizophora > Rhizophora apiculata. Next base: position 9,475,430 of record CM075429.1, on the reverse strand, counting down.
GTAATTGTAAGTTTTTTTATAAAAAGATAAAATGAATTCATTAGAGATTCAAAGCCTAATAACCCAATTGGAAGTGATGTGGTATGGAAGTGTCTAGTTGAATTGTTTTATTTTTTTGGTCCACATCACGCACTGATTTATGTCCACAACACCATAGCTTACACATTTGATTGAAAATTTATTGTTATACAATATAATTAAAAACAAAAAGTCGCTTCTATTTAGTAAAATTAACTTAATTAAACAAAACAATTTAATCTTTGTTTATAATTTGAAATAAATATATAACTTATAATTTGAAAAATAAAAATCTACCAAATTTAACTTTAATAACAAAGGAAAATGAGTTTTTTATAAGGACTTTAATAAACCATTTTTGAAGGTAATTTGTTATTGAGTTTTAAATAGAGCGCCAAGTTCAATTAAGACTTAAGGAATATGTCAACTTTGAATCTCTATAAATGGGTTACCTATCTCAATTTGTTATTTTGCTCAGATGAGCTAAGGGGGCATTTGTAAGAATAAATTTTAGCTAAATGTTTACTAGGAAAAATTTTAATCTTTTCTTACCTAGAGAAAAATGAGATTTTCTTTAATACATGACAATCACATTCTTTAACTTCTTAATTGATCTCAATTCTCATTTTCTCTTTATTATATATATATATTTCATTACATAAAAATGTAATATATTTAAATTTAGTTAAAGTTTTGGACACTATATAAATTTTTTAAGTTAGAATT
>CM075429.1:9304256-9474186 GCA_037832385.1 Rhizophora apiculata | reverse complement strand
TTATTATAACCTTCTATAATTTCCAAAACATGTCCAAGATCTGACTTTTAACCTCTCTTAATTTCCACAATGAAGTGGTCCCAAAAAGGACCTAATGCTTTATATAATGCAAACAAAAAATTAGGTGTCTAAGACTTGTGTTGAGGTCTATCTTGGTAGAGGTACTCAAAATTGATCAAGATTTGAGGTTTTGTCAACTATTATATAACCTCCTCCCTAATTATCCAAAATATTGTTCCCCAAGACTTGACTTTTAACCTCTTTAATTTCTACCAATGAGAATGCCGTCCCAAAAAGGACCCATGGCCCAATATATTAATGCAAACAAAAAGATGGTGTCCAAGAGTTGATTATATATGTGATAAATATGCAACAACAATAGAGAGATTTGAAAAAACTTCATTAAATCCCTCTAATAGAATTAAAGAAACTGCAGCATCATACTCAAAAACTTCTAAAATCAATCGTACTCTAGGACAAGACAGAGAGCCTCCCAGTTTAAGGGTGAAAATTCTTACCAACAGACAGAAAACCCCCAAATTAACCTCTGAAAATATTCGTTATAAAACCTATATTGTAGAACTATTAACACTTCTAATTCATTATAGAATGGACATCCTTTAATTAATTAGGAACAGAAAATTTGCCTAACAGCCGAAAATATAATCAAAAAAGGACAGGGCAAAGCTACTCCAACTTACCGAGGTGACTCTTGAACAAAACTACAAAAGCAAGCTTCTGCCAAGATGTGGAATGGTAGTTGCTGCCAATAATATCAACAAACAATTTTCATTAAGAACAATCTTTCATTAAGAATCTGTTTCTACCAAAAAACTTAAGCTGTTAGGTTGAGAGTGGGGGGCCCAAGATTATGCGCTTATATTTTATACTCTGACACACCCCCTCATGCAAAATGTTGAGCGAGCATGATTCAAACTCATTATTACATTGATCATGAAGAACTCTTGATAACCATGTCAAGAAAACCATTCCACCCCAAAGTTTAAATTGTTCAGGTAGTCTCAAGATATAGGTCATTATTATACTCCAAATCTTCAACAGCATTGTAAAAAGGTAATTTGTAATTGCAAAGTTAAGGAACAAGTTCACGAAAATTCAGAAAAATTATCTTTAGGAAGAGAAATCAGGAAGTTCCATCATGTTTAAGGAACTCCATGCAAGCTAAGCAACAGTTATAAATGTTGCTGCAGAGACTAAGACATCTATACCATTAAAGAAAGTCAAAAAAAAATACAAACTCATGAAGACAGCAAAGAAAAACTATTTGTAAACATGGACTTCATAAACCTTAGAAAAAAAGAAAAATAGCTTTAAAAAAAACAAGAAATCAATAGTTATTGCGACGGAGAAGCAACCCCACATATCCACACGAATACTTTCACTCGTTTTGCCTTTTGGTTTTTTTTTTTTTTTGAAAGTTCTGAAAGTTGCCTTTTTGTTTGACACAACAAGTGGTCTCAAGTTAATCCGAAGGGCCAACACCTCCCAGAGTTTGCAGCTGAAGTTTCTTGAAAATCCAGATTATTATATCCCTTCTCAATAAAACAAAAATTTCGGCATGAAAATAGTGACAACACCTTTGTGGATATTAAAAACTTGTATACACCGTTCCAATGCTTGTGAGCCCAAAAGTTTTTGCGGATTGACTCCCTCAATTCCTAAAGTCTTAATTTTTAGTTCCTTTCCTCACAAATTGACTCATTCCTATTCCAAAAAATTCGTGCACCTCTCGTCCCTAGTAAAATCATGGCCACAGATAATCCATTTACCATCTCACTTTAAACTCCCAAAGTCAAGTTTTAATATTTGATGGAGAATTCTATTGAATATGCGAAGAGACCGATCTTTATTCTCACAAATTTTGCCGGTAGTCGACTAACTTATTATCGATAAAACACAAGTAGAAGCAGAGTTCTACAATGGGCAAATAGGAGCATGAAAGACTAAAAGTAAAAATGTCAAGAAAGATGCAAAGTGCAATGCAGGATCATCCAGCAGGCTGTTGAGCCAAAATTATTTTTCTAGGAGTGCATGGGTGTTCAGAAGCCAAAAATGCTATGAGAATATCACCAAAAAGCGAATTCAAAGGCTTTAACTTCCCCAAAATATGCGAAGACAATTTGATAAGCTTTCTATCAAAGATTTTGTTTTGTGCGGCCATTTGATTGCGCAGCATCATGTCTAACTGTTTTTCAGGTTGAATGTACAGTTGAGGAATGCGGAGGGAAGTAGCATCAATTACTCCTATTCAAATATTTAAATTAAATTTTTATAAATTTTTTCTTAACCATTCCCAATAACTTTCAACCCATCATATGTTTCATTAATCAATATTTTTTATATTATCATATTATAAAAATAATGTATGCGGTAGATTAAAAAGTTATTACTATCCCGTTTTCACAAGAAAGAAAGTAAACTGAAAATACAAAAGAAAAAACAAGGCGATAACTTGTGGATTTGCGTTGAGAACCGGGCTGCAAAAAATTGAAAGATCCTAATGGCAATTTTCAGATTTGATATAGTCTTCCAATGAACAAAACCGTATAGCGTCATTGATCTTCGGTACCTGTCGATCAAGAAATTAACACAGAAAACAACTACTGAACAAGGCACACAGATGTTTTGTCTCCTAGGAAATAGAAACTTAAAACAAATGACAACCGCATAAGTCATCCATCTAGACTTGGCTTCCGCGTCAATGTCAATGCTCCTTTATTTCAGTATTTATAAGAGAATATATGCCAAGTTGCCAGTAGTTATTGGGGAAAAAATTGTATAAGTTAAATAATACATGAATTAAAATTATTATTAATATTAAATATCTCAATAAATATCATTGAGTTTAAATTTTAATTCTCCCATGTGCAGTATCTTGAGGCTTTCTTGTCTTCTGCCGTCTTCATCTCTTTCGTAATGTTTCTGTCACTCAGCTGCCTCTTTTCTGCAGTCATCCAATTCTGCCTCAGGGTCACAAACCGCCTTGCCCTCCTGCAAGTTCAAGTATTTTTCTTCTTTATTTTCATTATTTCTTTTGTTACACTTTATTCGGTCTAACCATTTTTTTTTTAATTCTCTTACTCTCAGTTATTCTTTTTCATCTCCCAATGTATCATTAACTTTGCATAATACTATTGATCTATCCCTTTCCCAATTTTATTTTTTAATTAATCCTTCAAACATACTGCTTTGTCGTGCTTTGGTTTGTTTGATTGCAATTTCAATTAGCTGTTTTTGAATGTTATTTTCAAATCTGCTTTTTAGTAAAATGATACTTGTGCTTCAAACAAACCAAATATATGCATGTGATAGATTGTTTCATTGGCTTAGGGGTTAATTTTCACTACTGTATGAATTAATTGGAAGATATTATTATGTTATGGACAACAATTTTCTAAGACTAAATATTAATAATATTGTACATTGTTAATGGAGTGTTTACTTAGTCTTTTGAAGGTCTAAAGTTTTGAATTTTTTTTCTTTTTTTTAACCAAAATTACAAACACAAAAAAAAAAAAGTCAGAAGAAGAAGTAGAAACAAAAGAACACTCGGGTTGATCACATGGCCTCATAGGAGTGTAACATTCATCGCATTTATACGTTAAAAGATTTTCCACACTCGGAAGGGCCAAATCTAATGAAGCACAAAAGTTGGTCATGAAATCAGCTGCAAAAATTGCCCTCTTGCCAAGAGTATGTTGTAATTGACAACTCTAGGAAATTAATTCAGGAAGGTGTAGACACTCGATAATTGATAATGATAGGACGATAGTAATGGAGCTCCCAAACTTTCTCAATGATTTCTGGCCCAAAGTTAAAGTGTAGAATCCCAGTTCCCCCAATAATTAAAATTTTGACCCAATTTCAACCTCTTAGACAATAATCCCAAATAGCCCTATATTTTTTAATAATAAGATTCTAAAAAAAGAGGAAAAAAAGTAAAATAAAAAAGATATTTTAAATTAAAATAGTTATAAGTAATAGTTTTTGAAAACCCTTTTAAGTTTAGTTAGCATATTAGATTGAAATTTAAGGTAAAACCTATTAATGCCAAATTTAAAGAATAATCTGCTAAAGAATTTTTATTTTAAAATACCAAAGTGAAAATAAAATAAAAATTAATTTTTTTTTTTCTTATGTGTGTTGCCTTAAGATGAGAGGGTGAAGACCAAAAAAAAAAACAGAGAGAAAGTAATAACCAAATAAAATGTTTGGATGTAAAAAAATATATAAATATATAAAAATAAAATATTATTAATATAAAAATTAATTATAAATTTAAAATAATAAAAAAAATAAAATAATAATAATAAATAATAATATATATATATATAATAATAAAAATAAATAAAAAATGAATAAAATTCTCTTCCCTTTTTTTCACCTTGGTCTCCGTTCTAGAACTTTTTGACTGCCTCTTACTACTACATGATGTTAGAGAAGATTTTGGAGCCAATTCTTCTGTTCCCTCCTTTGTGTACCGTGTTTCCATTAAACATATGCAGTCATAGATTTGCCAGTTTGTGAAGCGTTGTATTTTGCCAGACTAAATTTGGGCAGCGGCCTTCAACTTGTGGCAGCTTTGCCAAATTTTCCAAAGAGCGCAGGAAATGGCATTATAATAATAGAAGGAGGCCTTCGTATGCCATCATAAATTATCATTTATAATAAATCTTCCCACTCTTCCAGCTGTGCATCCAAGAATTCAAGTTTTGTTCAGTTTGGGCGAAAGCAACAAACTACTGGTGAGCGAAGAAGAAGATGATGTGATATCTCACTTTTACTGTCACCAATTTGAGTTTCTATTCCTAAAAGCTCCCGGCCACTTTTTCTAATAGCCGATAGTCCATTTAAGGTTAGAGTTTCAAGATACGGCAGGCACTACCAATGAAAGCGCAAGTGTTTCACCACGATTCAAACCGATATAACCAAATAGACCCAGATTCTGATAATGAAAACATCCATCAGGAATGGTAGCTACTCAGGTAGAAGCCATTCCGAGGAGTTCCAAGTTAGGAGACGGCTCCAAGGCTTCCCATCAACAATTCTTCTTCGTCTTCTCTCTTGGAACCAGAAAACCCAAGACTCAAAGCAGTGATGTGTTCCTTTTTTGCAGCCTTCTGCTCTGCTTAGCCTCGCCCACATGACGATTATATGCACCCCAAATCTCCATTATAGAAGCCTTCCCCGAAGTTGGTTTGATGGTTTCTTCAGATCGCCAAGGAAAAATGCCAAATTCTCGGTCATCATTCATCACATCAACATCGACCTCCTCAATGTCCTTAAACAGTTAATTGCCCAATTCCTTTTGGCACCTTCTAGGGCCTTCCTCTTTTATTATGAAGAATGCCTTCAAGTTAATTAGTTTTCCCTAATCCCAAAGAGGCAACTGCCTTCAAATCAGAGCACCCAGAAACATCGATTGGTCTGCCAAAACTAGTGGCACTTCACATAGTGTTTCAGGCAACTGTTCAAATTTATAATTTTCAGACAGATCAAAGCCACCTCAACTGACCAATTTCCACGGATGGAGGGAGGGATCTCTGCAAAGTCTCCGCCTCTTGAGGCTCAATGATCTTACATGTGTTGATTCACTGAATAATCTTTTGCGTAAGTCGTCTGTTGTGAGCTAGTCCGCTAATAAAAATGCTTCGCAATTTTTTAGTACCCTTGAAGGAATTTGAAGGATGATGTACACTATCTTGATGATTGGTGGTGGGGCACTCTAAACTTAAATTGACGCACTTTTTCTAGGATACAGAACCCATGATTGACTCCACCCGGCCGTTGACCTGCACACCAAGACATTCATCCCCGCAACCAATTGCGGCCAAATCATGCACCCATATCATGCATCTTACAGCTTATTATCATCCGATCATCAAAAATATCTTTTTCGGAAATCTTGAAAGAAAGAACGCATTGCTAAATTTTGAAAAATATTTTCTCCGATTATCTCTAAGTTGTCACTTTGTCCTTCCTTGAGATACCCTTGAGCCATCCACAATTCTATCAACCCTCTCTTCTCAATCTCATGATCTTTTGGGAAGAGAGTGCAGTAAGAGAAGCATCGTTTCAATGCTGGGGACAAATCATGATAGCTCAACCATAGATGAGCAATAATATCTCTTCTACCTTCTTCTAATTCCCACACCTCACTATGTAAAATACTTTGCCACTCCTCTTTAGTTTTTCTAAACAACAAAATTCCTCCCAGAGTCTTTGCAGCAAGAGCAAACCCCTGCACTTTTTTTGATATTTCTCTACAAAGTCTTTTTCTAAATCTTGGCATTCTATATCACTCCTATCAAAGAATGCTATTTTACTTACAATTAACCAGCATTCTTCATCAGACAAAAGCCCTACATTCAAAATACTATCTCTGGAACAACCCATAACAACTGCAACATTGTCTTTGTGTGTGGTCAACAGAATTTTACTCCCTCGTAAAGCAAACTTAAAAGATTGTTTTAATTGATCCCACTTTCTAGATTTATCTTCCCACACATCGGCCATAATAAGAAGTATTTTTTTTTCCTTAATTTCTTCTCTTATTTGTTGCAACAAGCTTTCCAATTCTGTAACTCCTGGAGCATGGCCCAAAAGAGATTCAAGAATTGCTTTGACAATCCTAATCTCATCAAAAGGATCTGAGACACATATCCATATTTTCTTATCAAAGCCTCTATCCTTTCATCATTAAAGGCAATCTGGGCAAGAGTTGTCTTACCAATCCCGCCCATCCCAACCAGAGAGAGAACACGGAGGTCTGATCTGTCACCATCATTAGGCTCACTCAACAACATGTTTTACTAATCTTTTATCCTCTTCCCTACCCTTCACCTCTGTTGTGTCAATCAATAGAGATCGTCATAGGTCTCTCGATTTGTTGGGTTTCCTTGTAAGAACAAATGATAGCGTTCTTTTCTCTTGGCTAAAAGATCTAACTTTCCATTCAGCTCTTTTATCTTCTTAGCAAGGTCATGACGAGGACCAACTTGTTTCCCAAAAGACACAGCGGACTCTAAGGCGGAGCGTACCTTCTTGAGAGGCCTCTGCGGATCCTGTTCAATCTCCAGGTTTTGCTCTGTGAGTTGAGAATTGCAGCTTCCAATCGTCCAACACGTCCTCAATGTCATAAGCGACGTCTTTTGAACTTCTCCAGCCAATCTCTGATGGTGGCCTCCTTCACTTGCCTTGTCTCTGCATCAGCGAGCACAGCTTGGATAGCAGTGAGATTGCTTTTCAGCTTCTGTACTTCTTCTTCAACACCCACTACAAGCCTCACATTTTGTTCTAGCTCACGAGCCATAATCACGCCCAACTGCCCCCCGAACAGAGAAAAAAGTGCCCCAGCCATTGGTATAGTAACGCAAAGCAAGAAACTGATGGATCAAAGGAAGTGAAAGATGAGATCTTAAGGAATACTTCTGCTTAGGTTGATGTCTGAGGAGGCTGCTTGTCAAGACCCTTAACTTAAATGAAATTTTGGTATATATGTAAAATTATATTATTATAATTTTTTATGTGATGAAATCGTGTTATAATAATATTTTTTTAATAAAATAAACATATTAGGTCAATTTATTGTGTATTTACAAGAAATTTTAATAAAATAATTAAGTGAACCATGGATCAAGAAAGGAATATTAAAGGGGTCATCAATCATAAAGATGGTGGGAGGCCTGCAAGTCAGGACTTTGTCAACACTAAACTTAATTTAATGGAAATAATTTCTCATAATTCAATTAAATATGATTTTTATTTTCTAATATTGTAGTATTTGATCCAATTAAATTTTAAATATATTTTAAATTAATTATATAAAAATATATCATTAAAAAATTACATAAATAAACAAAAAATATTTAACATATTATTTTTTTTAGATATTAAAAGTACATATTTATTTTGGTTTTATTTGTCAAAATTAACTAAAGAAGTTATTCAAAATTTATGTAAAAATGAAATATTTAAAGATTATTTAATAGAGATATAAGTAAATACGAATAAATATAAATAAAATTAAATTAAATACATATAAATAATTTTATAATTTGAATCTATCTGAAATATTTAACAAGTAAATTTAATAGTCAATTTTTTCCTTAATAGCGACCTATCTTCTTTTCATTTGAAATTTAAAGGTAATGGCACATGCAATTGTTAAACATAATTGCCTAGTGATAAGTCTAAGGCAATCACTTAATGCAAAAGAAAGAGTTTATTTTGAAAAGATGACACATCTTTTAAAATCAATATTTTTGAAATCAATCTCTTTCTATGTATTTACAACAAAGATGAAAAAAAAATTAAATGGACTATCTACCATTTATTATGGGAAGGTTGTTGAAGGTTCATTAATGATAAAGACAATGAAAGTCTTATGGTTGACTTTTTCCATGTTAAGAAAAAAGAATTTTTAATTTAATTGGATTAATTTGTTCAAAATTCAATAAAAATAATATCTTATTTTCTCTTTATAATCTTTTGATTTTTTTAGTATTTAATTTAACTAAATTTTTATATATTTTAAATTAATTATATAAAATATATTATTAATAAAATTATATGAACAATAAAAAATATTTAAAGAGTTATTTTTTTAAAATATGTAAAAGAAATTTTTTTATTTTATTTATCAAAATTAATTAAACAATTTTTCTCTATTTATGTGAAAAAATTTATATGATATAAATGTAAAAATGTATACAAGGAAATACCTACCTTCTTGGGAGTGGCCACAGGCCTTTTGGACAATTAAGCAATATGCTATTTGCTAGTCGTCAACTCGGCTCCCTTTTGCTCCATTGAACTTTGGTTGATTTTTGCCCCTCTTAGCGTTATTTTTTCTACGATCACTTGCGTTTTTGTCCTTTTTTTACCGTCTCGAGCCAATCAACAATCCATCTCCCGTCATTTTTGGCTTAGGGATTCCCCAAATAGGAATTATGAAACGCTGCGGTTGACGGTAATTAGAATTATGTTAATAGGGGGGGCCCGCCCCGAACTAAGAAAAGCCCCTCGTCCCACCGCCACCGCACTACCCTTTATTACGTAACATTATTGATAAAAGATACACCCACACGCACGGTTGACTCAAACGCCCACCGCCCGCTCTCTTGGCCTGAAAAACTGTTTTCCTTTGGATTCATGGTCAGGATAGAGGACAAGTTTCGCTTGCTGAACAGATCATCCGGTTATTTCTTCGGTGGCTCCAGTCGCAACTGTGGCCCCTTTTAAGATATTTTAAAAATGATGAATTCAAATAAATATAAATAATTATTATATATATATATATATATAATATTTTATATATAGTATATGTCTGATATATTTTGTGTATATGTAATGGTCTCCTGTAGATAAAACTCAATCCAACAACTCCTTTTGAAACTCCTATGCAATATTCAACAACTCAATGTAACCTAGTCGTAGGGCAAGCGATTAATACAAAATAAAGAGTAAAAAAGTACAAGACACGGAGTGGATGACAAAGCGGGTGCAGGTTTTCTGACCTTACAAGCCTTGGACGGTCTTGATTTCAGATTTGAGGTGGTGGGGCAGCGCCAGCATCAAAGCCATTTGATCAGGAATTTAAAGTGTGAATAGTTAGATGTCCTTTGGTCGTATGTAATTTTGTTTCTTACTTAAAGAAAATAAAATAAAATCTCATTACAAATTTATTACAAAACCATTTTTATGATTAGATGGTGAATGCATACTAATCATTTTTTATGATAATTACATTTTTCAAATTATTTTAAATAACATGCATTTATTTTAATTTATTGAATTATCAATTTTTAAAATATAATCAATTAAAATCATATTTTCATTTTAATTAATTTGAAAATTTTAAAAAATCAATTAGTTTGAGTGAATTGTTAATCAAATTTAATATTTTTTTGATAAATATTAATATAATAGATAAATGTAACAATTCAAATTAATAGTGAAATTTTGAACCTACTTAAAAATTTAAAATAAAATTCATTTCTAATTTTTTATTTTTCTTAAAAGAACAAAATAAAAAAAAAAACTAGATATTATAATATATAAATCATAGATATTATGTAAAAAAGAATAACAAGTATCTTTTATTTTCATTATAAATTTTATAAATATACATTTGTAAAAATAAAATAAATTTGAATATATAGATATCATTATTTACACAATTTTATTTTAATATATCATATAATTATATATTACATTCAATTTACATAATTTTTAATTTATTATGTATATTTAATTATTTTATATTAATATTTGTTTATTTATTATTATATAATTATTTATTTTAATTTTTTTTCATATTTATAGTATTTTAAAAATTTGTACACATATATTTATATATTATATGCTTAAATGTATATTATATATACATACATGTATATGTGCATATATATGTGTGTGTATTATAATAATTAATATATAAAAATAAATAATAATAATAATATAATTTTATCTACTATAATATATGTAAAATTAATAATCGATTTGTAATTAAATTTAAAAAATAAAATAAAAATAAGTATAAAAAAAAAATTATACTCTTTTAATACAAATAGTAATTTGTCAATTTACAAGTTAATTTGAATAATATAAATTTAAAAGGATCCAAATATAAATAAAATCTTATTATATAATAAAATTATTTTTTAAAAAAATAAAAATGTCCAAATGTGATTATTACAAAGAATTTATAGTTTTTTTTTTATCAACTGAGTCCCTTACAACTTTTACCAATTTTTAATTAAAAAATAAATAAAAGAGTTTTGGATTAATAAAATAAATTTTCATAAAATTTGAGATAAGTAAATTAATAAAATAATTAGATAATCTATCTAATAATTACTCCAAATACTCCAACTCTAAAATTGATGCTCTAAAATTTTGCTTAATCAAAACACAATATTTTGTAAAAACATAATACAATTAAAGTAAGGTACTGCATCTAATTGTTCAAATGTTCTATTCAAATTTATAAATATAACTTGTAGTTAATGTGACTAATATGCATGGATGGTTGGAAGCTTTAATTGTACATTTCAATTTATGATATTTTAGTTTTGTATTAGTTAAATTTATATTTAAAGAGTAAAACTTAAAAAAAAAAAAAGTAATACAGTAACTAAACGTTTTTATTTTTAAAATTTGAAAAAATTATTATATTTTTATAATTTTATTTTTATTTTTAGAAATAAGTTATTTTTACATTTTAAATATGTAAACTTACAATGACATCAAAATTCATCATTTTTCTTTTATTCTAATCATGCAAGGCACAAATGAACATTTATTTTGGTTAAGGACAGGATCACACCTTCCGATCCTCGCTTTAACTCCCAAGGCTTATTATTTGCACACTCAATGCAGGCCAAATCTAAGTATAATGGTTATTATATACAAATTATTATAGATAAAGTAATATTATTTTTTTACCCAATGTTTTACTTGTAGTTATATATTATTATCATTTCATTTATTAATTTTAATAATTCTGGTAACAAATACCATATTATTAACTCTCTCTCTATATATATATGTTGTTAACATATAAAACAGTATATTACAAAGATGTTAGTTATTGTTTTTAGAGATCGAAATGGAAAGTCCTTTATAAACATTTTTATTCAAAATTTTTTATAAATAATATTTACTACTGGAACAGTGTTAACCGGGGCGAACCTTTCCCTCACTCCTGTTTCGCATTCCTTCTAAATACATACAGCACAGCACACGGCCCTCTCTCTCTCTCTCGCTCGCTCTGCTGTTTGCATGGTATCTGTGCCTCTGTGATGTTGCTTGTTTTGGGAGAACACGTTTTCTCTATTTTTTGGTGTTGTATCGTTCTCTTTACCAAGACACCACGTTTTTTTTTTTTCTCTCTCTTTTCTTTTAATCATTTTCGTCTCAAGATCTTCGAAACTTGATCTTTCTTTTTCTCTCTTTTCTGCTATTTGCATTAAAGTTGCAACTTGAAGTGTTATTGCATTTAACATGTTGGGGCAGAAGTTGTAAACTTGATATTGTCTTATTGGTACTGTGAGATTGGGGTCTTTGAGGCTAGACTTATAATCAATCCAATTGCAAATAAGATTAATGGTTCATGCTCTTTGTACTAGAAGAATGCTTTTGAGTAAATGGGCATCAGCAGTATATGGTTACCAAGACAGTGGCTGCAGTACTTATGTGCTTGAAGATCTTAACTTTAGCTCATTAAGTCAGATTTTGGTTCTACAACTTTGTTCCCATGTGTTCAACATGTTAATGGCCTAGCCACCTTAAAAATTCTCTTACATCTCACCATGTCACCTAATATTTGTTACACCAAAATTACTTTGTTTCTTTGGTGAAAATTTTGACCAATCTGGCCAATTTGTTTCCTGTTCTAATAACTCAGCGTGCTCTTTCTGGCGTGATTTTCAGGCATTACTAAAGCTGATGTTCTTGGCTGTTTATGCGTTGATCCTTGCTTTTCTGATTAAGTTCAGATTAAATCTTCTTCTTTGCCATATTGCACCTTTGTTAGGCTAAAGTCGGTGTTTAAAATTGAATTCACCATCTCTAGTTATAGTATCCTGCTGAGTATTCCGTTGGCATGTGAACAGAAGACAAATACAAGCAGGATTGCTGGTTTAGCAGCCAATGTGAAATTTTAGATCAAGCAAGTAAGATTTCTAGGACAATACAGGCAATTTGGAATTCTGCTTCTGACCCAAGATTTTTATGTATTGGGAGCTGATTCTAAAAAGCTTACCTTGAATGCTAGAATCTTTGTTTTCTTCTGGCTTGTCCTGTTGGTCAGGTTGTAGTTTTGGGCATTACAGATCACTGACCCTTTCAGAAAAATTGTCTGTTGTACACTAAGTTTGTTATTACCCTGTCACTGATTGCACAGGTTTTATGTTGGATGGGAAGAGAGACAGGCTGCTCACGTCCCGAGGCCTATACTTGAGAAAAGCTTTTCGACAAGACATTGGCTTCTTTGATACAGAAACAACAATCGGTGAAGTCATTGGAAGAATGTCTGGTGACACTGCTCTCATACAGGATGCCATGGGCGCAAAGGTATGTCATTTCGTGCTTCCAAAGAATTGTACACTGTCTTTTGTTATTCTACCTTCATTTTCATTGCTAGCAATTTGTCAGCTTGCCATGCTACATGCATCTTAATTAATGCTTTCATCACAGGTTGGGAAGTTTATACATCCACTATCAACGTTTATAGGTGGCTTTTTGGTTGCATTTATAATAGGATAGTGTCCGGCGGTAGTCTTGCTTTCCTGCATCCCTCTACTTGCAGTATTTTAGTTTCAAGGCGAGTGTTAGTGAGAAAGAGCTCAATGACTCGGCCTGTGCTGCTATTACACTTGACTCCTTCCCAGATGCACCAGTCAGATGCCGGATTATCAGTCCACGAAGGAGACACATGCTCTGTCCTCACCCCATTTGACTCGAAGTAGTCCCTGATACTTAATAAACCCAACCTCTCTTCCTCTAGGCAACTCTCATAACGACTTAACCATATTAAATTGATCAGAGCCCACAACACATGTTTCCTGGAATATCAGAACTCCATTGTCATGCAAATTAACAAGCATAAAAGGAAAAATCTGAAAAGTTCCTTTAATTTTTGCACACACCAGTCTAATTTCTGAGGCACCTATATGTAGAACAACACGTGAAAACGAGTCAATTTTGTCATGCCAGACTTGTCTCCTTATGTCGTGTCATAAAAGGGTAGACCAAATGAGAAGCTTCACTGTTACATCGGCGTAGTAGTAACCACTAAAAATTGTTATCGAAAAAAAACAAAAAAAAAAAAACGCTTGATTACAAGATGGACACGAATCATGCATAACCATAGTAACTGATTTCTTTATTAGTCGTATAACAATTGACGTTACCTCTATGTTAGCTCCACGTGTACTTTTTGCTGGCTGGCTAGCATTTTGTGGCTTCAAAGTTACAAAGGGTTCCTAAAGAATTGAACTCAGAAGTATGAAAAGATTTTGATATTTTATATTTTATTATGTAAAACAACTCATGTATATGATTTTTTATTTGAGAAAAATATTTTTAATCTTTTTTTTTGGTTTCTTTATAATTTGATTGGACAAAGTGGAACCAACAAAATTAGAATCCCACCTCTTTCAAATTTCTATAAATTATGAGTTTTAATTCCAAATGTGTCAAAAAAAAATTGATATACAATTTTTTTTTAAGTTAACTATTGAATTTTAGTAATACACACCTTTCATAATTTTAATCCACAATATTTCATCATTTTAATTATATGTTTTTTTTAATTTATTTTTTTGACTTATTTTTAAATATAAGATAAATTTAGTACATTTTAAATATTTTCATTTTACTTTTACTTGATATATGATTAAATAGAAATTGATTAAATCAAATATTTACAATCAATTTTTTTAGTTAGATTCAAACTTTATCTTTAGTTATTAAAAGAAAGAAACTTATGGTTTAGTTATGATTTTTTAATAAATAATTAATTTTTTCATATATTTCCTACAAATTGGGTGTCTAAGGCTTGACTTATATCCACTCTAATTTACAAAGTATGTCCAACATTTGACTTACAACCTCTCTAATTTTCAAAGTATATCCAAGACTTGACTTACAATCTCTCTAATTTCCCAAGCGCGTCCAAGACTTAACTTGTAAGCTCTCTAATTTTCAAAATATGTCCAAAACTTAATTTATAAGCTCTCTAATTTTCAAAGCGTGTCTAAAATTTAACTTATAAGCTCTCAAATTTCCACAATGACATGAAAATCATGTGGAAGATGAGCTATTATATATTCAAAATGAATTAAAATATAAGGAGAAGTATGTCACTTGACACACCAATATCATAAGCTTAACACACACACTACAAAAATAAAAATAAAAATTAATACTTGAATTGAAGTGTTAATCTATGGTTGACAAATATTTTTGCTCCTAATTAATTTATGGTGTCCAAATTTCATAATAATTTGAAGTGTTAATAATTTTGCATATAGGAATTTATGATGCTGGAAATTTCATTTTCCAGTTTTATTTTTTGATTTCTTTTACTCTTTGTAATTTATTCAATAAATTTTGAGTAATACAAATTTGAACTCCACTTTTTTTTTTTCCTTTTTTGAATAAAAATTTAAATTCCATTCTTAAAATCCTAAAGTCTCAATTTTCCAAATTCTAATAAATCATAGACATCAATAATTCTTAAATCTTTCCCTTTTAGATTTCTTGCATCAACATTTTTAATATATAGTCCATCAGTATAAAATACCATTATAAACATGAAATGACCTCATTTGTCATATCATGCATCCAGTCATATTACAAAGAGCTCTATTATATGAACACAGAAATTGGACCCAAAAATTAGATGTAAGTTCACATCACTCAATGCAAATTATTATATATAGTTATTTTATCATTTATAAAAGAAAATATATTACTATAACTAACAATTAGAATTTAATATAAATTCATATTTAACCTTTGCCTTCAATTTATGCATCCATCCTAAATAAAAAAAAACCCCGCCATCACTTGAAAAAGTATTATTGAAAAACTTTATCATGGGATTCCTATATTAATGTCTAGTGTTTGACCGGATAACATACATGCTCGATCATGGAAAAATCTAAGATCTAGATTTTTTTTTTCTTTTTTGCAAAAATTTAGGTCCAAAGTGTTAATGCAGCAAGTGAAATTCTTTTTTCAGTATTTTTTATTATATTTAGATTTTTTTCATTCAATTGCCTTTTATTTTTAATCCTTATTATTGATTAATAATTTTTAATAAATTTTGATCAAGCTTGTATTGTATATGGCTAATCACTTTTGTGATCTTGGCTATTTGAACTAGAATTAAATTGGTGGAAAAAGATGGAATTATGTGGACGGAAGTAGGTTGCAGTTGTACGCAATTATGTATTGAATGTGAAGAGAAGTGGGTTGCAATTGTAGGCAGTTATGTATTGAAAAGAACGGGCAATAATTAAATAGTGTGATATTCATAAATGAAAGGAAAAAAGTAGCTGGCATTGAATGAATGCGATATTCATAAATAGTTTTCCTATGTGATTGCTCATTTTATTTTCAATAGCTATTTTCTGTACATTGAAGCATTAGTTGTAAGTGTATCATAATTAAATTAGCTTAAACTTGGTTTAATCTAGCTTTTAAACTAATTAATACCAATACAAAAGTTTATTTTTAATATACCAACTCACTATGTGAACTATTAACTGGGTCTTATGACCATTTTAAGTAAGAAGGAATGGTGTGTTAAAAATTGTTATAAAAAATATTAAGAAAAAGTAATATATAAGATATGGACAATTTACATAGAATTATTCTTTCGGACCTATTACTTGTCATGTTCAGTACCAACAAACTTAAATTCCCAAAGAAACTCATATTTTCGCCTAAGATGAAGTTGTCACTAATATTCACGTCAATCTTACTTCATTCTTTCGTTTTTTCAGCTCCTAGCCTAGATGATCTTAACAAATCACAAGCTACACCATAAAGAAACTAACAAATTGTATTTCATGTTTGAAGGTTGGAGGGTACACCTAATTTTACAAGGAAGATTTAACATCTGCTACCGTAAGAGAACCAGGCCACCAAGTGCCAGGAATTTTTAGACTCATAATGTAGTCCCAACTCTTGCCAAACCTTCTCCACTAAATATTGGTCATCATAGATTTATGTCATACCCCTTGAATTCCCACGGATCACTCTCACTGGATTTTTTTTTCTGCATCTCTGCCATTTTTCAAAGCATGATTAGCTCACGATGGTAGAGAACTTTTTGGGCATAAAAATTAGGTGAAATCTCCGCTCGTTGCCATGCTGTGTTGACTCAGTGAAGCTACCATCTGCACAATTACATGAGAATTTTTTCCATATAAAAATTGTCCTTTCATTATATAAAAGAGTTAGACTTATTATGTAATTTGTAATTCTTAAAATAATAAAACTCTAGTGCAATTGTTAATTTGTAAAATTATTAAATTTCTCATCTTATGCTAATATATAATATTTTTATTATTAAAATGATTTAAACTATTATTTTTTAAAATATAAAGATAAAAAAGTAAATGTGAGGGTAATGTAATTTGAATTTAAAATTATTTGATCGTAAAAATTCTAATATGATGTTAAGAAATTATTTTACCTAAAAATTAAATTGTTAAAAGAAGAACAAAATATGAATTATATATTATAATTTAATGGGCCTTAAAGCCCGAAGAATTTTTTTTTTCATCATATGGCCATGATGGGTCTATATCTCCTCGCCTAGGATAGTGCACATTTTTGAAGCATTAACCAGCAACTATAAGATGGCTAAAGATAGCTAACCTTTCACCATTCCACACAATCAGCTTTAACAACAATGGAAACAACTGCTATTGTTTTGTCAAGATCAACAAGAGCCACATATATAGCACTCACCATTGTTTTATATACTCTTTCATTTGCCTAGAGTTATATTTATCGTTTCAATATTCTTTCTTCCGTAAATATTTTCAGTGTTTTATGTGTTGCTTATAAGCTCTTAATTGGGCTCTAAGGGTGAATCCAAGCATAAATAGTATTATCTTCTCATATGTTTCATTCTGTAAATCTTAGTATTTTGTATCTAAATTTATCACAATTAGCTCAAAGATAGGTGATGGAGAGTTCTCTAGTCTAATGGGCTTGTGTTCTTGTAAGACAGAGAAAGCCTATGGGAGTGCTAGGCTCGAGCCCAAAAGGAAACAAACTTAGGAAATAAGGAAAAGGGAAAGAAATTACTTAGAATCCTTGGAGGCTCAGGAAATTTATGGGTCCTTTAGTGGGCTCTTATTGATTGATGGGCACAGGGTGGGTCGAACCCTATCAATACTTTGTTATGGGTAATAGAGTGTGGACTACTAATCGACAAGGGTTCCAGGAATGGTAATGGAGAATGCCCTTGTGAACGCAGTGAGGCCGTGGGTTGCTAGCTTGCGTCAAGCTGGGGAACCGTTTAGGCTTGGAACAGGCCTTGGGCCCATTGTCACAAGGTCCTTAATTCAGCAGCTATTGCTCACATTTCAGGTGGTCAGGCACCGAGTCTATAAGGCACGATAGAAAAAACATTTGAGGTACAGCAAAGAAAATCCAAAATACTAGAAATAAAAAAAAAAAAAATCAAGCCCATTAGCTTTTGAAAATATTTATTAGAACTAGAATTTACTGCAATGGCAACTTCAAGCACTCTAATTGATACAGAAGTGTACCAATCAGAGGCAGCCTACAGCCTGCAAACGTGATCTCTTCATCTTGGCAATTGCTGCAAAAAAGATTTGTAAAATTAAAAATTAAAGGCAAAGGCTCGTTGGACAATCTGATTGAAAAGAGAGAGGGTGTTGACAGAACTAGTTTCACTCCTGTTCCAATCCAGCAATGCAACCTTGAAGTGAAGAAGAAGATGGAAAACTTGCTGATCAAGAAAACAGAGTGAACTTTACACCAAACACTCCTGTTGTTGTTTAGTTTGATTGCAATGTTTAGTCTTATTGTAACTTGAAAAGTACATGCTTATGTTACTTTTGCAAAAGCAGAAACATCAATCGAAAGATAGTGGGATCAGGTGAAGTTTGTCCCATTCAAGATACTTGTTGCAATCAACATGGAAGTATGGAAGATGTGTTGTAATCATCATTCCTTTTGTACTCAATCAATGTGTCAAATCCCTTAAAAACGGTACCTTGAATGAAATGAATGTGTTGTCATTATCAGCAAAAATTTTACAGCACAAAAGAGTTCTTTGTCTTCTTCTCTGCAATTCTTCTTTCAATGAGGTCCTTTCTTCTTTGTTAACATCAGAGGGGATCACCGAGACTAAGATGACTCCAATTCTGCCCCATAATTTTCTGAAACAAAGGTTGTTGCTCCACTTCTAGAAGAACAGGGAGAAGAAATTAAGAAAAGCAGCAGCATAAGCCATTACATTTATAACTAAAAGGCAATGCATACATTTGTTGTGCCTTAAAGTCCAAAAATAAGCTATCTGAAGCAATCCTAATACCATTGTCAAGAAATATGCCGTGCGCAATGGATTGTAAGCAAAATAAACTTGATGCAGGTATCTGTTTCTATAAGAACACCATTCCTCGCAGCAAAGATTGGTACTACATAGAAAAGAAACTAGGTTCCCTATCTGTAGTTTAAGATTTGACTTTGATCTTGGCATATGCAACAATTTTAAATTCATAAAAGGAGCTAGTTATACCTCTGGCAGAATGTTTGAAACAAATATAGCTCATTGAACTAGCATCATAACTTTGTTTTTAAAATCTTCTTATGCAAATTCTCCGCTTAACCATTTTGCCTACAGGAACGTACTTTCGCCAACGTCTAGTGAGCAACAGAAATTACAAATCAGTTTGCCAAGAGGGATTCATAGCGGAGCACAATAAACTCGGATGTATAAAAGAAAGATCAACTAACAACACCATCATCTACAAAGTAAAAATGGGAAATGCTCAAATAATAAGATGAATTAAAGAGAAAACTGATGTGAAGTCATCACCATCAAGAGAAGTAGCAACCCTGATTCCATGGAATACCAAGACTAGAGGGCCCTGCAACATTAATAGCCTTCAAACAAAAATTCCTGCAGTCTTGCCATAAGAAACCAAATTCCTCAACAACCTTGGCGTGGTTGAATCTGCAGAGAGCCCCCATAAACCATTTCTTGAAGAATTGCACTTCATATTTCCTTGTTGTTTAGGAAACATTGTATCATTATGTTGTAAGAGTGCTCATTTGGCAACAAGCCATGCATATGCATGGTCCTAGATAACTCATATGCATCATTGGGCTGCCCTCCTTTAGAAAGTCCTTTGATCGAGTGTTATATGAAGGAATGCTGGCAAAAATCCTTCGACTGATGGAATAGAAAACTAAATTTTTGCAACTTTATCCGTGCCAACTCTAAGAAAGCCATCAATAAGAATGGTAAATGTGACAACGTCAATATCTGATCTGTTCCCCTGCATTACTTTGAACAGTTTAACAGCCTCATCCATTTGGTTGTGTGAACATAGGCCATTCATCCAAGCATTGTAGGTGAAAACATTTGGCTCTATGCCCTTCAGGATCATTTTTCTCAGCACTGCCTCAGAAATCATCCCTTTCTTGCATATTTCATTGACAAAAAAGACCATCAATGACAGTGCTGTATACCACTACATCTGGCTCAAAATCACCTTCTTTCGACTTCTTGAGCACCTGACGAGCTGCATTATAGTTTCCAGATCTGCACAAACCTTTGACAAGGGTGTTGTAGACAATTAAATTAGGTCGGTAGCACTTTTCCAACATCAAATCAAATATCATCACGGCTTGGGAGATTTGACCTTCTGCACAAAACCCATTAACTAAACTGGTATAAGTAACTAAATCAAGCTTGTACCATTAGTGCAACATGTCCTCAAAAAAATTTCACATGGCTTTTCATCCACAATAATACCATTGAGAAGGGAATTAAGAGAGAAGACATCAGACTTATGACCAAGTTTGAACATTTTTCTAATATCAGCAAAACCAAAATCCACTCGTTTTAAATGACAGAAACAGTTGACCAATATGGTTAGACTGAATTCACTGTGTTTGAACTTAAAGTTTTGTTCAGCACGTTTGAACTGAAATTCACTCTTCTTATTTTGTTAAGTGAATCAATACATTTTGCATGATATTCATATTGATCTCAACAATTTCATCAAGTATCCTAATAGCATCCTCTCACCTGCCCAAATTACATGACGTGTGAATTAAAGAGTTGGAGCTGAAAACATAAGGCAAAATGCTTAATGCCTCTACTCAACATTCTGGAGGAAAGATTCAGGACCTGTCTTAGGAACTTGTCCTTGCACACACAATCACTGATTTTGTCATAGGCCACAACATTTGGCTCTTAACCCACTCTCTCACCAAATTATTGTCTACAAGTTTACATAGATGTTTGATATTTGTTATTGTAAACAATAAAAATAAGTTGATAACTTCTTTTCAACACTAAATCAAAAAATATTTTTGTCCAATTGATGTGACATTGAGTAGTCTTAGAGCTTAATATATATAATACATTCTTGAATCTCATCCAACAATTTAAGTTTTTTAATTGAATTGAATCTCAAACCACGACGACCTTATATTTAATTGTGATGTTTATTTGTAAGGTGAGTGTGTTTTCTATAGGTTTTCAACCCAACATGTTTCTTTGCAAAGCTCATTAATCAAACTATTGTGAGTAATTAGATTCGTATGATAGCCTTTCTCCACTGTCTTTCAAATATCAGTATAGCTTAGTACCATAAACAGAATATCTGATGCAAAATAAAAGGAAAGAAAATTATGGCAGGCAAAATAAAAATATTATATACTGTCATTTCGACGTGATTCGATGCCATTTCAACATGAGTTTGATACTTTCCCCGCTCTAGTTCTATAAGGGTCAGGAGAAGATTCAGCCTAGAGTAGGCCCCAACCCTAGTCAAATAGGAAGCCTTGCCAATAAGTTACTAAAAAGCTCTACTAGTAGTAGGAATCTGAAGCCGGATGGTCTATAGTTATTTATAATAGTGTTACTGGATTGAGAACCCTGTTTGAAGGGAAGGGCGAAGAAAGAAAAGATAACCCTAGTGTTTCATTGCTGTTGCTTTTTATTTGCGCCATAAAATTTGTGTTTCAGTTAGTATAAAATGCCATGTCCAAAAGACACAAAAGACACTGACGAATCCTATTGGCAAAATAATATCTAAATTGTGATCTACATTTCCTGTGAGACCAACAGGCAGTCCTTAAATTTTGTTTATTCTTGTTCTTTTTATTAGTTCCGACAAGGATCTGAGTCTTAGAGTTTGAAGTTAGGAAAAAACCGACAGTTCTACCACCGAACACGGCTGTGACACAGTGTTTGAAACTTTCCTTTGCCACACGTTTTTGTTGACAAAATGTCTTCATACTCGAAAAAAGCATATTAATGACCATTGCGACCATTTCCATCTAAAATTATATTGTAATTGATATATATTTCAAGGATTGGACTGAATAGTTAATGAAGACTTTAAATTTTGTAATGCTTTGTAGTCAAGGATGTTTAAGTCTTTTCATAGAATTTTTCAATTCTACGACCATTCATGAAGTTCAAGATTCAAATCACATTAGGATCTCAGTCCAAATTGTAGCGTCGATAGAATTACAATCTAGCCTGAAGATTCTCACTTCCTTCACAATAAGTTTTTGAGTTTCTGTTTCTTTTAACTAAAACATACTATAAATCTCACAACACAGTATATAGTTTCCTACTTCTACTCTAGTTACTCTACTTGTTGTCTACCGTTTTGTATGTTCTTTTGATGTTTAGTGGCAAAAACAAGTGGATTCTTGAGTTTATAAAACTCATATTCATTAGCAATATTTCCCATATGCAAAACTCATATTCTTCAAAATTTATTTTTGTTTTAAAGTAACGAGAAATTACACAAAATTACAAAGACCACAATATATTTTTTTTATTTTATTAGAGAAAAATATTTTTAATAATTCAAAAAATTTGTTGTCCGTACCATTTATAAGCTTTTATTCTCCTCTGAACTGGTTGAAAAATGGTTAATTTCCTTTTCTCCAACGAACGATGGCAAAATAGAAGCCCCGTTTGCCGAATCAGCTCCTTCATACTCCAAATCCAAAGCCAAAATCATTGATGTGGGACCCACCTGCTGTAGGGACGCCGCTGCTGCTCTTCCCAGTGCCGTAGTTATTAAAGCCATCTTGGGAATACAATATGTCACCTTCTCTCGGTTGAAGATCAGTTGCAGGGGCTTCTGTTGGTGGTCCTACCTTTAGAATAACCCCAAGCTGCTCGACTTGAATGATCTCTTCAAGATAGTCTATGTGATTGTTTTTGATTTATTTCAAGATATTTGGGTTAATGGGCCATCGTGGGGAAACTCCAGTGGTGCACAAACTTGGGGTGAGTTTTTATATTTGTCTTGTTTCTGTTGATTAGTTTTTGTCTAATGCTTTCGTACTGCCTGATTTGAAGAAGCTCAACATCCGGGAACAACTCAGGATCATTCACGGATAATTTAATATTGAAATGAAAGTGAAAGTGAGAGTGAAGTCGCACCAAATGCCCAAGCAGGTGACTCTCTTCTGGCCATCAAATTGATTGACATATTGCATTAGTTGATTTTCATTGCTTATTTTATTTACTTCATGATGCATCAATATTTTGGTACGTGGCACTTTCTGTAGGCTGTGTTTTGGAAGTGGATCACCCCTAAGATGCTAGCCCTCCTCACCTAGACTTCAGTTTATCATTGGTCCATCGAAAGGAAGCAACTTGTCCCTCTTAAACAAAACCTTGCAGGCTATTTTTGCATCTTCATCATTCCATTGTTTTGGTTTTTTCGGCTCCAGTGACAGAAGTTCTGCTGCCATTTTGCTTTATTATTCTGGATACGACTGGCTTGAATCTAATATGCAGGTGAATCAGAGCCTGTCAAGGTGTTTGACTGAACAGCTAATGTGTCAAATAATCAAATTATCAACTATCGATGTGATTCATCAGAAAAGTGGTTGGTCCTGATTGAAATTGCACAAGGTCCTCCTGAGGTATGCTGATCTTTATCCCTGTGCATCTATCCTCTCCCTTTCTTTATTGTGACACTCATTTGAATGGTTTTGTTCGAGTTTTTGTTATTGGTTCCAGTAGCTGCAATGGCTAATTGGTTCTTCACTTGTAAATTTTTTATTCGCAGTGTTGTGTTTGAACAGATAGCTACCGTCACTTCCTCCACCACCGTTGCTATACACAACAGAATTAGACCCAGAGGTATGCTCCATGGAATGCGAGTCCACGTTCATGAGGTTGTGCGGGACAGAAGATGATGACTCACAGAAATCATGGGTGTTCTCCCTAGTTGTAGCTCGTCCAGCTGGTGGCTGTGATTATTAGCAGCATCAGGGTCCTGTTCTTGCTTGCATCAAAGCCTTTGGCTTTGGCCATAGTAATAAGGATTATAGTGCTGCACCACGCTGATGAAAGGCTGAGCTTGTTGTTGATGAAATGCAACAGTAATAGTAGCAATAGGCCAGGCATGCAGGTGCGCTGCGTCGCCCCACCAATTGGCAGAGTGCTGGATTCAAGTATACTATTCACGTCCTATCTGTCGAAGTTGGTTACAGCATTCAAGCCTTGGAATTTTACGGCCGCAATGTCATACGCCTCTGCTGCCTCCTCTTGGGTGCCTACAAAATTCATTCAACCAAAATTAGCGTTTGTGCACACCACATGATCTTATTGACGAAACAATTCCAAAACAGAAGTCTGTTAGAATTTGATTGTCATTGGACTCTAGAGTGACCTACGTTTAACTTCAGATTTGACAAACATTTATATTTATTCAGGTCCATTCAGATCCTGTAAGACTCTTGCAGCAATCAGTGAAGCATAGTCACATATTTATGGTACAAAGGTTTGTCTCCTTGGTAAATATTATTGTATTTCTTCCACTGTAATCTTGAAATTGTTGGTATGTAAATTTGTTTTTCATTAATTAATGCTCTTTAATAAGTAGAAATTTAAGATTTATTAGAAATCTAAAATTGAAACGTGATTCTTATTAAAAATCTATGACTGAAGTGTGATCTTTGAAATAAAAAAAATCATGTACTATAACTTTCTATTAATATAAGTATGTAATCTGATAAATTGAAATAGATGGGAATAAAAAAATACAATTTGTCTCCTTTTCGTCTCTTCATCTCCTCTTCTCCTCCATTCCTATGTCTATTCCTCTACCCAACAGAATTTAACAAAATTATAGTATCAGAGTTAAAACAATAATGGCTCCAACTAGTTCCTTTCAATCACAAGTGCCCAGATTAATCAAAGACAACTATGGAATGTGGAGTATCCAAATGGAAGCCCTCTTGGGTTCTCTTGATGTATGGGACTTTGTGGAGATTGGTTATACCGAATTGGATGAGGAGGATAAGAAGATGTTTAGAGAACTGAAGAAAAGAGAGAAGGCATTATTCACGATTTATCAAGGAGTTGATGAAGACACGTTCGAGTTGATTGCTCCAGCAAAGACATCAAAAGAAGCTTGGGAGATATTGAAGAAAGTGTATGATGGAGTTGATAAAGTGAAGAAGATCTGCCTGCAGTTTTTGTGAGCTCAACTTGAAGTATTACAGCAAGGGAACTCAGAGACAATCTCTGATTATTTTTCTTAGATAATTTCTATTGTTCATCAAATGAGAAGAAATGGCAAAGAGATGGAGGATGTTCAAGTTGTAGAGAAAATCTTGTGGTCTTTAAACTCAAAGTTCGACTTTGTAGCTGTGGTGATTGAAGAATCAAAAGATCTAGAGATGATGATTGTTGAAGAACTCCTAGGATCCCTACAAACCTACAAATAGAGAATACAAAAGAAAGGAGAGGAGAAAACTTTGGAGCAAGCACTACAGACACAACTTTCACTCAAGAAGAATGAATTATCTAGAGGAGGTTATCAACGAGGAAGATTTACCACACAAACAGGATAAGGCGGCCAAGGTTCTTACTCCAACAAGCAAACCAGCAACCATAATGATAGAAATGAAATTGATCAGAAAGGGTATGGCTATGGAAGAGGTGGAGGTCGTAGTCAAGGACGAGGCCAAAGTAGTAGACGTGGTAGAAATATTGGTAGAAAGTATGACAAATTTGAAATCCAATGTCGAATTTGCAAGAAGTTTGGCCATTATTCTTATGATTAGTGGTATAACACAAATAATGGAGGAGAGAAAGCAAATCTAGTCAACAAAGAAGAAGCTGATGAAGGGCCAGTTTTGCTAATGGTGTATAATGAACCAAAACCACTTCAATTTGTTACATGGTTTCTTGACATAAGAGCCTCCAATCACATGTGTAGAAGAAAGGAACTTTTTACTAAACTTGACCAAAGGCAAATGGGCAACATCACTTTCGGTGATCTCTTTAAGAGGCCAACTGAAGGGAAAGGTGACATCATTTTTAAACTTTAAAATGGAAGGCAACTTTGCATTTCAGATGTTTATTACGTGCTTGATATTAAAAGTAATCTTTTAAGCATTGGGCAATTACTGAAGAGAGGATATGATATCATGATGAAGAATTTGACTATTAGTATTCATGATAAGAATAATATTCTTATTACTCATGTAAGGGTGGTCAAGAATAAGATGTTTCCATTAAAGTTAGGCATTAATGAATTAAACTGTTTGAAGGTAACTACTCTAAACAGCTCTACTCTTTGGCATCTTCATTATAGACATCTAAATGTTGAGGCATTGAAGTCGTTGGAGAAGAAAAACATGGTGATGGGATTGTCGAAGATTAAAGCCCCCAACAATCTATCCCTGAAAAACTACAATTTAAGTGCACCAACAACATGGAAAAATATGAAGCATGCACAATGGGTCCACTATATGTCTTGGAAATGAAAGCAAAAAACCTTTAGGCATACGATGACTCAACACTAGTTATTTATTAATTATTGAGTGAATAGGAAACTCGCGACCATAAGCTCATTCCCTATCACTAATGCATTAAGAAGTTAGCAGCATAATTCAATCCAATCACTTTTAGCCACATACCTCAAGAATGCAATTAGATCTTCAATGCTTTGGCAACTTTAGTGGCAATGTACAAGGTTAGCCCTAAAGCCCATCTCAAGTGATCCATGTCAACATCCACCATACTTTGGCTCATTGTATACACATAACAGAAAAGGCAGATAACAAACATGGTATCATCACATAAAGCACTACCCTAAAACTTGAGAATATCCCAGTGGCACAAATGAAAATGACAAGAGAACCCTACAAAGGCTCGCAATGAATTTCTTCCTCAGTGGAGGCATCCTTTACAAATACAACTATGACTTAATCTTATTGCGATGTGTAGAAGCCACTAAGGCAGAAGTTATCATGAGAGAAGTGCATTAGGGCCAATGTGGGTCACATGCTAGTGGCATTTCCATGGTTAAAAAGATCTTAAGAGTAAGATACTACTAGTCAACCATGGAATTAGATTGTTTTTGGCATGCCTAAAAATGCCACGAATGCAAATAAAATACACGCAATGCCTACTCCGTTACATACTATGACATCCTTATAGTCATTCACTGTGTGGAGAATGGATGTAATTGGTCCCATTACCCTGAAAGCATCCAAGGAGCATTGATTCATCCTAGTGGCAATTGATTACTTCACCAGATGTGTTGAAACATCATCCTATGCAAATAACAAAAGCATAGATTACATTTCTTTGATTGAGAATTTCAAGGATATGAGAAGATCTACTCAGGATCACACCAAAAGCTCCAAATAAAACTAGATAGCTAAGCAAAAAGTTGAATCAGTTAGCAAGTAAACTAGACATGCTTCCCTAAAAGTAAAAAATGCCACTTGTATTGCCTGTCATGAATGATAAAGGCCTTAGGCTACTTCTTGAAAATCAAGCAAAGTTAGAAGATATGACAAAGTGAAAGACTCCAGCACAAGGGACAACACTGACTATGACAAGCTAGAAAAGATTCTCTCTTAAAAAAAAAAAGAAAAACCCATAAAAAATGCAAACAACAAGTGTGGGCCAATCTCAAAGCAATATTGCATCAATTTAAGCAATCATAACCAATGAAACCAGCAACCTTGGGCATGTGCAAGAATGTATACTGCATCAACAACCCGAGCAAAAGGGTTATGTAGCCATATTGAGTAACTCAAAGTCACTTATTAATAGTTTTGTACAAAGTTCAAGAATATGTCTAGCACTAGCAACCTAAGCAAAAGGATAGTGCAATCATTTTGAGCAAGTACAAGACCTATCTACATGTTAACAATTTTGTATAGAATTTGAATGCATCTTGTATTGGCAACCCAAATGAAAGGGTAATACAACTATCTCAAACAAATACAAGCTACATGTTAGCATACTTTGGGGATTCCAACAGTAAATGGCAATTGAAAGCAATTTTGTGTGGAATTTGAATGTGTACTACACCAGTGACCTGAGCAAAAGGGTAGTGTAGTCATCTCAAATAAGTATAGACAACATGTTAACTTCACAATTTCCACAGTAAATGGCAAGTTATGCACAAACTTGAGGTTGCATCCTACATCAATGATTTGAGTGAAAGGGTCATATAACCACCTCAAGTATGCTTAAATGACACATTAGCACATAATGACCAAAAATTCTGCTTCTACTAGCCAAAGTGCACCATTAAATCCTTACATGTCATGCAGCTCTTTAGTGAAGTTATCCATTATGCATTAAAACTCCCTGATGGAGTTATTAGCTAAGCTACCAGTCACAAAACATCCTTCATGGATAATAAAGCAACTTATGGTAAGGTCATAAGTCCCCTAATAGAACTTTCACTCCATCATCACCGACAAAAAAATTTCCCCAGTATATAGTTAACTACTTTGAATCAACTCGACATGCATCAACCACAAATAGGTAGGCATTGTTACATAGGCATTCAGGAGGTCAATAAAACAGAGCTCCAAGAAAGTCTTTAGTTCGTTCCTTTATACCTGAGCAACTCACAAGGAAGGGAAGCTATTGTACCTTTATTTTATCTACCCTAATCAAAAAAGGATTTCTCATTCACTCTTGCATTTTGGTGCACATGATGGCTATTTGCGAATTCCATTTGGATCACAGGTTGTGCATTTGGAAAAATAAAGAAAAAAATAAAAGAAGAAGAAAAAAAGACATAATAGAGAAAAAGAACAAGAGACAAAGTTCTGGTGGTGGCACCATCTCAAGACACTCGAGTGAGCTCGCAATTGTAAATTATCCTTATGGCCATACAAGTGAATGTGTGTGTATAGATAGATAGTCAACAAAAAAAAAAAAATAGAGAGAGAAAAAAAAAAAGCATCGATAGGAAAGAGCATATAAATAAAATGAATAGTGGTATTGTCACTTGCAACAGGCGTTTAGGTTGGCTATGACCTTTGTCAAATGTAACTAATCTCTCGAATCCTAATGAATCTTGGTAAAGTAGACTAAGTTACTATAGTGTACTAATCACACCTAAAATGATTGTTGGTGACTTTGAAATCAATCAATGGGCATTACAATGCCCCTCTTACCTTGATGCCACTTTCCTCAAAAACATAGGAAAAAGGGCCCTCTGAGGCACCGAAATGTCGTGCCTCCCTTCATGTCTACTGGTCCTTTCTTCGAGGCAATCCATCCATGACAAACATAAATGCACGCAGTTAGCAAGACAACATGCAAGAAAATTCTATGGGAGACATGATTTTAAGTAGAACACAACCTTACACATAGACTAGTAGTTTGGAGAAGGCTGAATACCAAGGATACATTGCTAATATAAGGATGAAATTATAGACCATGGATACTTTTGTATACCAATGTTCTAGATAATGATGTTGCAAAATTTTTGTGGTCAATATGGATGTTAGGAATTGGATTTTAGGATTTACTTGGGCAACAAAATGTCTAATAAGAAAAATAAAGAAAAGATCTTATAAAATTAATAGACGCTTGCAACTTATCATTTTTAGAGGGAGGTGCTTGCTAATTGTACTCCCATTTTATGGAGTCAAATTTACTCACATAATTTTAAGTAATTATTCAAATTGTTTTTTTTTTTTGTAATTCAAATCTAACATATTTTAATTTTTTCTTAAATTTTGAATAACATGTTACTTAAATTGTGCAAATTACGTAAAAGGATTCAAAATTTAAATAACAATATGATTTATTTGAGTAATTACTCAAGTTGGCCATTTTTTATTCAAATATGACATTTTTTTTAATCTTGAATTTTGAATAAGTTTTTACTTAAATTACAAAAATTATTTAAAAAGATTTTAAATTTGAATAATATTATAATTCATTTAAATAGTTACTTAAAGAGAACTTCTTTTATTTAAATATAACCTATTTTAATTTTTCTTGAATTTTGAGTAACTTGTTAGTAAAATTGTGTAAATTATATTAAAAAAACTCAAAATTTAAATAATAATATAATTTATTTGAATAGCTACTCAAGTCAAGCATTTTTTTTATTCAAATATGACATTTTTTTTGTACATTCTTGAATTTTGAATGACTTTTTACTTAATTTACAAAAATTATGTAAAAAAATTTTAAATTTGAATAATATTATAACTCATTTAAACAATTGATTGACAAGAAGTCATTTAAACAATTACTCAAATTAGACATTTTGTACTCAATTAAAACATATTTTACTTTAAATAGTCTTACTTTTTAGTTATTAAGTAACTTAAAAAGGGGAGTTTACTCCCATAAAAGGGAGTCAAATTAGATTTTTCCCTTAAAGGGAGAAACACAAAAGAAGAGTTGGATGTAAACATTTAAGTGGCAATAAACTCCTAGTATTTACAAACATTGATACAAAGAACAACATTTTTTGTTAGCCCATACTAGTTCAAGGCTTGCACAATGAAGATTATCTTTTCATATTGTTTTCAATAGAATCCTCTATTCAAATTCTTTTCTAAGGTCTACTTCAAAATTGTTTTTGCTAATGAAATTATAAATTAACATTAAAAAGAATGGAAAACTAAGGATTAAATGATTTTTTTAATAAAAAATTTTTTGATAAAAGATCATGCCGTCTATGTGTCTAAGGTACCTTTGACTAGGAAAGATCCTTTGAATCTATTGTAGCTCAAGTTCAAAGTCCTCAAACATGTAATTTCACTTATAGACTAAAGGATATTGTTTCGGAAGTGGTTCTTTCTAGGATTGAGGACTTCTAACTTTTTTAAACTACATATCTTCTCAAAACCTGATGGAACAATTTTTGTGGTTATGCAACAAATCCATTGAATAAATGCACTGTGATTATGTTTCTACCACTTATAATGACCACATTCTCATTCATTCATTCACAATGGTGACAAGTTAATCCTAGAAACATTTAAACCCATGTATGATCATGGCTTTCCAAACTAAGACTTTAAAACAATCTCTAACTCCAAAATATCTTGTGTAATAGAAGCTAACTTAGCTATGTCTGCAAGTGTGTGAGAGTTTGGTGCCTTCTGTGCACATGAAAACAAGAGGCAAAGAAGGAAAGATAAAGATGCTTAATATGTACCATAATTCTAGTAGCAATCACTAAACCAATTATAATGCAAGTTTAGATTTTGTTACTCCTCAAAAGGAAGAGACAAGGACACATTTAGAAACCAAATTCTTCAATCAATAACATAGTGATTTGGTGCGATTCTAGTGTTGTTGAGAAAGAGCTAAATCACATGGCCTGCAGTGCTATTGCACTTGACTCATTCCCAACTGCAATAGTTGGATGACAGGGTATTAGTCTAGGAAGAAAGAATATGCTTTGTCCTCACCCCATTTGACTCATTCCTAACCTATCTTCCTTTATACAACTGTCATAACCACTTAAGCATATTAAATTAATCAAAACCCACAACACATGTTTCCAGGCAAGCCATAACTCCTTTGGCATGCAAATTGATTAACACAAGGAAAAAAATCTAAAAGGTACCTTTTAATTCTTGCACACACTAATCTAATTTTTGAGGCACGTATATATAGAACAACACAAAAGGAGTCAATTTTTCTAACGGCAGAGTTAGCAGCACATGTTGTGTAACGAAAGGTAGACCAAATAAGAAGCATCACAGTCACAATATGACAATAAAATCAACTGTTGCATTGGTGCAGTTGGTTGATAGAATAAGAATTAGATAAGAGGAAAAGTCTTTGTATTTGATTTCTTAACATCCCATTACTATTTAAAATGCATCTTGCTAAACATATCACTAGTCGCTTCAAAATTGATCAAAAAGAGAATTAAAGTTAAATGGGTTAGTTAAATGCATCGACTACAATAAATTTTTATTCATGATATCCTTTAAAAAAGGACATTGAAAGCATGTATACAGGCTGCTTACTTAGACTTCAACAGCCCCCTAAAGTTTCAACTATTAAATTATGTTTAATTACAACCACTAGATATTCTTTCTTTATTATGATTTTTGGTTTTGTTGGAGTGAGGGATTTAATTATTAGTGAGGTTTGGTCTTCAAACTACATACCTTTACTCAAGTTTTATATTTAGTGGTTATTATGTTATACTTATTGGTCATATATTGACATTAATCAAGCAAGTCCTCAAGCGAAGCTAATGACAATAACAACTAAAAAAATATGCTAATAAGTGTAAATATTACAACAACAATAAAGCCTTAGTTCTAAATTTAATTTGAGTCAACTATATGGATTTTTTCTCATCATCTTGGTTCTAATATGCAATAAGTTAGGTATGAGACCTAATTATTCTAAATCCTTCCTAGCAAAAGATTTTCAAGTCAACCTAGGTCTTCTCCTCCTCCATCTCCTCTCATCATTTCACCAAGGTTTGATCACCCATTTTAATTGAAGCATTTACTAGTCTACTTTAGACATGTTTAAATCAACACAAACACTACTATCTCAATTTACCTCCAATGAATGCTACACTTGCCATTATTTCTTATTTGATAATTTCTAGAGTAACCATACATATCTATTTAAGCTTTCTCATTTCTTTTAGACTAAATTTTTGGCAAATTAATAATTGTAAATAAGAGTTAGTAAATTTCAATTGCTAAGTTGTCCTCAAGCATGGCATTGTGATATAAAGCTTTAGCAAATTTTCCTCTTTGATGAGATATAATGTATTTTGATCAACTTTTGAATTAAAATGTAATGCAATGATCTTTTTAACAAATAACACTTTATTTTTCCATTTTGGTTCTCTTCCATATCTGACTTAGCTATTTAACCTAACGAAATTATGACAACTATTGAGATAAAGAGAACTTTCATGTAAATGTAATGGGATCTTTTTCACAAAATTGCAATATTTTTTCACCAA
Source organism: Rhizophora apiculata (assembly GCA_037832385.1). Classification (NCBI taxonomy): domain Eukaryota; kingdom Viridiplantae; phylum Streptophyta; class Magnoliopsida; order Malpighiales; family Rhizophoraceae; genus Rhizophora; species Rhizophora apiculata. Next base: position 9,441,166 of record CM075429.1, on the reverse strand, counting down.
TTACAAAATTAAAACATCGACTATAGAAATGAGTTGCAACTTCTTATAGTGATTAATGTCTCATTTTCTAGTTTTGTGTTCAAAGATGACCTTGACTTGAAACATGGATAATATGGAACTGATGTTCATGTTCTAATGGACACTTGGGATTTTTCAAAGCACATATGAGACTTGTAAAGAAGTAATTGAGAAAAAAATTTCCCAAAAATTCCCTTCATTGACCTACCTAACTTATAAGTTCTCTAATTTCCATTGTGACAAGGACAAAAGAAAGAAACTTTATCTTCATGTAGAAAAGGAAAACCCCAAGTTTCTTTTAGAGGAAAAACACTATGTATATGTATATAAAGAGATTATCTAAAAAAAATCAAAATTTAGAGCAAAAACGTTGTGTTTATTTTGGTTATCTTGTCTTTTTAGGTAGATTTTTCTATTCATAATTAATATATGGTGTCCAAATTTCTATAATAATTAATTTAACTTGGAGTACTTTTTTGTTTTGTTTTGTTTTTTTTTTTTTTGTTTCTTTGTCATTCCCTCTTTATATTGCTTTAATTTGATTGGATGAAGAAAATTGAATTCAAATCACATTGTTTTTTAAAGGTTTGTAAATAGTGTGTTTATTTCTAAATGTGATTAAAAAAAAATAATAAGATGTGCCTTTTTTGCTCTCCAATTCAATCAAAGTCTTTTTGTCATCCTAAGTCACAAGTCACAACTGTTTAGAATTCTCTTCCTCACATTACTTTATATACATTATATCAAATTCTGCTTTTTTTCTTTTTTCAATTTGTTTTGTTAAAGTTAAGTATGAAATTTCATAAGTACACACCTTTCATTTGCTTAGTCCCCAAAGTTTCAACTTTTAAATTATTTTCTTTTATTTTTGGTTTTTTTTTTTGGTCAAACTTATACAAAGTGAAAAAATGAACTTTTTCCATCTCAGAATTTTCATTTTACTCTCACTTTACAATCATATTTTGTTAGATCCATACTTTATTTTTGGAAGTCAAGAGAGTAAGCAATTAGTAGGTAGCATTGGACACTTAACTTATAGTAACTTATGTACTTGCACTTACCTTTCTTGCAAGACTTGTAATGTCAAGATTTTTTGCTCCTAATTAGTAGACAGCATTGGGATATTATTTGATGGTTAGCCCAGTTTGAAAATATGTTTAATAACAACTAATATTATGAATATTGACATTAATCAAAGAGGTCCTCCACCAAAGCCAATAACAATAGCCACTAATAAGCATGTTAATAATTGTAGATAAGAGTAAGAAATTTTCAATCAACATTTTAAGAATCACATTAGACTAACTAGTTCAATTGAAAAAATTGAAAACCAATTTTGTTTTCGATCTAATTATAACTCAAAAATCACTTTGGTTAAAATTGGTCAAAGAATTGGTGAACCAGAGTCAATTTTTTGAATTTACTTGATTCAACTTTGAACCATAGGGAAATGTGACACTTTTTGAGAATGCAAATAGCATTGAACTCTGTCTCTTAAGTATGAGGGAATGGGTACATTACCATTAAGGCAAAGACCTATTTGTATTATTAATATAACAATTTTATATAAATATAGTTTCATTTTCCAATTTCCATTACTCTTCACAATTTATCCAATAAAAGTTGAGTGACACAAATTTGGATTCCATAATTAAAATCCTATAGTATCATTTTCCCAAACTAATAAATCATAGACATTAATGAACCTAAAATCTTCCCCTCTTAGCATTCTTACAACAACATTTTTAATACAATCCATCAATATAAATTAGTGTTATAACTTCAAATGAACTGATCTACAATGCTGTTTGTGGTTTCATGTGTCCAACTTTTGCAAAAATTGCTTATGTAATAGTTTTAGAAAAGAGAGTTACATTTGATACTACTATGGAAGAAAATTACATTTGGACGTTATTTGATGTTTAGCTTGGCTTGAAACTATGTCTAATCACAACAACTAAATATTATTGATGTTGACACCAATCAAGAAGGTCCTTAACTGAAGCCAATGACCATCAAGATTTTGAAAATTAGATGTGACTAATTGGTTTGATTGAAAAAATTAGGAATCGAAGTTTTCAGTTTGTTGTAACACAAAAAATGGTTTGTGCCAGATCAAGTGCTCTTCTTTATGTATTTTGATATGTCAATGTAATTAGTTATGATCTTTGTCATATGCATTGTAAGCATTTGAATTTATTTATACATGTGGTAAGTGCCTTATTATGTATATCTTTGGTTAAGAAGACTTGGCTATGTGTGCTGGCCACTTTTGGATTCCATATGGTAATTATAATATCCTTGGAGCCGAAGTTTGATAGACTTGATTATATGAGTTGGAGGATTGGAAATGTTCTTCTTGGTATGGTAAGAAAATTATTTTTGGATCTTCCTTCAAAGCCACACACAGCTATGTTAGCTAATATTTTAAATTTAATCCTCTTGTTTTGGAATGCGACGAGATCATTTTCGTGATCATGGCAATTAGTTGGCTTATGAGTTGTCATCTTTCAAATTGATCTTTTATCATGGGATTATTTTTTTTTTAAAGATTTTGCAACTATAATTTTGCTCTTCTATTGGATTATTTTTGAATGAGTTAAGAGCAAAAGGAAAAGTCTTGCTAGAAATTATTTTCATTGAAGAAGTTGCTGATTTTGTCATGGAGAAGAGTTAAAAAATTTTAGCCAATCTTCTTGTATTGAAATTGTTTTGACATGGAAATAAAGGCCAACAGACAGATTTCTCGATATGGAAATAGTCCAACAGTGATTGCTTTTTTGATGGACCAACAGACAAATTTTGTGTATGTATATATTACTAACAGCAATTGCCTTTTTAATGGAACAATGGATAGATTTCTCAATATGAAATATTCCAACAGCAAATTGCCTTGATGGATCAACAGACATATTTCTTGACAAAAAAATATTTCAAAAGTATTGCCTTTTTGACAAACCAACAGACATGATTTCAAAATTCCAACCGCTTTCTCTTGGCCTATATAATCTCATTTGTAGTAAAAGAAAATTAAGACATACCAATGAGCATATATTGAGTTGTTTAGCGAAAGTGTTTAGGAGAGAAAAATTGTTGAGAGTGAATAAAATTCTAAAGAAAATTTTGTGAGCATTTTAAGGTTCTAAACTTAAGAGTTTAAGAGTTTAAAAGACACATTTGTATGAGTGTATTATAATAAGGTCTTAGACCTCAGTGCGGTTGTGATCAAGGATCACGTTATTATTGTAATTGGTCTCCTCCCTATTGGGAAAGCTTGATAGTGGATTTAGAATTCTCAAGATGGTGGTCTTGGGGAGAAGACATAGAAACAAGAGTTTTGAACCTCTATAAATCATCATGTTATATTCTCTTTACTCTTAATTTTTTTATATTAGTATACTCACTCAACAAGCTCTTTACCATAGCACATTTTTAATTATTATGCACATTAATTGTCAATCTTACAAATTAAATCTATTTGATTTATTTTTTTTATTTCTAGTTATTATTAGTATTCTTGTAATTGCATTAATTCTCTAGTTTACCACATTAAATTTTAATTTAGTTGCAATCATTTTATTTTTCATGCTACATGCATTATAAGCATGTTTCTTTCAAAACCCCAATTCACCCCTCTCTTAGGTATTTTTTGGACCACCAATTTGGTCAAATTTGGTTAAAGAACTAGTGAACCAAACAATTGAACAACCAACTCGTGGATTGGAGCCTTTACAAAACTTGCTTCTGTGTTTTGCTTCTATAATAGTTTTAGAAAAGAGAATTACATTTTAGTTGCTTTAGAAGAAAATATTTTGTATTTACTTTGGTGCTATTACCTACTTCCTAATCGTTATTAAAGAGGTAAGGTGTTTCATTACAATATTTATTATTTATGTATATTTTGTGATAAATGTAATATTTATTTGTTGTTTATTGTTTATGAAATATTCAAGTTGTAAGAAACTTAATACACATCTAATCTGATATGCATCTAATTTAGTCCACATGTATTCTAATTTGTTTATTTAGAATCCAACAATTTCCCAACATCCAATATTCATAGAAACATGACATGTAATACAACATGAAGATAGTAAGTAAATTCAAGAATTACATGTCGAATACTATCACATAAAGTACTACTACCTAATTAGATGCATAATCTAACAAAATAATTAGGCAAAATATAACTTTCTAATTACTCTGGTGAACAATTTGGGAATAGTATAAAAAACCATGAAATGAAAATCATCTATGAAATTCTCAATGAACAAGAACAACTTTCTTCGCCAATAAGGGTTGACATAGAGAACAAACACGAAAGCCAGCAAGAATACAATGTAAGTTGCCATGAAACTTGCTAAGAATGACACAGGATCAATAATGTCATGCCATTTTCCACTGCTTGCATCAGAAGATGGTGGTGATTCTGGCAAGTTAGTACTGCAACTCGTATCTAATGGAGGTCCACAAAGAAATGGATTTCCTTGATAACTTTTGTTATCAAATGTGGAAAATTGTCCCTTCATGTCTGGAAGCCTACCTGAGAAGTTATTGTATGCCACACTAAAAACCTCTAGAAAGTGTAGACTAATCAATTCAAAAGGAATTTCTCCACTCAATTTGTTGTAGGAAAGGTCTAGGCTCTCTATTTGCCCCAAATTTTCCCAAGTTCTTGGAATTGAGCCAGTCAACTGATTATGAGACAAGTTCAAGGTCAATATCGAGCTCAATTTTCCAAGTTCTGCTGACATTTCCCCCATTAGCTGGTTGCACGACAAATCCAATCCAGACATCAATTCAAGAAGTCTACCTTTGTATATGTTGGATCTAGTTTTTGTCACCAAATCAACTTGAGGTTGTTGCACAGAGAAAGTAAATGTGTCTTTAATTGGTAACAGTTTATCACTTAATTTACTTTGATAACTATAGGACAAACTGAAAAATTCATTAATCAACTGACCGACTTGTGCAAGATCAAATATGCTTGTCCTCCCAAAAGAGATGCGGCTAAAACAACTTGGTATTGGTCCAGACAAGAAGTTATGTGAGAGATCCAATATGACTAGTTCTTTCAACAAGCAGAGTTCTTCTAGTAGCAAACCACTTAAATTATTCCCTCCTAGATGAAGAACTCTTAAATAGGACAAATTCCCAATTGATGTTGGAATTTCACCAAACAAAAAATTATTTCCAATATTTAACGTCATCATAGAAGAAGAGTTTGAATAATGCTTCTGAAATTGTACCAGTGAATCTGTTCCCTTCCAAATTCAAATGCACCAAATTTGATGACCATTTTAAGCAAGAAGGAAAGAGTGCCTGAAAGATGGTTAAAAGAAATATCGAGAAAGCTTAACATGGATGTAGACTGTCCACATAGAAATGTCCCTTCAAGCACATTGTCTGCCATGTTCAAATGATATAAACTCAAATTCCCAATGAAGCTTGGAATTTCACCTGACATGAAGTGTTGACTTATATCTAGAAACCCTAGGCTTGGGTAATAAGAGATCCAATTCGACAAAGTGCCAGTAAATTGATTTTCACTTAGTTGCAAAGACAACAATGAAGATTTATTGGACTTTGTCTTTGGCACTTGACCACTTAATCCATTGTTTGAGAGCTGCAAAATTTCCAAACTAGAGGAATTTGCTATCAAAGTGTTTGGAATTTCTCCTAAAAACTTATTGCTAGATAGATCCAAATAGGACAAATAGGGCATGCTTCCAATAGAGAACGGAATGCCACCATCAATAGCATTCATTGAAAGATTAAATATTTGCACATTTGGAATAATGCTGCCAATGTTTTGCTGAAGCTTTCCATGGAAGTGATTGTTTGAGATATCTATATACCTTATGACAAAGGTAGAATTGGAGGATAGATGAAATGAACCCATAAAGGAATTATTTCTAAGACTTAAAAACTCCAATTGGGTATTGTTTTCAAGCAACCAATTAGGGAAGGTTCCTGTGAGGTTATTGTGGGAGAGATCGATGACTATCAAGTCAGTTTGGCGAGTGAGAAAATGGGGAATATTGTTAAGTCTACAGTTTGACATCACAATAACCTTAAGTTGAAATGTAGGTAACCAGTCATATGAATAGTCAGTTTGGACTTCTAGTTTGTGGTTATCACTTGATAACATTAGCACTCCAAGCTTTGTGTGATTGGTAATTGAATAAAAAGAAAATTGACCCCAAAAGAGATTATTTCTGAGATCAATATACTCAAGGAATCTAAGAGTAGTAATTGGAAATGATGAAATGTCTCCTTCAAGTATGTTTGATGACAAATCTAAGAGTCTTAGAGATGTCAATTTGCCAAGACAAAATGGAATAATTCCACTTAGATTATTGCCGCTGAGATCCAATTCTTGAAGGTTCTTTAGTGCACACAAACCTGAAATAGAAGATGGTACAATATCTAGAATTTTCCATAAAAGACAAAAGTTGATTGCTACTATTAAGCATTAGTAAAGTGTTAGTAGCTACCTTCTGGGGCTAAAGATCCATTTAGATAGTTGCTAGCTAAAGATAAAGCTTTGAGTGAAGTCATTTGGCCAAGATCTGTCCCAAATAAAACAAATATATAAAGAAACAAGTTAAAACCATAAAAGATTTAAAAAAAGGCAATTCCAATTTAGCATTGGATAAAATATTATGCTGAAACTCATTGCTTCATGCTGGATTCAACACAAAATTGGTTCAATGTTAATGATGAAATACAATATTCGATGATATAAATGTAAACTTTTAATGATCAAAGCATTCATATGTTGCATAAGAGCCAATTCCTTGGCTTTGTGCTATATGCAACAAAAAGGGAAAAGTCTATTGGTAGAGAAGCTGCATGGACACAAACAGTAGTAGTCTAGAATTTTCTTTTTTTTTTTTTCATAACAGAAATTTATGTGTACAAATATAAAAAATAAAAATAATAAGTATATAAAAAAATTATAAATGATATTTTATTTTACCACAAAAAATGACACTATTTGTTTGAAATAAAAACATTACAATTGTTTCTCATGAGTTTTATGTTTTAAAATCTTTGAATTATAGTTTTATTTATCATACTTTCAATGTTTTTTTCAAATAAGTAACTACATAATTATTTTAGTTATTCATCTTTCATGGGATTGAGTAATCAATGCTTTACAATGTTTATTGCCAAAAAAAGTTCTCTATTTACAAGGAAAGGCTAAGAAACAATTGGTGCCAACAAATTGATGAGATTTGGAGAAGGAAAAAGTTGATGGGCAGCATTAAAAGAAACTGTGAGAGTAAAAGAAGTATTTAATGAGACGACTTCAAAAATACAAATTACAGGATCTTAAGTAAACATGGGTAGCTTAACAAAATATTAAATTCCTAGTGAATGTGAAGGATACCAGAAAATTGAAGGAATGAAAAGAAAGGATAGAGAAAAAGAAAAAGATTACAGGGAAAACAGTAAGCAGTACCTGCCAGCATTGCTAGGGAACCATTGAGGTGATTCCGAGAAAGATCCAAAATTTCCAGGTCCTTTAACCTTGCCAAATCTGTAGATATATTAAAGGGAAAATAAATTGAGTAAGAGAGACCAATTCTAAATTTCATTGTCTGAGTTACTCTTTACATGATAAATTGACATGCCTTGTGCTGGGAAGACTCCATCCAAGCCGCAAGATGCAAGATAGAGATTCTTTAGAGATTTCACAGCACCTAACGATTTTAGACTGCTCTTAACGAAGGTGTTTCCTTCAAGGTTCAACACCTCTAACTTTGGCAATCTTGTTAGACCATCAACAATTCTAATTACACTTAGATCATTGTAACTCAGGTCCAACTGTTCTAAGTTTTCCAAAGAAGCTAGTTCTGCCAAAAAAGAAATTAAAAAAGTTGTGTTACAACGACATAATACTGTGACTCTAAGGGAAAAGAAAAGAACAAAACTATTAGATTCAGAGAATTTGGATACCTGTCATGGAAACGGATGCCTGCAAATTGTTCCAGCCAAGATTCAGAGTCCTAAGTGATGTAAGGGTACTTACAAAGGGTAGGATACTGCTATTGAATTCATTGTTTTTTAGATTCAATACTATCAAATTCTTCAACTTAAAACCTGGGATACATAGAGTGTTTAATAGTTATTCTCCCTGATGCATTTATGAGTCTACTTATGGTATAAAATGAAAGCACCAACAGCTCTCAAAGTTTTTGAAACAATTAGCAATATTATTTTTCTTTCCTGATGATGAAACATGGGGAAAAAAAATGAAATTAGAGGAAGGATGACAGGATTTTATAACAGACTCCTGGCTTTTTTTTTTTTTTTTAACCCGTACTAGTTCAAGGCCTTGCACAATGAAGAGCATCATTTCATGTCTTTTTCAATAGTGTCACTCTAGTTCAAATTCTTTTCCAGGATCTGCTTAACAATGTATTTCACGAATAAAAATGATAATTTAAAATTAAAAAGGATGAATAACTAATAGAATTAAATGAATTTTTTTTTAAAAAAAAAAAAGAAAAAAGGAAACCAAAATCTTTGACAAACTAATGTCCATGCAGACTAGATTATTAGTTAATATGCAAATTCTGGTTTCTGCGCCTTAAAGGAAAAAAATCCACAAATGTTGTTACCGGTAACATTGTGCAGCTCTTTTGCAGATTACTACTACGATACAATGTTACAATACAAATTTCAATTTACTCACTTTATACTTGATTTGCCTAAGATTTATCTAAACAAAATTTTACAATCATATTTAGTCATATTCAAACTTTATTTTTGGTCCTCGGGAGAGCAAGATTCGTGAATTATTTGAGACATACTTGTAAGATATGTCTTACAAAATTTGGTTTAACATTTTGGATCTCAGAGTGCTCTAGTTCAAATTCCTTTCCAGGATCAACTTAAGAAAGTTTTTTGTAAATGAAATTTATAATTTAAAATTCAAAAGCATTAATAACCAAAAGAATTAATTATTTTTTTCAAAAAAAAAAAACATGTTTAGTGAAAGATTATGCTGTATATGTACCTTTGAGTGGGAAAGATCCTTCAAATCTATTGGAGCTCAGGTTTAGAGTTTTCAGAGATGTAATTTCACCTAGAGACTGTAGGATATTGTTCTGGAAGTTATTCTCTGCAAGATCTAAGACTTCCAACTTCTTCAAAATGGATATCTTCTCAAAACCTGCAGAAACAATTTTCTTGGTTATGCAACAAATCCCTTAAAAAAAATGCAAAATGACTGTGTTTCTGCCACTTACGCTGACCCCGTTCTCATTCAGGCAACAAGTTAAACTTAGGAACATTTGAACCAATATATGATCATGATTTTCTCAATTAAGGCATTAAGACAATTTTTAACTCAAAAATCTCTTGTAGAACAGAAGCTACAAGTCTGTATGGGTTTGGAACCGCTGTGCACATCAAACAAGAGGCAAAGAAGGAAAAGTAAAGAAGAGTAATATGTACCATGATTCTGGTAGCAATCAGTAAACCAATTCTGATTCAAGTCTAGACTGTGCAACTCCTCAAATGGAAGAAACAAGGATACATTTAGAAACCAATTTCTGTCAAGATGAAAAGAGTAATATGGTTCGAGAATAGTGTTATTGAGAGAGAGCTCAATCACTCGGCCAGTGGTGCTATTACACTTGACTCGTTCCCAACTGCAGCAGTCAGATGCCAGATTGTCCGTCCAAGAAGGAAACACAAGCTCTGTCCTCACCCCACTTGACTCAAAGTAATCCCTGATACTTAATAAACCCAACCTCTCTTCCTCTAGGCAACTCTCATAACCACTGAACCATATTAAATTGATCAGAACCCACAACACATGTTTCCTGGAAAAGCAGAACTCCATTGTCATGCAAATTAACAAGCACAAAAAGAAAAAATTGGAAAAGTTTTTGAATTTTGCACACACCATTGTAATTGCCGAGGCACCTATATATAGAACAGCACATGAAAAGGAGTCAATTTTGCAATGCGAGACTCAGATCCACATGCCGTGTCATAAAAGGTAGACCAATGAGAAGCGTCACTGTTACGTCGGTGCAGTAACACCCCTGTGGCGCCTTTGAACCCGCTAAAACTGTTATCGAATAATAAATAAAAAAGAAGCCATGAGTCTCTTCCTAATTGATCATAAAGGTAATTAGAGTTAAATGGATTAGTTCATTCTTTACTTCCAAAACCGTTCATAAGGTATAAAATTGATGCCGTATATTTTATAAATTCTTATCTAGGAAATATATTTTTATTCTTTTTTTTTTCTGGTTTCTTTGTAATTCTTTTTTACATTAGTTTTCTAAATTTAATTTGATTGGATAAAGTGAAACACACAAGATTCAAATTTCACCTTGATCAAATTCCTATAAATTATGAGTTTTAATTTGAAATGCATCAAAAAAATTGATATGTGAGTTTTCTTTTTTCTTTTTCAAGTTAAGTATTGAATTTCAATAATATACCTATTTTATTATCTCAATCCCCAAAGTTTTACCACTTTAGTTATGTATTTTTATTTTTTTAATTTGTTTATCTCAAACTTATTTTAGTTATAAGATAACTTTAATCTCCATTTCAAAGATTTTCATTTTACTTTTATTGAATATAGATAACAATTGACTAAATAAAAAATTTACAAATAATATTTTTAGTTAGACCCAAACTTTATCTTCGGTAATCTTATTAACAAATAAATATTTTTTTTGGTCATTTTTATTTTTCTGTATATCTAATATAGTTATTTCACCTTACCAAATTGTAAAAATTACTAATTTAAAAAAAGTTTTCATGGAAATGTAATAGGGTCTATTTTGTAAATTTAAGATATTTTTTCACCAACTACAAAACTAAATCTCTCCCTATAAAAATGAGTTGTAACTTGTCGAATATTTTCTAATTTTGTGTTCATAAAAGACCTTGACTTGAAGCATGAATAATGAAATTGATGTTCATGATCTAACAGAGACTTAGATTTTTCCAAACCATGTCTAAGACTTTAAGGAGGAGAACATTTCCTAGAAAATGGGTGTCCAAGACTTGACTTATACCCTCTCTAATTTTCAAAGCAAATCCAAGACTTGACTTATAAACTCTATAATTTCTAAAGTGTGCCCAAGATTTGACATATACCCTTTCTAATTTCTAAATCATGTCCAAGACTTGAATTATAAGCTCTCTAATTTCCACAATAACATAGTCCAAAAGAAACTCATGCCTATATTACTATAAAAATATGTATGATGCAAAGAATAAATAAATCTTGTCAAAAATAATGTAATAGTTTAGAAAAACCAACGATATACCACAATTATCATAGCAAGCAATGCTCTAAAATGTGATAATCAAAAAATTTTAAATATAAAAATAAGACCAATTCTCATGACCTTGAAAATTATATTGAAAGGACAAATGTATACTATTATAAAATGAGAAGCATCACTTTCACAATATGAAAGGTAAACCAAATGAGAAACACTTGCCGTGTAATGAAAGGTAGACCAAGTGAGAAGCATTTGCCGTGTAATGAAAGGTAGACCAAATGAATGGCATCACTTTCACAATATGACAACAAAATCAATGGTTACATGGATCCGGTTGCTAGACAAAATAAGAATTAGGTAGGAGGAAGTCTTTGTATCTAATTTATTAACATCCCATTACTATCCTTAATGCACCTTGATAAACATGTCATGAGTCACTTCCTAATTGATAAAAAAGGAGTCAATTTTGTAATTCCAGAGTTAATGCACATACCATATAAAGAAAGTCTTTGTTTATAACTTAAAAGAGAAGAAAAAGTACACCTATTATTCTTCTTTTTTAATATATATTGTTACCAACAAGAAGTATTAATTGTTTCCAACAATTCAAAGATCACCCGAGTGTCACATGACTACAAAATAAACAGTGGCCTCCCACTATCACCGCAAGAAATAAAAAAGTACGGGAAAAAGTTAAAAAGAAAACAGCAAAGCTAAAGGAATTTTATGTCATGTCAGTGGTTCTATCCCACACTCGTTGTGAATAAACGACATAAGGTGCCAATATTTTAATTAATTTGACATGAGATAATATATTATATTATTATAATTATTAATTATATGTTTATAATATTTTGATAGAATACCATAATTAAAAATAAAATTATAAACATATATTTAATATAAATTTATATTAAAATTATGTTAAATTTGAACTATTAAGTATTTAATATCTCATTCAACAACCTAAGTGATGGGTATAATAGGAGACTCCTTACCAAGAACCAGAGAACTGAAGCTGAAAGAAAACGTTAATGAACCCAGAAGCCATCAAGGTGGTCATACGTAGTTTCCGGTGTGCCAGACGAGGGTCACTACACTTTTTGACATCACACATATTAAATTATTGGGATAATTATTTTATTTAAAATTTCAGAATTAATTTTTCTGAAATTATAAAAATATTATCGTTAATTTTTTTCATAAAATAACAAAACTTAATATATATACATATTCCTATCAAACATTTAAATTAATATATTTTTGTTCTTTTTTTTCTAGTTTCTTTGTAATTCTTTTTTACATTGGTTTTCTAGATTTAATTTGATTAGACAAAGTGAAACACACAAGATTCAAATCACACCTTGTTCAAATTTCTATAAATTATGAGTTTTAATTCCAAATAGGTCAAAAAAATTGATATGTGAGTTGCTTTTTTTTTTTTCTTTTTGAAGTTAAATATTGAATTTCAATAATACACATGTTTTATTATCTCAATTCCCAAAATTTTATTATTTTAGTTATATATTTTTATTTTTTTAATTCATTTTTCTCAAATTTATTTTTAGTTATAAGACAACCTTAGTCTCCATTTCAAAGATTTTCATTTTACTTTTACTGAATACAAACAAAAATTGATTAAATCAAAAATTTACAACTAATACCTTTAGTTAGATCCAAATTTTATCTTTTGTGATCTCTTCAACAAATAATTAATTTTTTTGTCATTTTTGTTTTTCTGTATATTTGATATAGTTATTTAACCTTATGAAATGTGAAAGCTACTAATTTAAAGAGAGCCTTTATGAAAATGTAATGGAATATATTTTGTAAATTCAAGATATTTTTTCACCAATTACAAAACTAAATCTTTCCCTATAAAAGTGAGTTGTGACTTGTGGAATATTTTTTAATTTTATGTTCATAGAAGACCTTAACTTGAAGTATGAATAATGAAATTGATGTTCGTGATCTAATGGAGACTTAGATTTTTCCAAACTATGTTCAAGATTTGACTTATAAGTTCTCTAATTTCCATAATGGCATGGACTTGAAAGAGGAGAACATTTCCTAGAAAATGGGTGTCCAAGACTTGACTTATAAGCTCTCTAATTTCCATAATGACATGGTCTAAAATGACCCCATGCCTGTATTACTATAAAAATATGTATGATGCAAACAATAAATAAATAAATTGTCAAAAATAATGTAGTAGTCTAAAAAACCAAATGATATACCACAATTACCATAGCAAGCAATGCTCCAAAATGTGATAATACAAAAAATTGAGATATAAAAATAAGACCAATTTTCTAGACCTAGAAAATTATATTGAAAAAACAAATGTATTGCTATCACCAAATGAGAAGCACCAGCCATGTAATGAAAGGTAGACCAAGTGAGAACACTTGCCGTGTAATGAAAGGTAGACCAAGTGAGAAACACTTGCCCTGTAACGAAAGGTAAACCAAGTGAGAAGCACTTGCCGTGTAATGAAAGGTAGACCAAATGAATGGCATCACTTTCACAATATGACAACAAAATCAATGGTTTAATGGATCCAGTTGCTAGACATAATAAGAATTAGATAAGAAGAAGTCTTTGCATCTAATTTATTAACATCCTATTACTATCATTAAAGCATCTTAATAAACATCCTATTTGGTATCTCTTTAACAAATAATTAATTTTTTTTCCTTTTTTTTTCTCTTGTACTTAACATAAATATTTAACCTTTCAAAGCATGAAAATCATTGTCATAAAGAAGACTTTCATGAAAATGTAACAAGTCTACTAATATTTTTTCATCAATTATGAAACTAAAAATCTACCTGAAAAATGAGTTGTAACTTATGGAGTGTTTCTTAATTTTGTGTTCAAAGAAGACCTTGACTTGAAGCATAAATGATGTAATTGATGTTCATGATCTAATGTAAGCTTAGATTTTTCCAAAGCATGTCTAAGACTTGACTTCTAACCTCTTTAATTTCCACAATGAGGTGGTCCAAAAGGACCCATGCTTGTATCATGCAAACAAAAAATGGGTGTCCAAGACTTTATTTATATAACCTCTCTAATTTCCAAAGCATGTCTAAAACTTAACTTTTAACCTTTTTAATTTCCACAGTGAGGTGATCCAAAAAGATCTCATGCTTATATAATGCAAACAAAAAATAGGTGTCTAAAACTTGATTTATATAACCTCTCTAATTTACAAAATGTGTTCAAGACTTGACTTTTAACCTTACTAATTTCCACAATGAGGTGGTCTAAAAAGACCCATACCTATATAATACAAACAAAAAATAGGTGTCCAAGACTTTATTTATATAACCTCTCTAATTTCCAAAGTGTGTTCAAGACTTGACTTTTAACCTCCTTAATTTCCATAATGAGGTGGTCCAAAGGGACCCATGCCTGTATAATGCAAACAAAAAATGGGTGTCCAAGACTTGACTTATATAACCTCTCTAATTTCCAAAGCGTGTCTAAGACTTAACTTTTAACCTCTTTAATTTCCACAATGAGGTGATCCAAAAGGACTCATGCATGTATAATGCAAACAAAAAATAGGTGTCCAAAACTTGATTTATATACCCTCTCTAATTTACAAAGCGTGTTCAAGACTTGACTTTTAATCTCACTAATTTCCACAATGAGGTGGTCCAAAGGGACCCATGCCTATATAATGCAAAAAAAAAATGTGTCCAAAATTTTATTTATATAACCTCTCTAATTTCCAAAGCATGTTCAAGACTTGACTTTTAACCTCCCTAATTTCCACAATGTAGTGGTTCAAAGGGACCCATGCCTGTATAATGCAAACAAAAAATAGGTATCCAAGACTTGATTTATATAACCTCTCTAATTTCCAAAGCGTGTCTAAGACTTAACTTTTAACCTTCCTAATTTCCACAATGAGGTGGTCCAAAGGGACCCATGTCTATATAATGCAAACAAAAAAGGGTGTCCAAGACTTGACTTATATAACTTCTTTAAGTTCCAAAGTATGTTCAAGACTTGACTTTTAACCTCCCTAATTTCCACAATGATGTGGACTTTTAACCCCCCTAATTTCCACAATGAGGTGGTCCAAAGGTACCATGCCTGTATAATGCAAACAAAAAATGGGTGTCCAAGACTTTATTTATATAACCTTTCTAATTTCCAATATGTGTACAAGACTCGACTTTTAACCTCCTTAATTTCCACAATGAGGTGGTCCAAAGGGAGCCATGCTTATATAATGCAAACAAAAAATGAGTGTCCAAGACTTTATTTATATAACCTTTCTAATTTCCAAAGTGTGTCCAACACTTGACTTTTAACCTCTCTAGTTTCCACAATGAGGTGGTCCAAAGGGACCCATGCCTATATAATGCGAACAAAAAATAGGTGTTCAAGATTTGATTTATTAACCTCTCTAATTTCTAATGCGTGTCTAAAACTTGACTTTTAACCTCTCTAATTTCTACAATGAGGTGGTCCAAAAGGAACCCATGCTTGTATAATGCAAACAAAAAATGGTTTTAGGCTACTGTGATTGAGAAAGAGCTCAATCACTCGGCCTGTGGTGCTATGACCTTTGACTCTTTCCCAGCTGCAGCAGTCAGATGCTAGATTATCAGTCCAGGAAGGAAGCACAAGCTCTGTCCTCACCCCACTTGATTCGAAGTAATCCCTGATACTTAATAAATCCAACCTCTCTTCCTCTAGGCAACTCTCGTAACCGCTTAAGCATATTAAATTGATCAGAACCCACAGCACATGATTCCTGGGAAAACAGAACTCCATTGTCATGCAAATTAACAAGCACAAAAAGAAAAATCCCAAAAGTTTGTTTAATTTTTGCACACACCATTGTAATTTCCCAGGCACCTATATATAGAACAACACATGAAAAGGAGTCAATTTTGTAATGCCAGACTCAGATCCACGTGCCGTGTCATAAAAGGTAGACCAAATGAGAAGCATCACTGTTACATCAGGTGCAGTAATACCACTGTGGTGCCTTTGAACCCGCTAAAACTGTTATTAAAAAGAAAAAAAAGTCATGAGTCTCTTCCTAATTGATCAAAAAAGTAATTAAAATTAAATAGATTAGTTTATTTTTTACTTCTTAAACCATTCATAAAGTATAAGATTAATATCCTATATTTTACTGTAGAGAACAACCCATGTATATGATTTATTATCTAAGAAATATTTTTTTGTTCTTTTTTTTTTTAATTTCTTTGTAATTCTTTTTTTCATCAGCTTTTTAGATTTAGTTTGATTGGATCAAGTGACACGGACAAGATTTAGATCCCACCTTGTTCAATTTCCTATAAATTATGAGTTTAATTCTAAGTATGTCAAAAAATTTTGATATGTGAGTTGTTTTTTCTTTTTTATCTTTTTGAAATTAAGCATTGATTCTAGATTTAGTCTTTATCTTTAGTTATCAAGGGAGAGAAACCCATGACTTAGTTATGATTTCTTTAACAAATAATAATTTTTATTTTTATTTTTTGTCATTTTGGTTCTCTTGTATATGTGACATAGTTAGTTAATTTCACTAAATTGTAAAAATTACTGATTTAAAGAAAATTTTTATGAAAATGTAATGAGGTTTATTTTGTAAATTTAAAATATTTTTTCACCAATTACAAAATGAAATCTCTCCTTATCAAAATGAGTTGTAACTTATGGAATATTTTTTAATTTTGTGTTCATAGTAGAATTTCACTTGAAGTATGAATGATGGAATTGATGTTTATTATCTAATGGGACATAGACTTTTCCAAAGCATGTGCAAGACTTGAAAAGAAGAAACTAAGGGAAACATTTCTTAGAAAATGGGTGTCCATGACTTGACTTATAACCTCTTTAATTTCCAAAGTGTATCCAAAACTTGACTTATAACCTCTTTAATTCCACAATGATGTGGTTTGAAAAGACCTCATGTTTGTATTACTATAAAAATAAGTATAATGTTAACTAAAAAATAAATAAGTCTTATAAAAAATAATGTAAGAATCTAAAAAACCCTATAATATACCACAATTATCACAGCAAGCAATGCTCCAAATTTTGATGATATAACAAACTGAGATATAAAAATAAGACCAATCTTCAAGACTAAGAAAATTATACTAAAAAGACAAATGTATTATTATTACAAAATGAGAAGCATCACTTTCACAATATGAAAAGTAGATCAAATGAGAAGCAAATGTCATGTAATGAAAGGTAGACCATGTGAGAACACATGCTGTGTAATAAATGGTAGACCAATTGAGAACACATGCTAAGTAATGAAAGGTAGACCAAATGAGAAGCACTTGCCATATAATCTGTGTAATGAATAACATCATTTTGACAATAAGACAACAAAATCAATAGTTACATCAGTTCAGTTGCTAGATAGAATAAAAATCAAATAAGGAGAAGTCTTTGTATTTGATTTAGTAATATCAAATTATTATCCTTAATGCATCTTGACAAACATGTCATGAGTGATTTCCTAATTGATGAAAAAGGAATCAATTTTGTAATTACAAAGACAACTACGCACGCTGTGTAATGAAAGTCTTTGTATATGACATAAAAAGAAAGAAAAAATACATCAATTATAATTCTTCTTTATATATATATATATATATATATTTGCTATGAGAAGATATGACTAAATAATCAATTACCCTTAATTTCATAAATTTTTTTTTTTAAAATATTTATAAAAATTTGAGTTTTAATTATAAATATATCAAAAATAATTATTTATTTATTTTACACTCTAATTTAGTCAAAATTTTAAATATAAATTTTAAAAATATTATTACATTGGTTTTAGTTTAAGGTATGTTTGAAACATGATAGCATATAAATTATTGGTCTAATCTCATTATTTAATAGATTAATTTGATCTCATCATTAATAACATATGAAATAAAATTTTAATAAAATATATATTATATTTTATTAAAATTTAAAGTAAAATATAATATAATAATTTTTTTAATAAGTAATTCATTTATTTTATCTTCTCTTTACCTCTAACTATTTAAATAAACTATTAAATTATAGAGAGAATTTTTATCAGCACAATGAACATTTGGATGAGAAAAAGGACAATAGAATGTGGCACAAAATACAGGAAATGAAATGCCAAAAAAAAAAAAAGAAGAATTGAATAAAAAAAAAGGCATAGGTCTTTAATGGAAAGATTGTAAGATTATTGACAATTTCTGGTGTTCAGAAGAATCAAAAGGAGGCCAGAGAGCTTTTCCCCCACTTAAACAAAAACAATAATCAAATGTATAATGAATTATAAAATAATCTTTAATTGAAGATTCAATATATGCTGCTGCTCTCAAATACCATGCTCCCCATCTGCAAAAATATACTCTTACAACCCCATTAAACTGACTAAAAGACTTTGCCTTTTTCAAACACCATTATATCTCCTTTGGATTATTGAAACGATATATGTATATTTTCTTGAATTGCAGGAACTTGTGGAATTTTGGTTCCAATAGTGTTGTTTCATCCACTGGAAAGACTGGCAGCAAGGAGATGCATTACCCTGTAAGTGATATTGATGAAACTGTCTCCAAAAGTTGTTCAAATCACTATGTAAACCAGGTGAAATGTTCACAAGCTAAGCTTGCTTCTATTAAGAGAAACACAGCCCTTTGATATTATTGTAAATGCTTCAACATTTGGCCACAACTTGTTTTAACAAATAGAGCAGAAAACCATCCCTTGGCCACATTAGCCGGCTGAGCTCAGAAGAATCCATCTACAAGGATACTGTAATCCACAATTATAGAAGTAGCACTGCAATCTATAGGTTTCATGAAAAAGGGCAAAGCTAATTGCCTGAAGCCTGCAACTAGAACCGGCTGTCCAGCAATGGTGAAGTTCGGATTGAGGGAAAACAAAAGATGGAGAATTGTTGAAGCTGAACTTAAGCACCATCACTTAGTTAGCACCCAGCAAATGGGAAATCCTTAGGTCTCATAAACTCATAGATCCAGGAAAAAGGAAGGCAGTGCCATTAGATGGTCCTAAAGTACAGAAAATAAGATTAGGCTAATTTTATGACAGTAGTTATTGATCCTGAGGGCAATGAAGGTGTGGATGATGATGGAAATGTCACTAACAACATATTCCTTCCACACAAGATACTGTAGTAGTATGCCACTTATCCTGATAAGGAGTCTGGTTCATTCTCTCTTTGCCATGTTAATTAATGTTTAGAATTGACCTTTTTCCCTACTGTATTTTTTCATATTTTTTGTTTTGCACAAAAGTTCTCATTTCATAAGAGATAGATGGAACCGCTATTAGATAAAAACCATGGATAACTGCATCAATTTATTGGATTCCCATAGAAAGAAATAAGTGGTAAGATGGATAGCCACAAACAAACATTCATCACCAATACGTGAAGACCATAAATATTGCAGTTTAAACACCTTACCCCTTTAGCAGCTATTGGGAAGTGGGCAACAGCCCAGGAGTAAGCACAATCTTTCTTCTATAGCAACATCAAATGTAACCCCCTTTTCTGCAACTTCCGCAGAAGCAAGTTCTGCAATAAGGCTGGACACCTAAAACCATAAATAGCACTGTAGATTAGCTCATTTCATGATACAACTGTAACTTATAATGGTGGACTTGATGTTAGGAATGGTGATGCAGGAAAGCTAGGAGGGGAGGATTTAAGGTTGTTGAGGTCTAGATTTTTTAGAGTTTGGGGGAAATTTTATTTAAGTATGGAATTTAAATTTGTATCCTTATATATTAGATAAATTACGAAGAGTAATGAGTAATAAAGATAGAAAAAATTTATTAGTATCCCACTAATAGAATTAAAAAACTGCCAGCACCATACTCAAAACTTCAAGAATCAATCTTACTCCCAGGACAAGACAAGAAAGCCTCACACTTTAAAGGTAAAAATTACCAACAGGCAGAAAACCCCCAAATTAACCTCTGAAAATATCAGATAAACCCTATATGCAGAGACTAATTAACACTTCTAGTCATTCTAGAATTTCATGATTAATTAGAAACAGAAAATTTGCCTAACAGGAAATCTAATAAGAAAAGACAGACCAAGCTACTCCAACTACCAGGTTGAATCTTGAAACAAAACTACTAAAGCAAGGCTTCTGCAAGAAGTGAATAGTAGTGCTGTAATAATAATAAAAACAATCTTCATTAAGAATCCGTTCTACACAAAAGCTTTAAGTTGTTAGGTGAGAAATGTGTGTGAGTGTAATTCAAACTCATGATTACTTGATCATGAAAACTCTGATATCATGTCAAGAAATTGTTCCATCCAAAAGCTTAAATTGTCAGGTGAGGCTCAATATATAGGTCATTTATTATACTCCAAGTCTTCAACAACATTGTCAAAAGGCAACTTGTAATTTTGGCCAAAGTTGAGGAATCAAGCAACAAGAAAATTCCAGAAAATCTTCTTAGTGAAGAGAAATCAGGAAGCCTTTTATGTTAAGGAACCACCATGCAAGCTAAGCAACAGTTGTCAATTCATTGCTGAGAGACTAAGAAATTGTACCAATGAAGGAAGTCAAAAAAAAAAAAAATACAACTCATGAAGATGGCAAAGAAAACTATATGTAAACATGGACTTCATAACCTTAGAAAAAGAAGAAATAGGCTTAAAAACAAGAAATCCAATAATTATTTGCAGGAGATGCAACCCCACATAACCACACAAGTACTTTATCTCTGTTTTGCCCTTTTTCTTTTTTTTTAAGTTTTGAAAATTGCCACCTAACAATTCATCCAATCATGCATTTGATACAAGTGGTCTCAAAGTTAGATCCGAAGGGCACACTGTCAAGAGTTTGCAGCTGAAGTTTCTTGAAAATCAGATATTATATCCCCCCTGATCAAAAAAACTGAAAGATTTTGCATGAAAATAGTTGACAACAATTTTTCGATACAAAAAATTGTATGACACTGTTTTGACACTAGTAAGCCCAAAAAGTTTTGCAAATTGACTCCCTCAATTCCTAAAGTCTCAATTTAGTCCTTTCCTCACAAATTTGACTCATCTATCAAAAATTTGCACTCTCGTCCTAGTAAAGTCAAGGCCACAAATAATCCTATTACCATCTTCATATAAACTCAAAGTCAAGTTTTAATATTTGATGGAGAATTCCATGAATATTGAAGCTCGTAAAAAGACGATGATCTTTATCTCACAAATTTTGTGGTAGTTGCTAATTATTATCAATAACTACCAATAGAAGATGTTAAAAATTGAAAGAGTAATAATTCTACTTTTGAATAATATATTAGATAATAACTTTATAGATGCTAAATCTAGTAAAAATGAAAATTGATAAAAAGTAAAAATAAATCAAATCCCATAACTTATGGGGACTTTAAAAAACTTACCTAAATTAGTTTATTTCTAAAGATATATTCTAAAAATAGCTAACTATGCACAATATAAGCCACTAATCACATTTTCCTACACTCCCCCTCAAGCTGGTGAATAGGCATTCTCCATTCCCAGCTTGGATATTATATTTTGAAACACTGAACTGTTTAACCCTTTGGTAAGTACATCAGCAAGTTGGCTGTGTGTAGGCATGTAAGGGGTACAAATCAACCCGCTCTCCAAGTGTTCTTTGATAAAGTGTCTGTCGACTTCAATGTGCTTTGTTCGATCATGTTGTACTGGGTTGTGAGCTATGCTAATTGCAGACTTGTTGTCACAATAAAGTCTTATTGAGCCATCCCACTTAATCTTCAAGTCTTCTAGAATGATTTTTAACCAAAGTACTTCACACACACCTTGAGCCATTGCTCGAAATTCTGCTTCTGCACTAGACCTGGCTACTACATTCTATTTTTTACTCCTCCATGTCAAAAGGTTTCCACCAAGAAAGGTGCAATATCCGGTGGTTGATTTTCTGTCAACAATTGACCCTGCATAATCAACATCTGTGTATGTCTCAAGTACTAAACCTCCGTTTCTTTTGAATAAAATACCTTTCCCTGGTACTCCCTTAAGGTACTGTAATACTCGGTAAGTTGCTTGTAGATGAACTTTCTTTGGGTTATGCATGAATTGGCTAATCACACTAACTGCATATGTTATATTTGGTCGTGTGTGAGACAAATAAAGGAGTCTTCCTACAAGGCGTTGATATGTTGCCCTGTCTACCGCAACATCCTCCTCTGCTTTTCCAAGTTTGACATTTTGATCTATTGGAGTACTTGCTGGTTTGCATGCTGTCATGCCTGTTTCCTTGAGGAGATCCGTGACATACTTTTGTTGGGAGATAAAAATGCCCTGCTTAGAGTGAGCAACCTCAATCCCAAGAAAATATTTCAACCTTCCTAATGCCTTGATCTCAAATTCCTTGCCCAAACAATGACTCAGGATTTGTTTTTCTTTGTCATCATCTCCTGTCACTATTATGTCATCAACATAAACCAAAAGAGCTATGACTCCCCCTGAACTTGAGTGTTTAATGAACAATGTATGATCCCCTCGGCTTTGTTTATATCCCATAGTTATCATAACTCTAGCAAATCGTCCGAACCACGCACGTGGTGATTGTTTTAGACCATACAAGGCTTTCTTCAATTTACACACAGTTTGAGAATCCAAGTTTTTCCCATAACCTGGTGGGACCTCCATATAAATTTCTTCCTTTAGTTCTCCATGCAAAAATGCATTTTTTACATCGAACTGCTGTAATTCCCAACCATAGTTAGCTGCCAATGACAACAAAACTCTAACAGTATTCATTTTTGCAACTGGAGCAAAAGTTTCTAGATAATCAATTCCATAGCTTTGAGTATATCCTTTGGCCACTAACCTTGCTTTGTATCTTTCTATCGATCCATCTGCTCTATACTTCATTGTATACCCATTTACACCCTACAGGTTTCTTTCCCACTGGTAACTTTACCAACTCCCAAGTTCTGTTTTTCTCCAATGCCTCCATTTCCACATTCATAGCTTGTTTCCATTTCTCATTGGACAATGCCTCGGATAAGGTGGTAAGAATGGTAATGGTGTTTAAGCTAATAAGGAAGGATCGATGAGATGGTGAAAATTTCTTAAAAGATATAAAGTGTGCAAGAGGATATAAAGGTCGTTTTGTGCACTCTCTCGTTCCTTTCCTAATAGCAATGGGAAGATCCTGGTCATCCTTACTCATATGAAATTCAGTTTCATTTTGCAATGTAGGATTAGACATTGTTACCTCATTCTCAGGACTTGGGTTAGACTCTTGGACCTGCAGAAATTCAGGAATGGTCATCTTCTTCCTTGTGAACACCTTGCCCTTGCCAAATCTTACATTCTCAAGTGTAGAATCTGTTTTTTCTTGAGGATTTTCAGACATAAGTTCAGGTTCATTTTCAACTATATGTTTAGGAAGATTTTCAGGCACACGGTTTGGTATAATGGGACAAGATGAATTGGATGGTTTACACATAGAGAGTGGCGATAGATCAAGTAAAACATTCTCATCCTTATTTTCTATTGTTAAATTCTCCCCCTGAAAATAAGGATGGGTGAAGTAAGACTTATATTCATTGAAAGTGATATCTATTGAGACATAGAACTTCCTTGATGGAGGATGGTAGCACTTGTACCCTTTTTGAGTTGAGGAATACCCCACAAAGACGCATTTTATTGCCCTTGGATCTAATTTCCCTTTAGGTAGACAGTGTACATGAACAAATGATACACACCCAAATATCCTGGGAATAAGGTTATTTGTAGTTTGTAGGTCAGGGTAGAATGTGGAGAGTATCTCTATAGGACTTTTGAATCCCAAAACTCTAGACGACAAACGATTTATGAGATGGGTAGCAGTAAGAACTGCTTCCCCCCAAAAAGTTTTAGGCACATTGTTTTGAAACATAAAGGCTCGGGTTTTTTCAAGAAGGTGACCATTTTTCCTTTCAGCTACTCCATTTTGTTGTGGGGTATTGACACAAGATGATTCATGTACTATCCCTTCCTTTTGAAAATATGGAGTTAGGGTTTGATTGAAATATTCCCTAGCATTATCTGACCTAAATCTTTTGATATTGATTCCAAATTGATTTTTAACCATGGAGCAAAAATTTGGGAGAACAGTAATAACATCTGATTTATGCTTAAGTAAAAAAATCCAGGTAATATGAGTACAGTCATCGATAAATGAAACAAACCATCTTGCCCCAGAAATATTAGGAATAGACGTAGGACCCCAAATATCACTGTGAACGAGATGGAAAGGAACAGAACTCTTTTTGTTACTGGCTGGAATTAGTATACGCTTGTGTTTAGTAAGTTCACATACCTCACAATGAAAGTTTTCAACATTTAGATTTTTAAATAAAGAAGGAAACAGAATTTCAATAACTCTAAAAGATGGATGTCCAAGTCGGCAATGATCAAGCCAAACTTTCTCTTTATTGGATGAAAGATTTTCTGACATAAAAGAATGGGATAATCTGCCCTTAGTAATGTTTAATTGACTTGATACTTCAAGGTAGTAGAGACCATACCGTTCTTTAGCATGTCCAATCATCTTCCCCGAATCCTTGTCCTAAAATTCACAATAGTTGGCATGAAAAACCACATTACAATGTAAATCTTGAGTAAGTTTTTGTATATAAATCAGATTTGTGGACAATTTAGGGACATAGAGGACATTTTTTAGGATCAGTGATGCACCTATTTTAACATTCCCTACACCTGCTACAGTGGTCACAGAACTGTTTGCTGTGGCTATTTTTCTACTGCTTGGACATGGGGAATACGTGGAAAAAATATTTGGTAAGTGAGTCATATGGTCAGTAGCTCCTGAGTCCATGACCCAAGAGTTGGCAAAAGTTGTACCCGAAACATTTAACCCAATGGAGAATGGAAACTCACCTGAATATGCCAAAGAACAGGTACTTGAGGGTTTTTCAAGGCTGTTGATAAGTGATCTTGTCCTCTCGATCACTTCTTGGTTAGGACTGCCTATCTCCTTTGGTGTTGATTCACTTAGTTGTACTGTAGCAACGTGAGCCTGCCTATAGTTCCTTGGTTGTTCTCCTTTCTGTCCCCATTCTCGACTGGGAGGCTTTCCATGAAGCTTCCAACACCTTTCACGAGTATGGCGTGCCTTATTACAATAGGTGCACCACAAGTTGTCACGGTTTTGAGTTTTTGGTTGGTTAAGCTGTCCACTTCCAAAATATGGTGCCCTTTCCATATTTGTGACTAATTTGTTGTCACCCCTAGCTATCATGACTGAGTTATCCATCATTTGTGATTCTAGCATCAGACCTCTTTTACTTTCCTCGCTTCGGATTATTGCCACCACCTCATTAAAACATGGAACTTCCGACTTGCCAAGAATTTAAACCCTTACTTGATCAATGAATGCCTTTAGAACCGCTGCATCATCTGGACATTTGGTTTTTATCACCCTATAATGATCCAGCTCTTGCCACAAGGATTTCAATTGATTGGCATATTCAGTGACTGTTTTATTTCCTTGTTTTGCTGTCATTATCTTTACTTTGACATCATATACTTGAGCTGCATCTCTAATTTTAGAATAGGTTTGTTGAATTGCGTCCCAAATATCCTTGGCAGTGGTTAAGAACATGCATATGTCACTAATTTCAGGGATCATAGAACTCCATAGCCATGTCATAATCATGGAGTCTTCTTCATCCCATGCCTCAAAACCCAAATCTCCTAGCTTAGGTCCTGTACCCATAAGATGACTGATCTTCCCTCTTCCTTTTAGCACTGTCCGAACAAGATAATTTTTTCCATCCAACTATATGCAGCTTGGATACTTTGTAGTTCTCCAATTTGTTGAGATCGAACCCCTTCTAATTGGGTTGTAGAAATTGTCTCTACAACCTCAAGACATCTTTTATGGAAAAATAACAATTTTAGGCAATTAAGGCCTTCCACGTGAAATAGAGATCACCAACAATAAAGGCTAGCAAAAATACTCTGTTTTGATGTCAAAGAAAAAAATAAAACAGAAAGAAGAAAACTACGAAGAATAATAGCTCTGATACCATGTTAGAAATTGAAAAAGGGTAATAATTCAACTTTTTGAATAATATATTAGACACTAACTTTATAGATACTAAATCTAGTAAAAAAGGAAATTGATAAAAAGTAAAAATAAATCAAATCCCATAAATGAGGACTTTAAAAACTTACTTAAATTAATTTATTTCTAAAGATATATTCTAAGAATAGCTAATTATACACAATATAAGCCACTAATCACGTTTTCCTACACCTCGTTTAGTACTCCCTTTGGCTTGACTTCATCCAAATGAAAAGTGACATTCTTAGCAACAACTAAAGTGACAACACTGTAAAACTTCACATCATTGAAAACCTTAGCCTCAGCATAAAATGTCTGAATGATTGGGGCAGGATTTGCCAAACCTGCAGAAGTGAAACCAGGGGTGTCATCAAACAGTTACTGGGAAGTTTGCCTGACACACAGAACCAGTTTCATATACATGAGTGAAACTAAGCTACACAAGACTATCCTTCTCTAAGATTACAGATCACAAAAAATTTGAGATAAACAACCTCTAATGCTTACAATCTAGATTTAGGTATGTTTCTGGTATTAATCTCCTACCTGTAGTCTCTATTACAATATGATCAAATTTTCCATTTTTTCTCTCAACCAATTCCCCAATCATCCTCACAAGATCACCCCTTACTGTACAGCACAAACAACCATTGTTCAGCATAACAATATCCTGAGCCCCAGTAGTTTTTGCAGCCACTAGGAAACCATCAATGTCAACTTCACCATACTGCAAATTCAACAATAGGAAACAAGTTGATTCAACAATATATAATCAATTTAAAAGTACATCAACAAGTTAAGATTACCTCCATTGTCAGTGTCAAACAACAAGCTTCAAGATCAGAACAATTTTCTGCATAGTGACATAACCATCACTAAGCCAACAAAAAAAAAAAAAAAAAAAATCCCCTTGTTATATTATCAAGACAACAAAAATTCTCTAATCGAATAAATTAACACAAGGATCCAAAATTCATCTCTATATACCTCATTCTCTATCACTGCTATGTGCTTCCCATGGACTCTAGTCAATATATGGTTGAGCAATGTTGTCTGTCCATCACAACAGGGAAGCATATCAAACAACTGATCAACAGGCCAAATCAAACCTAATTTAGAAGTACACAACTGCTCCCATCACAAGCAAGAAAATCCATATCAATTCACAACAGAGAAGAAATGCTGCAACAGCAATTACTCATTAGTAAGGTATGCTCAGACAGCTTACAGCACTCTAAACAACTTTTGTCAAAGAAAGAAAAGAAATTGAGAAGGCCACATTATTAAAGTATAAATTTAACTCTTACAAGCCACTCTTAGTAGGCTAACTTGCATATAGTCTAAAATTTTAAATAAGTTGTATATCATTTCTAGGAAAAAATTCATGGAGAAAATCACCCAATACTTCTCAACCTTACATAATTGGGTGTGCTCTCTGGGTTCAAATATGAACAATATATATATATATATATATATAAAACAAGAAAGTTTTATGCCTTCCCAGAACCCAAGAAACTGCTAATAATACCCTTGAGGCGTACAAGCCCATCACCAATACAACTTGGCCAATTTGAATAAGCCAGTAAAGGAACTCATTCCCTGGGCTGTAATTGCATTGTTTCTTCTAAAACTCAAACTTGTTAACTTTGACAGGTCTACAAAATCTGATCATAAAATGCAGACAGCAGCAATCTACCAACAAAATGATTAAAAATAAAGGAATAACCGTGAGAAGACCTTCAAGGATATTAAAAATTGTGGAAAACACCAGACAGCTTGGACAGAACGGCAAATACCCACAGAGTTTGGTCGAAAGAAGAAAGAACCAGAAATTCAACCTATGACTATGTTTATGAGGGTTGGAGACTTATCAGGACTTTTGTCACACTATAAAATAAGATAGGGGGAAAACATAAAACATCAATGTCCTACTTTAGATCCCATATATATTGTCATTTAATGCTCTTAACCTTTTGGCGTGGCATACTTTCATACTGGAACTAGAAAGGGCTGATAAGGGGGTCAAAAAAATATATATGTCATTGAATGATAAGCAATTTCTCTCTCTTTATTTTCCAAACTGTCAGTTGATTTATATGTCCATTGAGCAATATTTTCTTCCACTAATTTTTTCTAGTTATTTTGCTCTGTGGGATAGATATAATTACATCAACAAACAATTTTAAAAGAGCTGGTATGGAAGTCCATGCAATCTAATATGAAAGTGCATACTTAGACCATCAGAATGGAAAGGTACTGCTTGTGTAAACAATAATGAATCACCATGCAAACCTAAGCTGTTCAACTTCATCCTCTCTTTTGTGTGAGGGGGGTGAAGACAACAGGAAACTGAATTTTGATGAACAGTTACTCTAAAGCAAAGAGATTGTGCAACTAGATGAGGGAAATTCGATAGCAAAAGTGGAAATATCATGTACCTCAATGACTGTAGGTTTGAAACATTGCATGACTCCCCATCCTTTGGTCACTCCTCTTCCCCCTCTTTTACCTTAGGGAAACAGGATGCTAATGCTTCTGTATTTTGACAGCTATTGCAAGTAAATTATTAAATGAGGGAAGAAAGGGACAAGAAAGCATTACTACTGATTCAGTTGTTGAGAATACACCAATTTATTGAAGATCTGCTGACTTATGTCCCTTGAAAGCATTGAAAATGTTTTATACTTATCTATGTCTTGTTCAAAGAAAACACATAAAAGAAAAGTCAGTCCAGACAAATCAATTGGCAGCCCCTCACCCAGGCATAATGCTGAAAAAAGTATACATCACATATTTGTTTAACACATAATTCCACAAGGGATGGACATTTACCAATTTCCCACCGTAAATCATTGAGAGATCTAGAGTATAAGTTTCCCAACCACTTTGAGCTTCTGCATTTGCTATACCTTCCAGAAAGAACTCCAGGTAAGTTATCTTCATAATCTGATTGATGTTGCTTCTTAGAACAAGCTTCCACCATCAAGGATATATTTGCAATCAATCAAATGTCATAAAAATTGCAGCAGAGAAAGACCCTAATCCACAGAGTCCCCAAGAATGAAAATATGCACCATAGTGCACCCTGTAAAAATAAAAACAGTGTAGCAGAATTAGTGTCCAACAAACATCATTATGAAGAAAACGACTTTGGGAAGAATTTTCAGATGAGACAAATGTTATTTGTTCTCTAGCTTGAACATAATAAATAATTGTGTGTCCAAAATCACCAACAACTGAAAGCACCTAAGAATTATGTTCAGTAAACTATGCAGCAAAAGGACAAGTCCTAAGTTCATAAGAATGTGCAACCCACTCTGTGCTTATATATAGCACATGGTTTGGCATATCAAGCTCACCTTTGAACAAGATTTATCAAAATTATCTCCTTTCAGCAAAGGATTCTTAAGAACACATGTTGACCCAAATTTACATCCAAAGCACTCAAACCGCATTCTTTTTTCCCCCCTCTTTCCAGAATATGCACAGTTAAACCACTTGTTGATGCCATAATGCATGTTGATTGGAAAGGAGTCATTTTCACTTGAAGTGAAATTAGCTCAAATTGTAAATGCATAGAATCAAATAATCACCCCATCCTCTCCAAAACATCATCAGCACTAAACGCGATCCCACATTACCCCAAAATGATCCATTGTTTTTCCCCACAAATTAACAGAAAAAACAAAAAAAAAATATTATTCACTTCAAAAGAGAAACTCCATTTTCTTCTAATCAAAAGCTACTTTACAAAGCTTAAGAGCGTGAAAGATTAAAATTCGGTGAATTTCTTTCTTTCCTTTTTCTTTTTTCCGGGAATCATTTTCCAGGGAAAGAAACACACTCCAAAAAAAAAGGCACACACGCACACAGACGCGCACACAAAACGATCGATTCTCATGATCACCCATATCTTGTAATGATCGATGACTGAAAAATGCACAGCCTTTTCGCTTACAATAATCTCAGCTAGAGACACAGAAAGACGAGCGGAAGAGAACAAGTGTACCAGTCGTACCATAACGGAGCTGAAACGGCGAGGTGACTGACAGAGCAGGAGTTCAAAGCCAGCAGATGACTGACACGTGAAAGTATGATGGACGGTTACGTCTAAGTAGAACAAATGCTATGGTGGTCTCTTTGCAATGATGGGTCCCACGCAGGGCGGACAAGATTACACATTTTAAATATTTTCATTTTTTTTATTGTATTTATTATATCATATTATTATTTATTTCTAATAATAAAATATTATTTTTATATTTATTTATTTGGCCACTTATCAACATGTTTTCTTGATTCATCCGTGTCGGGTAGGTGAAACTGTTGTTATAGTATCCTGCTGAGTATTCCATACATGCGTGTGTGCAATCGTGTAAGTTCTGTTGGAATGTGAACAGAAGACAAATCCAAGCAGGATTGCTGGTTTACCAGCGAATGTGAAATTTTAGATCAAGCAAGTAAGATTTCTAGGACAATACAGGCGATTTGGAATTCTGCTTCTGACTCAAGATTTTTATGTATTGGGAGCTGATTCTGAGAAGCTTACCTTGAATGCTAGAATCTTTGTTTTCTCCTCGCTTGTCCTGTTGCTCAGGGTGTAATTTTGGGTATACAGATCACTGACCCTTTCTGAAAAATCGTTTGTTGCACACTAAGTTTGTTGTTACCATATCAATGATTGCAGAGGTTTCATGTTGAATGGTAATGGGAGAGAGACAGGCTGCTTGCATTGGAAGGCCTGTACTTGAGAACAATTTTAAGACAAGACATTGGCTTCTTTGATATGAAAACAACCAGTGAAGTCATTGGAAGGATGTCAGGTGACACTGCTCTCATACAGGAAGCCATGGGCGAAAAGATATGTCATGTCGTGCTACCAAAGAATTGTATGGTGTCTTTTGTTATTCTACCTTCATTTTCATTGCTAGCAAGTTGTCAGCATGCTACATGCATCTTAATCAATGCTTTCATCAGAGGTTGGGCAGTTTATACAGCTACCATCAACATTCATAGGTATCTTTTTGGTTGCTTTTATAAAAGGATGGCATCTGGCTGTAGTCTTGCTTTCCTGCACTCCTCTACTTGTGGTTGTGGGTGGAACTATGAATTTTTCAGTTTCAGAAATTTCCATCTGCAGAAAAATTGCTTACATAGAAGCTGGAAATGTTTTAGAACAAACAGTAGGAGGCATCAGAACAGTAGGCCAAAGGATCAGCAGATCAACATACAACTTGCTTGCTCATATATGTATCTTGATGAATACATTTTGTACTTATGCAGGTTGCAACTTTCACAGGAGAGAAGCATGCCATTGAAAAATATAACAATAAGCTAAAAATTGCATATAAAGCATCTGTTCAACAAGGGCTTGCCTAGGGCTTGGGGTTTGGTGTAATGGTTTGGGTTATCTATGCCAGCTATGGTCTCAGTATATGGTACGGATCTAAATTGATCATAGAGAAAGGCTATGATGGTGAAAGGGTCATAGTTGTTATGTTTAACCTCCTGACTGGTGGAATGTAAGTACTTATGATGATCAAATTTGCAAATAATATTTATTATCCAAGACTTCAAGAATGAAGGTGCTTATTTTTGGAAAGCAAGTGCTTATTTAGAAAGCAGATACTTAATTGTTTTGCCGGTTGAACTAGATCATTGGATCAGGCATCTCAATTCCTGAATGCATTTGCAGCTGGGCAAGCTGTGGTGTACAAGATGTTTGAGACAATCAAGCAAAAACCAAGGATTGATGCCTATGACACAAATGGAATGATACTGGTAGAGAAGCACGGTGAAATTGAACTTAGAGATGTACATTTCAAATACCCTGCCAGGCCTGACGTTCAGATCTTCTCTGGATTTTCACTGAAAGTTCCTAGTGGTACAACTGCAGCTTTAGTTGGGCAAAGTAGAAGTGGGAAGTCAACTGTTATAAGCCTCATTGAAGCTCAATTGGATTAGGGAGAAGAGTGGGCTGGCTAGTTAGCCAGGAACCTATTCCATTTGCCACTAGCATAAAGGAGAACATAGCATATGAGAAAGAGAATGCGACTTACCAGGAGATTAGAAAAGCAACCAAACTTGCCAATGCTGCCAAATTTATAGACACTCTTCCTCAGGTAAATCTACTGTCTCTTTACAAACAAATGGCATGTGATGCTTTTTCCAGAAGGCCAAATGCTGAGTTCTCTACCCTTTGGCAAGTGTTCTGCAACTTCATTGAGTGTTCTGCTTTGTTTTTCATGCATATCACTTCACAATTCTCTAACCAATTCCTTTTTATTCTATTGCTAAGCTTTGCATCTCTAATTAGGACGATTGCATCTATGTTTTAGGGGCTCAACACAATGGTTGGTGAGCATGGTACCCAGTTCTCCTTCTCAATGAAGTAACAAGTGTGCTTGATGCCAAATCAGAACACATTGTCCAAGATGCATTGGTTAAGGTTATGCACAACCAGACAACTGTAGTTATGCCAAATTCAAGGTTTGTAAGAGAAAAAATGATATAGGTACTCTCAATTTTTGCTATAGCAAGAATTATTAACTGTGAAAATTTTGCACTTGCCAGTGGTGCAGTTGGTTCAAGGTTGTCAGTTGATGCATCTACGCTAAGGACTCTTGTTGGTGACACCTTGGGCTTACTTGTCCAGAACATCACCAAAGTTATAGCAGCACTTATCACATATCATTTGCATCCAACTGGATTTTGGCATTCATAAGGATTGCTGTGTCACCTTTGTTACTCATCCAAGGATATATTCAGTCCAAGTTTATGAAGGGTTTCAGTGCTGATGCAAAGGTTAGTGTTACTCAATGTTCTCTTATCTCTTGGTTATTGATTGGATACTTCAAACACTGACAGTGGTATATGTGTTGCAGCTGATGTATGAAGAAGCCAGTCAAGTGGCAAATGATGCATTTGGCAGTATCAGAACTGTGGCCTCATTTTGTGCTGAGAAGAAGGTGATGGATCTATACGAATAGAAATGTCAGGATCCTGTGAAGCAAGGTGTTCAGCATGGACTTTCGGTGTGGTGCAGGTTTTCGCTTCTCCTTCTTCATTCTTTACTGCACAAATGCATTTATTTTCTACATTGGATCTCAAGTGGTGCAACATGGGAAAGCACACTTTGGAGAAGTTTTCATGGTAGGAGTTGAATATTGTTCTATCCTTCATTTTGAGAATTGTTTCTGGTCCATTTCTGATGCACAATACTTGCAGGTTTTCTTTGCACTAACAATTGCAGCCCTTGGAGTCTCACAATCCACTGGCATGGCTCCAGAAAGAACCAAAGCCCAAGATTCAGCAGCTTCAATATTTGCAATCCTTGATAGGAAGGTCAAAATTGACTCAAACAGTGGAGAAGGACTCAACACTTTCACGTGTAAATGGTTACATGAAGTTTGAACATGTCAGCTTCAAGTACCCTATGAGACAAGATGTTCAAATTTTCAGTGACTTATGTGTTGATATTCCCTCTGGAAAGGTATTTTTTGTTGTCCAAGTCTTAGTACTCCATTCTACAGTGCTAAGAAATATGAGTTCAAGCAAGTTGAAAAATATGGATTGATCTGGCTGCAATCATACTGTTTCTTACAATTCATTTACTTGGCTCGAAATTTTATATGCAGACTGTTGCTTTAGTCAGAGACAGTGGCAGTGGCAAGTCTACAGTGATAGGTCTCATGGAGAGATTTTATGATCCTGATTCTGGTCATATATATTTGGGTAATGTCAAAATCTGGAAGTTGAAGCTAAGCTGGCTGAGACAGCAGATGGGATTGGTTAGTCAAGAACCAATACTATTCAATGAAACCATCATGATGAATATAGACCACAGGAAGGAGGGAGATGTTAATGAGGACAAGATAGCTGCAGCTGCAGAAGCATCAAATGCTCTCAATTTTATGAGCTCCTTATCACAAGGCTATGACACCTCTGTAGGCGAATAGGGAGTGCAATTGTCTGGTGGACAGAAGCAGAGAAGAGCCATTGCAAGAGCAATACTAAAGAATCCCAAAATTCTTTTGCTTGATGAGGCAACCAATGCACTAGATGCAGAGTCAGCAAGGATGCACAGAGATGACACAAATATGACGCTATGACACCTCTGTAGGCGAATAGGGAGTGCAATTGTCTGGTGGACAGAAGCAGAGAAGAGCCATTGCAAGAGCAATACTAAAGAATCCCAAAATTCTTTTGCTTGATGAGGCAACCAATGCACTAGATGCAGAGTCAGCAAGGATGCACAGAGATGACACAAATATGACAATGGCTAATGCATGCTAGGAAACTCTCATGCTGGGAATAAATGGTTAGCACAGAAATTCTTTTTCTGCTTACTGCTTCATTAGATGCAGTTCTACAATGAAGAAGACTGTCTATCTTCTAACCAGAGAATAAGTGCAAACGACAGATGGTCAATGTGTCAGAAAACATTGTCAAACTGATAAATCATCAAGCCAAGAAAATGATCCAAAAAAGTACAACAAATGCTGAAATGCTATGAATGTTAACTAAAATTCTTTCTGCTTAACTTACTTCATCGAATTCAGCTGACGTGTGAGAGAATTCGCCCATGAACCAGACCTGCATGAAAACTACTTAGCAAAGCACGGAAAGAGACAAACAATTATACAATTAAGCAGGAGAAATAAGAACAAAAAAAGGGGAGAATTTGAGCAAACAGCCATAACTGGAACCGAAACCACAATGATGAATTACCATTGACGAGAGGGACAGAAGCTCAGCAGAGCGCAAATGTTGTACCCTTTCTTCCTCCCCCATTTCTTGAACCAAATGACAAGGTTTTGGAACCCAGTTCATCTGCTCTAGTTCAATTTTTCATGTTTATCGGTAACGAATGATGATTCAATTATCAGTAAAGTTCATATCTTTCACCTTAATTGCTCAAAACAAATCTAAAATAACTGGGAATACGTACCCTTCCATCTGAACTTGGGAGTGGATTCAAGAACAGCTTCAAGATCATCATTCCTGGCACAAACCAAAATAGGCCCTTCAAAATCAAGTGGCACGAAGTCTCCTTTCTTCACCAACAAAAATCCTGGCCACTACCCATTTCTTGCAACGCCCTGCCCACTCGTCCGCCGCCAACAATCACCGCCGGAACAACCGTGGCAGCTGTTGGAGTAGTTGTGGCATTGGGGGCTGCTGCGGCCATTACAGAAAGTCGGGTGCTTTTGGGTTGTTGAAATGAATTTGGAGCCAAATAAGGTGAGTTTTGAAGTGAGTTTAGGGAGAGATGAGACAGAGAGAGAATGATTAGTGGAATATGTTAAATTAATTAATACGTACGATTCTTATTATTTAAAATATGACTTAATATAAAACGTCTAATATAATAATTGGTTGTGCATGATGGTAATTTGGATTATCAGATTTAAAATCTTTCCACTCTCCCTATTTAAAGATAACTATTACAAGGAACTATAACCGTTACGAAAAAGAGGGATAATTTCTTAATTAAAGATAACTCTCATAGAAAAGAAGTATAACGTTTATACAGATCTTTTCCTTCTTTTCACCATCAGAGAAAATGAAAAACAGTGAAAAGGAAGAGTAGGAGAAAAGAAGGAGAAAAAGAGAAAAATCTTTTCAAGAACAAATCGGAAGAGTATTCTCATCTTCGCGACAAGACCTCGACATCATGGACAACGGTATGTCAATCTTTTACAGTTTGTGTTAGTATTCGCATAAAAAAAAAATCATATATTATAGAAATAAGAATTTCATGAAGGAAAATTGTAGAAAAGTCCAACAATTGGTATCAGAACAGGTCTGCGAATACTGCAATTTACCCTTCCTTTTTTTTTTTTTTTTGCGTTGGAAGGCTCAGGCGCATAAAGGAAAACGGCCGGCATCGGAAAAGTGGAGAAGCATGCCGGCCGTGGGAGTCTGCGCCGCCGGGACCCAAATCGGTCCGGGTACGGCGAAGCAGCCTCCCGGAGAGGACCGCGGTTCCGAGTGTCGCCGGGGAGTCAAATCAGTCTAGTGGATACAGTCGGGACCCAAATCACTGGCGAAAGGGCTTCTGGCGGCCGCTGTGCTTCCAGGTATGCCAGGACCCGAGCGGTGGAGGAAGGCTGCGTATGGCCGGACCCGGGCCTGGGTAGGGCGGAAAGCTTCCGGCGACCGCGTATGGTCGGGACTAGATCGGCCTGCTGGGCACGGCGGAAAGGCTCTCGGCGAGCGCCTCTTCCGGCATGGCCGGAGATCCGGTTGAGTGTGGGTCTGGCACTCTACGGCACCGGCAGGGCTTGCCGGAGTGGAATGAGCGCCGACCGTGGGACTCTGCACTACCGGAGCTTGTTGGCGCGTAATAGTGCGCCGGCCACTGGACCCTGTGCCGCGAGTGGTTATCGGTTGCGCCGCGGGTGGTTGTCGGTGCAAGGTGTAAGTCGGCTACTGGAATAGTGCGCTGCCGGCATATTGGCCGGTGTCGACTCCCACAAAATGGAAAATCAAATTTTGAAAGCTTGTTAGTCACCAAAGTGGCCTGACTTGAAAGGATTTGAATGTTTGATTGTGAATTTCAATTGTTCATTTTTG
This sequence comes from Rhizophora apiculata, assembly GCA_037832385.1. Classification (NCBI taxonomy): domain Eukaryota; kingdom Viridiplantae; phylum Streptophyta; class Magnoliopsida; order Malpighiales; family Rhizophoraceae; genus Rhizophora; species Rhizophora apiculata. The sequence continues at coordinate 9,404,202 of CM075429.1, read as the reverse complement.
ATGCTAATAAAGTATTGTACATGAACAATTGTAATTATTAATTATAAGGTTAGGAGATCATCTAAAGATGGATCATTACCTATAATTAATGACACTAAAGGGGATTGATTGATATACTAGGTAAACGTGATTGCATATCCAAAGATAACATGCATGTTGACTCTAATATGATTGATTGATCTATTAAAGTATGTTTAAATTAGCATCATTATTGATTAAAGTTATGTATTTAAGGATCACCCAAAGGTGAACTTAAACACATAGTCAAAGTTTGTAATGCATGTATCTGAATCCATTAGAGTTTACTCAAAGTATTAATGTGTAAATTTGGATCATGTTTGCTGCTTCCAATAATGTTTTCGCCTTGGGCAATGCAATGATCAAATTCAATGGGCTGAACTATGCAGAATGGTCTGAGCATATTCAGTTTCATTTAGGTATTTTGGGACTTAGCAGTCATCTCGGATAAAAGGCCTGCAGCCATTACAGAGACCAGTACAGAATCTGATAAGTCTTTTCATGAGGCTTGGGTACAATCTAATATGCTGAGTTTGAATTTGATGCGAATGACGATGGCTGAAAATGTCAAGCCATCGATGCCTAAGACGGAAAATGCAAAGGAATTTATGATGAGAATTAAGGAATACTCTTAATCAGATATAACTGATAAATCCATTGTAGAAACCCTAATGAGTGAGCTGACGACCAAGAAATTTGATTGGTCACAGCCTATTCATGATCATGTGACTAGTATGGCTAATCTAGTAGCAAAGTTGAGAACAATGGGTATGGATGTGAGTGAATCCTTTTTGATTCAATTCATCATCAACTCACTGCCTCCTGAATTTGGCCAGTTCCAAGTGAATTATAACACTATTAAAGAGAAATGGAACTTTCAAGAAATTAAGGCCATGTTAGTTCAGGAAGAAGGGAGATTAAAGAAGATGAAGGATCACTCCATTCATCTCACTGTTCGTAATGATACTAGTAGTAGTAAGTCTAAACCATATCAGAAGAGTAAGAAGAAGGACAAAGCCTCTATGAAAGTCACTGGAGGTCAGATCCAAAAGAATCAGAAATGCTTCTTCTGTAAAAGGATGAGTCACTTCAAAAGGGATTGCCTAAAAAGAAAGACTTGGTTCGAAAAGAAAGGTATGTATTGTATATCAGTATGTTTTGAATCAAACGTAATTGAAGTACCCAACAATACTTGGTGGTTAGATTCCAGAGCTACTATTCATGTGTCACATATTATGCAAGGATTCCTTTCAATCCAACCCATAATAGGAACTGAGAAGTTCCTTTACATGGGAAACAGAATGAAGGCACGAATAGAAGGAATTGGGACGTACAGATTGATCTTGGACACTAAGTGTCACCTGGATCTAGAAAAGTGTCTCTATGTTCCTGAATGTGTTAAGAATTTGGTTTCTGTTGCAAAGTTGGATGAAGTAGGATTTAACCTTAAGATTGGAAACGGTGTATTTTCATTGTATAGACATTCGTACTATTATGGATCTGGTACTTTGGTTGATGATTTGTACCATTTTAATCTTGATGCTATGTATGCTGATTCTCTATTTCTTGTTGAGCATGATATAGGTAACAAACGTAATGTGCATGATAATTGTTCTGCTTTCTTATGGCATCAAAAATTGGGTCATATATCCAAAGAAAGGATATTGAGGTTGGTGAAAGGTGATATCCTGCTTCAATTGGATTTTACTGATTGGGAGGTGTGTGTTGATTGTATAAAAGGGAAACAAACAAGACACACATCGAAGAACCCAGCCATGAGAAGTAATAAGCCTTTAAAATTGATACACACTGATATTTGTGGCCCCTTTAATATTCCCACATGGGGTGGTGAGAAATATTTCGTCACATTTATAGATGACTACTCATGGTATTGTTATTTATATCTATTACATGACAAGTCCCAGTTAGTAAATACCCTGGAGGTGTTTATTGATGAAGTGGAAAGGCAGTTAGATAGAAAAGTAAAAGTGATTAAGTCAGACAGGGGTGGTGAATATTATGGAAAATTGAATGAAAGTGGACAATGTCCTGGTCCATTTGCAAGACTTCTTGAAAGTTGAGGCATATGTGCACAGTATACAATGCTTGGTACACCACAACAGAATGGTGTAGCGGAAAGGCAAAATCGCACACTTATGGATATGGTTAGAAGCATATTGAGTTACAGTACTGTACCTTTATCCTTGTAGATGCATATGTTAAGAACTGCTGCATATCTGCTAAACAGGATTCCTAGTAAGGCTGTCCCTCAGACTCCCTACGAGTTATGGACAGGTAAGAAACCCAGTTTAAGACACCTTCACGTTTGGGGTTGTTCAGTAGAAGTAAGAATATATAATCCACATGAAGGAAAGCTTGATGCAAGGACCATTAGTGGTCACTTCATTGGCTATCCTGAAAAGTTTAAAGGATATAGGTTCTATTACCCTAACCATAGTACTAGAATAGTTGAGTCTGGTAATACTCGGTTCATTGAAAATGGTCAGTTCAGTGGGAGTGGGGAATCACAAAAGGTGGATATTAGAGAATTACAAAATGAAAGATCCACAGTGAGCACTCCTACTCAAGTCGTTAGCCCTACACCCAGTGTTTCTACTCAAATTGTTGTTCCTTTTGTTGGATCATAGTCACGTGATATGCAAGGACAACAAATTGATACTTGAAACACGCAAGGTGAACACATAAGAGATGAACTAAGTGACAATGTGCAAGTTTCAAATGAACAAGTGATACCACAAGAAATGGCATTACGGAGGTCTACGAGACAGAAAAGTCTAGCTGTATCGAATGATTATGTGGTTTACTTACTTGAGCATGAATGGAATTGAGCATTGATAAAGATCCAGTCTCATTTAAACAAGCCATGGATTGTAATGATTCTGAAAAGTGGTTCAATGCCATAAAGGAAGAGATGAAATCGATGGATGTAAATCAAGTCTGGGAACTAGTAGAGTTGCCTGAAGGATCAAAATGAGTTGGCTGTAAGTGGGTCTTCAAGACCAAGTGAAACTTGAAAGGTAACGTCGAAAGATATAAAGCTAGACTTGTTGCCAAAGGTTACACTCAAAAGGATGGCATTGACTATAAGGAGACTTTCTCTCCAGTCTCTAAGAAAGACTCCTTAAGAATTATTATGGCTTTGGTGGCTCAGAATGACCTAGAGCTCTACCAAATGGATGTAAAGACCGCCTTTCTAAATGGTGACTTAGAAGAGGAAGTGCATATGGACCGACCTGAAGGTTTCATAACCACAAGGCAGGAAAATTTGGTGTGTAAATTAAAAAAATCGATATATGGACTGAAACAAGCTTCCCGACAATGGTATATTAACTTTAATGATACCATTACGTCATATGGTTTTGTAGAGAACACCATTGATCGGTGTATCTATATGAAGGTTAGTGGGAGCAAGTTCATTATATTAGTCTTATATATCGATGATATTCTTTTGGCTGCTAATGACATGGGTTTGTTACATGATGTTAAGAAATTTCTCTCTGAAACTTTTGAAATGAAAGATATGAATGAGGCATCCTATGTGATAGGAATAAAGATATTTCGTGATAGATCACAAGGATTGTTGGAATTGTCTCAAAAAGGATATATCAATAAAGTATTAGAGAAATTTAGAATGGAAAATTGCTCTATAGGAATAGTTCCAATTCAGAAAGGGGACAAGTTCAGTGAATTGCAATGTCCAAAGAATGATTTGGAACGAAAATCAATGGAATCCATTCCCTATGTATCGTTGGTTGGAAGTTTGATGTATGCTCAAACATGCACTCGACCAGACATTAGTTTCACTGTTGGAATGTTAGGCTGATATCAAAGCAATCCTTGGAATAGATCATTGGAAAGCCGGAAAGAAAGTACTTAGGTACTTACAAGGCACCAAGGATTATATATTTACTTATAAAAAATCAAGTCATCTTGAAATAGTAGGCTATTTGGATTTAGATTATGCTGGATGTGTAGACTCGAGGAAATCTACATTTGGTTACATGTTCCTCTTGGTTGGAGGAGCAGTTTCCTGAAAAAGTGGGAAGCAGTCTGTCATTGCTACTTCCATTATGGAGGCTGAATTTGTAGCATGCTTTAAGGCTACTATTCATGCACTATGGTTGCGGAATTTTATCTTAAGGTTTGGTTTGGTCGACAGTATAGAAAAGCCGTTAAGAATTTATTGTGATAATTTCGCAGCTGTTTTCTTCTCTAAGAATAATAGGTATTCTAAAGGTGCGAAACATATGGATTTGAAATACCTATTTGTTAAGGAAGAAGTGCAAAACCAAAGAGTGTCTATTGAGCATATTGGTACTGAATTGATGATAGTGGACCCGTTAAATAAAGGTTTGCCACCGAAAACATTTACTAGACATGTTGAACGGATGGGCATTTTGGACAGGTCCACTTTCTCTTGAAAGCCAATATTTTGTATTGCTAATCTCATTGTGACACTCATGAATTCAATTAAAACTATGGTTTTGTTTGCACTTTGTTATCTCCATTTAGTTGTATACAGTTATAGTTTGTGAGATAACTAGTAGCATATTTGAAAATAACAATTAAAGTTTCAATGTTCCTCGGTTAGGTTATTATGAATTATGATGATTATGTGATACATGGAAGGAATCATGTCGCTAAGAGATATGTGACCGCCATGATCCAATCATTTTAATTCAATCAAGTATTATGGTTTGATGATCTTTAAGGATTGTGCACACTTATTTGTTATTGATTCATTAAATCATAATAAGGGTCAAGTGGGAGATTGTTAAATTAATTAACATGAGTGACCCTTGTTATTTAAAGTATGACCCAATATAAAAGGTCCAATATGATGATCGGTTGGGTATGACGATAATTTGGGTCATCGGATTTAAAATCCCTCCACTCTCCCTATTTAAAGATAACTGTTACGGGAAGGATAACCATTATCGGAAAAGAGGGGTAATTCCTGATTAAAGATAACTCTCACAAAAAAGACGCGTAACGTTTGTACGGATCTTTTCCTTCTCTCCACCATCAGAGAAAACGAAAGGCAGTGAAAGGGAAGAGTAGGAGAAAAGAAGGAGAAAAAGAGAAAAAACTTTTCAGGAATAAATCGGAAGAGGATTCTTATCTCCGCAACAGGACCTCGACATCATGGACAACGGTATGTCAATCTTTTACAGTTTGTGTGCTAGTATTCGCATAAAAAAAAGATTCTGCATTATAGAAATAAGAATTTCTTGAAGAAAAATTCTATAAAAGTCCAACAGAATAGACGCCATTGGATTGAAAGAAATGATGAGATTGACGATAATGGTGCTGCTGGCGCTGACCTTTTGGCCATTTCTGTACACTTTCAGTGCCTTTGCTTCTTTTGTTTTGTTTTATATATTTTTTTTGGGCGTGTTTTGTTTTTAGTAGATAATTGTGGGAAGCTTTGAGACACAAAATCCACTCGTTTTATCAGCTGCTGTTCAAGCGAAGCGAATGACCAATGGCAACTTATAAATAAATATGTAAATAACTGTAAATAATAATATTAAAAATTAATATATTTTAAAAAATGTAAATATTATATTGAAAAAAGATGTTTGTTTATACATGTGTATAAGACATTTGTCTTCAGCCAAATGAAAGAAAAGAGTCAAAAGGAGGTTTAGCGGTAGCCGGCGGATTTTATTTTTCTTTTTCATAAATTTAGGTTCGAAGTATTATGGAAGGATGCAAAATTCCTTTTTTTTTTTTTGTAATTTTTTATTATATTTATATTTTTATTCAATTATTTTTTAATTTTCATTTATTATTATTAATTAATAACTTTAAGTATTTTTTGTTTAAATTTTATTGTATATATTTAATTAATTTTTTAATCTAAAAGTATGATTTTTACTTATACTACATTTAAATTAATATTAAAAGTAAAATCAAATAAAAATTAAAATATAATATAATTAAAATTATAAATAAAATATCAATAATTTAAAAATTAATTATTTCAAAAAATATAAAATGTAGAATATTGTTCAAATTAGTATATTTTTTATTTTTTAATTTTCAATCCTATAAATAACAAAACATAAACTATTTAATATTACATTCAAATTAAATTTCAAAAATTTTAATTTTCCTAATCACAATACCAAAATCATTGATTTTAGAATTAAAATTTTTATTAGATTACTTACTTCCATTATATATGAATATTTTTTATATTATTATTTTATTTTTGAAATTTTATTTATTTTCAAAATCATAAAAATAATAAAAAATTTTAATTTGAGATTAAAAGAAAGATAAGAGATAATTTTGTTTATATTAAAGTTAATAAGTAAGATTTTATTTTTAGAGTAAAATAATAAAAATAATATAAAAATTACAATTTAAAATGAAAGAAAGGTAAAAGATAATTTTGTTTATATTAAAATAAATAAGTAAAGTTTCAACTTTATATCGAAATGATAAAAGTAATAAAAAATTTTTTGATTCTAACTTTAATTTTTATGATTTTGATATTATAAATACTTGTTTAATTTGTACTAAAATAATGATAAAAAATTACAATTTGAAAAAAAAAAAGGAAAAAGAAAATTAAGTAATAATTTTATTTATATTTGAACAAATAAGTAAGAGTTCATTATTTTAGCAAAATTATACAAATATTAAAAAAAGAATCATATTTGTAATTTAAGGTGATTAACACCCAAACCTCGTGATAATGTAGGATTTGGGTATTTGCAATGCAAAGTTTTATGATACCAAATTCATATATTTATGTATAGATAAAAATCATTTGGACTTGTCTACATGACTTGAGTAATAAAAATAGGTTGTGTTGGGTGAGTGGACTCTAAGCCCATAAGTAGATCTACTCAACTTCATTCATTGCCCTACAAATTACACAAACCCATTATCCCCACCAAAAAATGAGCATGTAAGGCATTTTATGAACTCACTGACTATTATATATAGTTTAGAGGTTATTAAATGTAAAATTTAAGTGTGAAATTTAAGATATTTTGAATTTTTATTTTTCATTTAAAGTTAAATTGTTCACTCTTAATTTAATTGAATAAAAAAAAAACTTTAGAAAGTATATTTACTCATTATATAAAGAATTAGTTTTTTTTTATTATTAAAATGATTCACTTCACTTTATCAAGACAATAAGAACTAGTCATTCTCATAATTATGTATGCTTTTAAATATACAAATGGACTAATAATCATGATAAAAAATCCATTAATTTTTAGATTAATATAATTGATCATGACAGACCTTTTTTAGTGTGAAATATTACTCATAAAATATTTTTAAATGAAATTAATTTGAACTTGGATTTTAAAATTATTATAGACATTTCCAAGGTTTTTCAATATCCACAGATACCTTTTTAGCACATATTAGCAATATATTTGCCTTGTGTGTTTAATACAATCGAATGACAATCTCTAATTATACCAATTATATAGATTTATTGTAATAACAAGTGTCACAAGAATGACTACAAGATAAAAGCCTTCCCTATATTTTTACCATTTTATTTTTTGCTAGTAATGGTATAGAATATGCTATAAGGAGTGTAAGCATTAGTGTATTACTAAAGTTATTCTATTGTAATTTAGAGGTCATTTAATCTAGTTTTGGAAGCAATCTATGGAGATGGGGTTATTGGCGGAAATGGAACTGGTCTTAAACAAAAACACTTACAGCAACGGGCGGGCGCTACAGGTCTGCAACACCGGCAACGAGGACATATGATTGGTCATCCAAATGGTGGTAGTCCAGGGCTGTCACAAAATAGCAAAGTTGAGTTTTAAATATCTTATAATAATTAGCATAATTCTTATTATCATGATTTCTATATATTTCATAATTTAACTTTTTATAATTATTTAGTTCATGGTTTAGAATTAGAATTTGAATAAAAATGAAAATTAAACAAAATAAAAAATAGAATAATTAATTTAGAAATATATTTATTTTACTCTAAAATTAGAATTAAATTTTTTTTGTAACCATCCGACTTATTTTAGAATGAAAATTATTTTTAAATATATTAAAATATTTGTCACTGTTAATATAAGAAAAATCTTACTAAAGTTTAAAAAATAATAAAATATACATCAAAAATTATGAAATACATATATATATATATATATATATATATATAAATTAAAATCAAACTGTATGACTCGTGACATATGAACTTGGTAACATAGTCAAGTTTGCTTTGTCAAACAGTCTCAAATTTACATTTAGGAGCTACAGATCATAGTTAAAACAAAAAATCTCTCAATTTCCAACAAAATGCACCATTCGAAGTGATGAAATAAAATAGGGAAAAAATTGCCTTGACAAGGTGGGTGAGCTATTCACATGGTAACAAAAATCGATCTTTTCCAATATTTGTCAATACTACCATATCAAAATGATATCAACCTTACACAAAATTAAGGTGTGTTATAGTGTAATGGTAAGAGGGGTTTGTTGTGGTATAAAGGTTACATGCCAAAAAAAAACAAAAAGGAAAAAAAATTGCATACATTTAATTGTTTTTTAAACTTCATATTGTGAAATTTTTGATGTAACACCTTATTATTGTATAAAATGACATCATTGTCAATAAACAAAAACAAATAAAGATATAGCATATTACCCCCAAGAGGATTTGAAAAGGATTTATGGGTATTCAACTATGTTTTTTTAGTGGTTATATCTATCCAAAATTTTAGACCAATCAGACTAGAAGTTTCATCCTTACTCAACAAAATATATATTTAATTTGCATTTGGCAATAGAATATTCAATAAGAGATTTCTAAAAAAATCCAATTGATTTGGTAACTTTGCTATGAGCCAAGTCAATGATCTAAAATTTACTCTTCATCTTAAATATTCCTACTATAAAAATAAGGCATAGGCATATTTTTATTGTATATATTCTTACTCTTCATTTGAAGTTTGTTTGTTTTAATTTTGAAAAAAAAAAAAAAAAACAAAGCTTCAGGGCTATTGATAATCATGCTTCAATCAAAGGTATTGCCTCTTAAACTAGGCACAATAGTTATTGTGTGGACAACAAAATATATGGATATTGAGGAGTTCTCCTATTGTGTTTGATTGACTTGAGCTTAATGGAAGAGCTTTGTGTGACATACAAGTGCACAACAACAGGCATGTTTGCCAATTGCCAGTGCTTATAACCAAACCCAGCAAAAAGTCGTTCACAAAGCAATCCGAATATAACCCATAAATATGGAGAAATAGTTCATGTAAAGAATCTTCCTTGTTTTTGAGTAGTTAGCTACAATGGATTTCATATCCTATTGTAAGTTTCAAGATGCCCTGAGACTTTGTGTATGATAAAGCAATGAGGCCTGTAATTGGTGCATCCCAACACCAATTTCTAGCTCTCGATAGTTAATATTTAGACATTATTAACATCAGTTATAATTAACAACAATAGATTTGATTGAAGTCAAGATTAAGATGCACTTGATCACATTATAATTGTCATACACATTACATAATTATGTTACCATTGTCTGGAAGATAGGTGCTAAAAAGAACAAGAAGATATAATTGGATCCCTTGTTCATATATATGTCTTAAAAAGCCCCAACATTGAGCCAATATTCAAAACTGTTTTATGGAGATGTGGCCTATCCAAACAATTGAAGCACGGGCAGTAGCTGCTTGGTAGTGCAGGCCCACAACACACACAAGTCGCACATATGGGCTGTTGTGGCCTTGGGAGAGAGTGGGGTGGATCAGAGAATTGCAAGATTAATGTCATCATAAGCCCAAAATGTTCATAATTATGGAACAAATCAGAACCCTTTTTTTTTTTTTTTGGTTGATGGGTACATATTCAATTACCTGGCCTATTGGCTAACCTGCTTCACATGGTATTATTGGAGAAGATACCATTGCAATGACAAAGATTATCACCAGAACATATGGCTTTAGAGATTTACTTGCCACTATTTACAAGTTTAAGTATGATTTATGTGTGTGAGAGTTTGGCTATATGAGAAGATTTATTTATAGATGTTGCATTACAAGTTGATGCTGTGGAATGTAAAAGTTTGATATTCCATTATTTTGACCAAACTTATTGATAGATGTTGCATTGGAAGATGGATCCTACAAATTTACATGAATATTTTGATTGTGTTTATTAAGTAATGGTTAAATGAAGTTTGATTAGATACAAATGTATTAATTTTATTTTTATTTTTATTTTTAAAAATAAATTATTTTTATAAGTCTATAACCTATAAATTACATAATTTATATGTTATAATAGAGTAATTTTATTGGTGCATTAAAATATGTAAGTAATAGTTAGTTTAATTGAATAAATTTATTCCAAGTTAATGGTTTGGTTGAATTGTGAAGTTGGTGTAGCCTGATTGTCTCATTTTCCATTTTTTGTCACCCACTAATATGAAGATTATGATAATGATGATGGGGGTGGGAGAGGAGGATGAGGCGGTGGGGACATTACAAAAGTTTTAAGAAAATTTAGTTTAAAATTGCTTACATTTTTATTTTTTTCTTTAATTTTTAAATTTAAATTAGGATCATTTTAGCTGTTTAATTATAAATTTATTAATAAAGAAAATGAGTTCGGATTTGGGATATTTGGCCCAAAAGGCTCAATTAATGGGTGATGTGGTTTAAAGTGTTCAATTGGCCTTTTCATTTTTCATCTAGGCCATTAAGTAGGGCAAAGCAGCATGTCATGTGATTGCAACAAATAGAATCAATCAAGCAAACCTAATGGCATGTAATGCATCTTTAATAAGAAACTTCAAAAAATGTGATGGTCCACACTCATACTTCTCTAGTTCACTTCAACAAGTAATGCATCTTCAATTTTTTTTTTCTTATTATCAATCTTTAAATTAAATCTGTTTTTATTTCTTATTTATTTATTCATTTTTAATCAATTAAATTACAAATTCAGAATTTATTCCACAAGAATTAATAATGGAAACATCAGTTCCTTTGATACCAAATATTGAGAACTTGTGGATGAAAGAGCTATTGAAGAAAGTAGACTTTTAGCTTTTTTGGATGGCTTCCTAGGGAGTTCTCACTCTGTGGATTTATATGTAATGCCATATGGTGCTTTATCAAAAAACAAACTCGTTTAGGTATTTTCTTGTTGATAAAAATTACAATCTTGCAGTAATTAGCTTTACTTGATTAAACTAACATGTTCTTCATAATTTGTGGTTAACTATTTCTTCATCAACAATACATATTTGAGAAGCTAGAGAGTAGAAAAGAAGTGCCACCCTTTGATTGTGAGGACAATGTCAAATATTGGTAGGAGTTGCAAGATTACTTGAAAAATTATCAGATTGAGTTGCATTCAAAGGCCAGTGACAAATGAAGGCTCTTAATGTTAGTTCCTTAATTGAGCTACTACCATCTCTTGTCCCAAACCAACAAGTTAGTTCCTTAATTTAAAAAGAGTGCAATCTTTGGCTACAGTAATTAAGAAAAATTCAAGTTTGTTTTGCTTTAGTCTAGGAAAGAACAAGAACTTCAGGTCTATTGCTTATCATGCTTCAATCAAAGGTATTGCCTCTTGAATATGGAGGAGTTCATCTCATTGTGTTTCACTATAGTCAGTTTTCAATTGCTAGCTTTTAGCAATTAATATTTAGACATTATTAACACCAATAATAAGTAAAAATAACAAATTTGATTGAAGAGAAAATAATAATTCACTTAATCACATTCTAATTATGATACTAATTACATAATTATCATAATCATTGTCCACAACACAAAGTTCTAAAAACAACAAGAAGATACAAGTTTTTCCTTATTCACAAATGCCACATTTTATTTCCTACATGTGTTTCAAATGCACATAACTTGTGGCAACATTCAAGGCAGTTTTATGGAGACCTAGCCTCAGTAACTGGACCAGAACCTGAACAAATGAAGCACCAGCAGCAGCTCCTTGGTGGTGTAGGTGTGCAACACATGCAGGCCAGACATATGGGCTGTCATGGACCGGCAGAGAGGAGGGTGGATTGGAGAACTACAAGATTAATATCAACATAAACCTGGAATTTTCTTAACTAGGAACAAAATAAATTTCATTTCTTTGGTGAGTGATACTTATTCAATTACCTTGTCTATTTGGTTGACCTACTTCACATGGTATCATTGGATAAAATGACATTGTGATGATGAGTATAATCAACAAAACAGATGGCTTCAGGGACTTGCATGCCATTCCTTATAAGCCTAAGAGAGTTATGTGATCAATTTATGTGAGAATTTGGCTACTTGAGGAGATTTATTTATAGATGTTGAATTATAATAGTTATGGTAGGGAGAGTAGAAGTTTGATTTTCCATTATTTTGACTGTCATGACATGAATATGTTGACCAAGTTTATTAAGTGATAAACCTATTTTCACAAAATATATATATATATATATATATATATATATATTTACAACTCAAATCTGTGACCTTTGTGTCACGATGAAATAATTTTATGATACCTGGACTCATCAATAACTAATACTTAACTGTGTTACTAGTGATCAAATGATAAAGTTACTTAAACTATTAATTTCAACTCTATGGTCTTATTGCTAATCCTAACTAATAAACCTAAAAGATTAAGCTTAATTAACTTAAATAAATTTATCTTTAGTTGATAGTCTTGTTAGATTTTAGGTTTGGTATGTCTCCATTGTTTCATATTTTGTTTCTCTTTCTTTTTGTCCTTAATGGCTTGAGTGTCACAATGTTCACGCTAAGCTCATCCTATGTTTGCATAAAATATCACAAAATGAGTTGCTTTATAAATGCTGATAAAGGAACTCAAAACTTCATTTTTAGGACTTTTTTTTTCTTTAGTCCAATTAGATTTTATTCAACATTAAATTTTCTTGTTCCCATATGAATTAAAGTCAATTTCATCCATTGCCTAACATCATACAAATTTCAAGATAACAGATTTATGTAACAATTTTAGTGTTGCAAGAGTAATTGGGTATATTTTTTCCTGCATCTCTCAAATTAAAATTTTGTTTATTGATCAATTTTAGCCGGCCAAGGTGACATAAATGAGTGCCTTAAATGATCAAATTGCAGTAAAAGTCTATGAAGACCCACTTTTTTTAGTGAAGACATTTTGGTTAGTACCAAGTTTCAACTTGGGCTCACAAGCTTGAGTTGTCAATGATGTTTTCTTTACTCCTTTTTTTTTTTTTTCTTTAAAGACACACACCCACTTTTGGAGAAGCAATCATTAATTTTTAAATTGCTTTAAATTCATGGACTGTTTGAATTGCAAGTCAAAATCCATGAAGTAGCTTAAATATGAAATTAACCAAATTTGAGCACTTAAAATATATCTACTTTTTCATTGTAAACTCTTTGGAGAAATTCATAATTAAATACAAAGAATAAGTGAGCATGATTTGAACTTTCAAAAATTCTAATATCATGTTAGGAATTTAATCAACTTAAAAGTTCAAATTATTAAGTAGGACATATGTATAGATTACACATTAAACTATAACATTTAGTCTCATCAAAAGCATGTTATATATATCAATCATTATATCTTTGATTATATTAAATATTTGGTCCAATCATAACTGCTACAAGAAGTCCTTTTTTCTTGCCACATTTTATTTTCAAGCATATATAGATATAGAAGTATTAAAAGCACTAGAGATATTGTAGTGAAAAAACACCTTTTATGGAGATGGGGCTATAAGTGGTGGAGCCGGTCTTAAACAAACACACTTGTAGTAGTGGCTTGGTAGTAGAGGCTCGCAACACCCACAAAGTGGACATGTTCGTGGTTGTCTGATCATTATAATTGTGAAAGAAAACAAGTGAAAAAAGACAAAAAGTGAGTAAATATAACCAATATAACAAAATAATTAATTATTTACGAACATTTTAAGCAAGTTGCTTTACATGATATCATTGGAGATGATGCATAACAAAGACAAGGATAGCCCTTAGAGCGCATGGCTTGAGAGAATTAGGTGCCATTGCATGCAAATTTTAAGGGAATGATGGGGTGATGTGGTTGGTTTGCATGATAGAGCATTGATGTAATTGCTAGACAATTATTTGATTATTGTAATTTTATAAAATTGATAAATATATTACATAATAATTGAAAAAGTATACATACAAATTTTATAAATATAAATTCATATTCATTAGCTATACAACAAATTTAGATACTTAAGTTCTTATATAGTAGATAGTTATAACATCTATTTCTAATTCAATATAAAAATCATAACAAATAACACTCAATTATCTATATTTTATTTAAGTACTAATTTGTAATTTGTAGTGAATTTGGATTAACTTCAACATTCACCTTTAATCCTAATTCAACCTTGCAGTTATTCACAACATTTGCTTTACCTTGACATAATTTTCAAACTTCAATGATTTAATCATCACCAACATAATAAATAGAATTATCAAGAGTTTCCTTGATAATTTCTTTGAATCTTTAAGAAACTTGTGACATATAACCTTGGATAGTAAGGTCTAGGACTTCATTCTCCACTACACTTTATAATAAGTGGTATCTATAGAGCACTATTATATGAATAATCCACCTTTTCTTTTTCCATCTCACATGAAAGAGTGAACTGAGTAATTTTTAATTCTTAACTCAATAAGTCTCTAACTTTGAGTTTTCTTTTAGCTCTAAATTCCATAAACCAAACCTTATAAGTTTTACTATTTAATACAATTTTTATATGTTTTACTAACTCAACATCTTTCGTATCAATGTTTTTTATTTAAATTACTTATATTAACTAAATTATTTATAGCTTTATATCTTTGTTTTCAAGTCCAAAATATTCTTTTTTTCTTGAATGCTTCACTATTGTCCCTTGTAAATTAAATTATTTTATTCAACAAGACTTATTTGCTTCTTCTCCTTTTGACAAAATTCCAACTATGATATAATTACCATATTAATGATATGAATTTGCTTATTTTGAAAAAAATTTTTGATGGTGACAATCGGTGGTGACTTGCTTTGCATTGAACTTGCTTTAATACCACTATGGGCACCATAACATTAATAATACTATTTAATAATTATATAAATACTATAATTTTATTAAACTAATAAACATATCACATAATAATTTAAAAAAACACACACAAATATTATAGATATGAAATCTTGCTAACTAGATATATAATAAATTTAAACATTTAAGTTCTTATATATTATATAGTTATAACATTTATTTATAATCTAATACAAAAATTATAATAAATAAGATTTAATTTCTAAATTCTATCTGAATATTTATTTGTAATTTGTAATGAATTTAGATTAAGTTCAATAATAATAATGTGACTGGTTTGTGAAAATATGATTACAAGTTAGCAATATTTATATATGTTTCTCTAAGGGTCAAGTAGTGTTAATCTAAAATGTTGGCAAAAAGTGAAGTTTGATTTTCCACTATTTGGATAAAAAAAAAAAAGCCTTAATTTTTTAAGTCTATCAATGAACCATTATTGTTTATAGTCTCATTTGATTAGCCTCCTCCCTATTAGTTCTTTTACGAAGTTCATCAATTCCTTTTTATGTAATTTTCTCTTTTTGTTCTTTCAAATTCATACTATTCAACTCGTACTTAATTATTAAATAAATGTGCTCTCTATTATCGATTAGGGTTGAAATAATTTGATTATACAACAAAAGTGTAATTAATTATGAATACTTTTTTTTTTCTAGGTACATATTGGAAAGTATTTCTTAAACATATTTCAATTCTAATATAAATGACTTGTCTTGATTAGTTATAAGAGTTCACGTTAATACAATGCACACAAACTTACCTTTAGTACTATTTAATCATCATAACCCACTTAAAAAAAAAAAAAAAGGAAAAACTTCATACTATATTACTAAAGAAAAAAAAAACCCAAACTTGTAATTTGATTAATGAGATTAATTATATTCTATAATTTGATCAATAAACTACTAAGGGTACTAATCGAGTTCTAAAACTCTTATTTACATATATTTTAATGGTCAAAGCCAACATTTATTTATTTACAATTAAGTCTTTATAAGTTTAATTTTGTTTAATTATAATAAATGTGATAGTAAAAAACTGTAATTTTTATTTTAAATATGTTTTGCATTCCTCTGAGTAGAAGATGTAGAAAATTATTGCCTTTTATTATGTTTAATGAATTTTTTCATGGGTAATATTTATTTATTTATTTTTATCATTTGTAATTTAATAAGAACAAAGATTAATGGACTCAATTGCATGAAAAATAAAATAGTAAATTAGACATAAAATAGAATTTTAGGGGGATCTATTAATAGTAATACAAGTTTATAGATCAAATTAAAAGGAAAACCACATACTAAGAATCAAATTGTGGATTTAACCATATAGACTATGGCCCATGCATAATGTCCAAAGATTAAGAGTGATCATAAAGACAAGGTCCATGAAGTGGATATGGATTTCTATGGCAAGTGCATTGCAAGTACGTTGTTAGACAAGACCATCAAGATATTTAGGGTTGGCAATAATACATTCCAGCATCTTGCAAAGTTGATTGGCCAAGGCAGATTTAGGGGTGAGGGAGTGTGGAATTGCCCCCTCAACCCCCCTTACTTAGTATTATATATATATATATATCTATTAAGATTTATTTAAATTATTATTTAGACTAGTGATAAAGCAATTTTTATATAAAGTCTTAGGTTCAAAATCCATTTGCCACTAACATGTCACTAAGGGCCTATTTGTTACTAAGGTCCTATAAGATTTTAAGACACCAATTTGGAAGGTCTGTTGGTCACTTGCTATTAGAAAATAAACTATGTAGGTTATAACCCTTAAAGATAATAATAGAAAATAAAATAAAGTATGTGAAAGAATAATTGAAGATAAAAAACACCAAATTTACATGATTTGGTCATTTTGACCTACGTCCATAGGTAAAAATGAAAGTAAATATTACTAAAGTGGAGAATACAAAATACAAAAACTTTTCTATAGTTCAATTGACAAAAGCCCAAATAATGGATTCAAGGCTTTTAGAGTTTAACTCCCTTAATTTTAAAAATAAACTACATTACTCTTTATTTATAAGGAAAAAAGTTTGACTAACTTTGCTTAATGTCTTGATGTGGGATTTTAGCTACTAACTTAACAAATCTCCACCTTAGCTCAAGTCTCATATATGGATATAATAACAATGCTCCACTTTCTCCACGAGCTCCCAAATCATCATACCATGTCAATTATGTCCAAGTATTATTTCAACTTAACAATTGGAAGAGGCTTTGTAAACATATATGCAGGATTGTTTTTGGTATTAATTTTTTGAATTTAAACTTTTCACTTAACAATCATTGTCTTCTCATGATATATTTGATCCTTAGTCTAGTGTATTCCACTTTGATTGTCATAATGGATGGTAACAACATTTTGATGTAAACTAAGTTTGCGATGTAAACCTCTCAACCATAAGGCTTCTTTAATAGTTTCAATCATTGCCATGTATTATGCTTCAATAGTAAACAAAGCAATAACATGTTCAAAATAGCTTTCCAACTAATAATAAAACCATTAACACAAAATACATAGCCTATAAGAGATCTTCTTTTATTAAAATCAATAGTATAGTTAGAATTTACAAAACTAACTAATGTACTTGAATTTTTACCAAACTCTAAACATATATTTGAAGTACTTCACAAGTATTTGAGAATCCATTTTACAATCTACCAATGTGATTTTCTTGGAGAAGAGATATACCTACTAACCACTCTAACTACTTGTGACATATTTGGCCATGTGTAAACCATCGCATACATAAGGCTGCCAACTACACTTGAATATGAAACTCTTTTCATATACCTCTTCTCTTTATCTAACTTTGGTGACGGAGCAACTAATAACTTAGAATGATGAGCAATGGGAGTATTAATAGGTTTGACATTTTTAATGCTAAATCATTCCAAGACCTTCTCAACATAATTCTTCTTGGTTAGATATAACTTACCATTTTCATGATTTCTTTTGATTTCCATGCCAAAAATCTTCTTTGTTACTCTTAAGTATTTCATCTCAAATCCAACATTCAAAAGCACTTTCAAAGTGTGAATTTCCAACAAATTCTTGATAGTAATAAGCATGTCATTAACATAAAGTAATTAATAAATGAACGAGTCAACATCTAACTTTCTTATGTAAACATAACTTTCATACATGCTTAAGGAATAACCTTGACCCAACATAAAGGAACTAAACCTCTTATACCACTATCTTGAAGATAGCTTCAACCCATATAAGGATTTTTTCAATAAACAAACATGGTCTTTTTACCTTTAACTTCAAAACTTTAGGGTTGCCTCATGTATATTTGCTCATCAAGCTCACCATGTAAGGAAGTTGTCTTAACATTGTGTTGCTCTAACCCTAAATCATTCATGGCCACCAAAGTAAGCAAGACATATATCAAACTATATTTAATAATAGGTGAGAAAACATCATTAAAGTCAACACCTTATACCTGACTAAAGCTATTCATAACTAAAAATGCCTTGTACATTGCATATTCAACCCTTGGTATACTTTCTTACTTTTTGATGACCCATTTGCAACCAATGATTCTCTTTATTAAAAGGTGGCTTCACACGAACTCATGTGTCAATCTTGTAGAGAGATTTTACTTCTTCATTCATTATAACCAACCTCTTAGATGAATCAATACTTGAAATTGGTTTTGAATATATAAATGGTTTGCTATCTTCATTAATTTTTTATGCAACTAAAAGAGTATAAACAACATAGTCGTTATATCTTTGTAGCAGTTAAATCTCTCTTCTTAATTTATCTTTCTTTATGGAATAATCCTCTTCTCTATCTTCAGAGGAATTTGCAATATTTGATGAATATGATGAAATGTGAGAACTCCGCTATGTAGTGTCTTAATTCATAACTTCGCACTCTACCTACTTATGTGCACTGTCACCTTTATTTACATCAAAAGGACTAGAAGACTTTCTTTTTGGATGTAACATAAAGGATTCATTAAAGGTAACATCTTTGCTAATGACAAATTTTGATGGGTTAAGACACCACGAACGAGATCCCTTCACTCCAAATGCATGCCTAAGGAAAATGCACTTTTTAGCTCTAAGTTCCAATTTCCCATTATCAACACACATATATGTAAGACATCCAAATATTTTCAAATCAGAGTAATTAATAAGAGTACCTAACCTAACTTTCTCTACAATTTTGAACTTCATAGATGTTGAAGGGGGATAATTAATGATATAACAAGTTGTAAAGGCTGCCTCTACCTAAAAATCTTTTGACAAACTAGTATTAGAAATCATATAATGAGCTTCCTCTAAAAATGTTTTGTTTATGTGTTCAATAAGACTATTCTGTTGAGGAGTCATCCTAATTATGCAATGATAAATAATGCTTCATTTTTACAAAATTCATTAAATTCACATTCACAAAATTTCAAGTCATTATTTGTCCTAAGCCACTTAGTCTACTTCCTTGTTTACTTCTTAATCAAGCCTTTTCACTTCTTAAATGTTTGGAAAACATCATTCTTGTGCTTCATAAGGAAAACCCAAACTTTCCTTGAATAATCATTAATAAATGTCAATATGTACTTGGCACCACCTTTTGACCAAATGCAAGATGATCCCTGAATATTTGAGTGAATATAATCCAAAGTGCCTTTTTCTATGAATTATTAGAGACTTGAAATTGACACACTTTTGCTTCCTAAAATTGCAATGCTTACAAAAGTCCAACTTCCCTATATGTTGTCCACACAAAAAACTTCTTTCTTTTAACATAAATGGACCTTTCTCACTCATGTGTTGTAACCACATATGTCATAGCTTCTAAATTTCTGTCTCTAAAATAAATGATGTAAAGATTGCAATATTACCTATAACTATAGATCCTTGTAAAATGTATAAATTTCTAAACTTGTAAGTTTCATGACAACAAGAGCACTTATATTAACTTTCAAAACTCCACATTCATTGATATACTTATAACCAAGAGCTGCAAGTGTTCCCAAAGGGATGAGATTTTCATCAATTTTGAAACATTTGACTTGTATAAGTATTCTTATAGCACCATTATGAGTCTTAATTCTAATTATACCAATTCTAATAATTTTACAAATTACATTATTACCCATCATAACAACTCTACCTTCAACAAATTGATAAGTGGAAAACTAGTCCTTATTGGGATGCATATGATACATGTAACTAGAATCTAAGATCCATTCATTGGCAAATCTTAATTTATCATTAGTAAAGAAAATTATTCCTTCATTCTCATCTTTTGCAATACTAACTTGAGGTGACTCATTACTTTTGTAGTTATCCTTGTCCTTGTCCTTGTCTTTATCTTTTAGCTTAAAGCAATTAAATTTGATATGCCCTTTTCTTTTGCAATAATTACACACTAAATTTCTATATTTGGATTTATATCTAGATTTAGATCTTTGACTATCTGCATCCTTCTTATCTAATCTACCTTAAACCACCAAACTGTTATCTACATCCCTCTTATATGATCTCTAACTATCTACATCTCTATTATCTGATTTGCCATGAGACACGAAACTCTTATCCTTGTCTTTGTCTTTTTCTTTATCTTTCAATTTAAAGCAATCAACTTTGATGTGCCTTTT
The DNA here is from genome assembly GCA_037832385.1 of Rhizophora apiculata. Taxonomy (NCBI): domain Eukaryota; kingdom Viridiplantae; phylum Streptophyta; class Magnoliopsida; order Malpighiales; family Rhizophoraceae; genus Rhizophora; species Rhizophora apiculata. The sequence continues at coordinate 9,383,419 of CM075429.1, read as the reverse complement.
TTTCTTTTACAATAATTACATGCTAAATTTCTATATTTGGATTTAGATCAATGACTATCTACATCCCTCTTATCTAATTTGCCCTAAACTACCAAATTGTTAGCTTGACTACTACTATTCTTCCCAATTATATCCTTATCAATTTGACCTTTTGACCTTAAAATAAACTTAATTTTTTTATAAGAAATAATCTTTTTACCATAAAGTATTAGTTCTTTGAAATACTTAAATGACCAAGAAAGAAAACACAATAATAATAGAGCTTAATCCTTATCCTCAATATGAACATCTATTTTACTCAAATTCATAAGCAAAAAATCAAATTTATCAATTGTGACAATATAAATGATCCTCTAGGCATACGAAGTATGTACAAACTTTGTTTTAAATAAAACCTATTCTCCACAGTTTTCTTCATATACAAAGTCTTTAATTTCTCCCATAAATCTTTAACAGTTATTTTAGTAGCTACTTCTCCTAAAACCTCATTAGAAAGATTTAAGATGATATTTGATCTGGCCTTCTTGTCAAGACTAGCATATTTGTTATTTGACATCTTCTCTCACCTTTTCTCCTTACCTAGCAATGTTATGTTGACACCATCTTGAACCAATATGGCCTTCATCTTCAATTGCCACATTCTAAAGTTGATACTTTGATCAAACTTCTCAAAATAATACTTAATTATTATCATGATGACTATTTTTCTAGTGAACTGGGTTTTGATACAACTTTATTAGGAAATAAACTCTAAGTTATAGTCCTTAAAGACAATAATATAAAATAAAATAAAGCACGAGAAAAAAGTTGAAGTTAAGGATCACCAAATTTATGTGGTTTGATCAATTTGACCTACGTCCAAATGCAAAAGTGAAAGCAAATATTCATAAAGTGGAGAAAGCTAAAAAACAAAAAACTCTTCTCAAATCCAATTGAGAAAAAAATTCAAATAATGGACTAAAATCTCTTAGAGTTTAACTCCATTAACTTATAAAATAAACTACATTACTCCTTATTTATAAAGAAAATTGACACACTTTTACTTCTTAAAATTGCAATGCTTACAGAAGTCCAACTTCCCTATATGCTGTCCACACAAAAAACTTCTTTCGCTTAGCATAAATGGACCTTTCTCACTTATGTGTTATAACCACATATGTCATAGCTTCTAAATTTCTGTCTCTGAAATAGATGATGTAAAGATTGCAATATTACCTATAACTATAGATCCTTGTAAAATGTACAAATTTCTAGACTTGTAAGTTTCATGACAACAAGAGCACTTATACTAACTTTCAAACTCCACATTCATGGGTATACTTATAACCAAGAGTCACAAGTGTTCTCAAAGGGATGAGATTTTCATCAATTTTGAAACATTTGACTTGTATAAGTATTCTCACAGCACCATCATGAGTCTTAATTCTAATCGTACTAATTCTAATAATTTTGCAAATTACATTATTACCCATCATAACAACTTTACCTTCAACAAATTGATAAGTGGAAAACTAGTCCTTATTGGGACACATATGATACATGTAACCAGATCTAAGATCCATTCATTAGCAAATCTTAATTTATCATTAGTAAAGAAAATTATTCCTTCATTCTCATCTTTTGCAACATTAACTTGAGGTGACTCATTACTTTTGTAGTTATCCTTGTCCTTCTCCTTGTCTTTGTCTTTATCTTTTAGCTTAAAGCAATTAAATTTGATATGCCCTTTTCTTTTACAATAATTACACACTAAAGTGCTAATAGTCTCTACATATAGGAGTTTATTATGTTGGTAGTTTCATTTTCTAATTTCCATTGCTTTTGGTAATTTATTCAATAAAAGCTAAGTGATACAAATTTAAATTCCATCCTTTTTTCTTTGAGCAAAAATTTGAATTCCATATTTAAAATCCTAAAGTTTCAATTTTCTAAACTTTAATAAATCATAGACATCAATGAGTCTTAAATCTTGCCCTCCTAGATTGCTTACATTACCATTTTTGATATATAGTCTGTCGTTATAAAACACTGTTGTAACATGAAATGAACTTATCTACAGTGCTATTTATGGTGTCATGCATCTAGCATTATTGTGAAGAGTTCTATTACATGAACATAGAAATTGGACATGAAAATTGGATGTAGGCTCACATTGTTCAATTTTAACTATTAGTTACAATTGTCTCATTATTCATCAAAAAACATGCTAACTGCAATTAATAATTAAGATATGGATCTGCATACAATCTTTGCCTTCAATTTGTACATCTATGTAACTTTTTTGTATTGTCAAACTTGTTTCTATATGCTACTATAGATGAAAAGACTTTATACTTACTTTAGGGCTGTTACCCACTTCCTAATAGTTATTAAAGAAGTAAGGTGTTTCATTGCAATATTGAGTTATTGTTTATTGCTCATTGTTTATGCATATATGTTGTTTTGGTCGTAACATATTTCTTATGACATAAGAATCTTCTATATAAAAAAAAAATACAAATATTCAAGGTATCATTTAGCTTTGGTAAAAATATATAATTCATGAACCATACAATTTAGTTGAACATAATGTATGATTAGCGATCTACATAAAATACTTAAGTCACTATCTTGATCATTACACTTCACTCAAATATTTGAAAGCGATTATTAGTCTTTTCCCATCAACAAGTTCAATTGATCCATTTCTTTGTCATTAAGAGTATACATATTATAAAAAAATTTCTTGTATCTTGGACATTGAATATTCAAGTTGGTAGAAAATTAATACAAATCTTGTCTAATTTGTATCTAATTTAATACACATCTATTCTAATATGTTATTTAGAATCTAACTATTTCCTGACATCTAATTTTCATAGAAACATGACACGCAACATAACAACATAAAACCAATAACTAGATTCAAGAACTACCTATCCAATACTATCACATAAAATATTGCTACCTAAATAGATACATAATTAGGAAAAATGTGGCTTCCTAACTACTCTAGAAAAAAATTTGTAGATAATATACAAAATAGTAAAATGATGTTCATCTATGAAATTCTCAATGAATATGAACCACCTTTGTCACCAATAATATGAGATAAGTTTCCATGAAACTTGCTAAGAAGGACATAGGATCAATAATGTCATGCCATTTTCCATTACTTGCATCAGAAGATGGTGGCAATTCTAGTAGGTTAATATTGCAACTTGCATTTAATGGAGGTCCACAAAGAAATTGATTTCCTTCATAGCAATTGTTATCAAATGTGGCAAATTGTCCCTTCATATCTAGAAGCCTACCTAAAAAGTTGTAAGCTACATTGAAAATATATAGAAAGTTTAAACTAATTAATTATGATGGAATTTCTCCACTCAATTTGTTGTGGGAAATGTCTAAGCTCTCTATTTGCCCTAAATGTCCCTAAGTTCTCGGAATGGAGCCAATCAATTGATTATGAGACAAGTTCAATGCTTGTATGCAATTCAAATTTCCAAGTTGTGTTGGTATTTCCCCTGTTAGCTGGTTACATGACAAATCCAATCCAGACATCAAATCAAGAAGCTTGCCTTTATATATGTAAAATCTAGTTTTTGTCACCAAATCAACTTGAACTTGTTGCACAATGAAATCATTTGCATCTTCAATCTCAAAATGTACGTTGCCTAATCTTCTTTGAAAGCTGTAGGACATCTTGAAAGATTTGCCATAATCCCCTCCAACTTGTGTAAAATCAAATGTGCTTTCCTTCCTTAAAGAGATATGGCTAAAACAACTTGGTATTGGTCCAAAAAATGAGTTATGTGAGAGATCTAATATGGATAGTTTATTCAATTGGCAAAGTTCTTTTGGTAGCAAACTACTTATACTATTCCCTTCAAGTTGAAGAACTCTTAAAGAGGACAAATTCCCAATTGATGACGGAATTTCACCAAACAAAAGATTATTTCCAATATTCAACATTATGATAAAAGATGAGTTGAATAATGTTTTTGGAATTGTACCTGTGAATCTATTTCATTCCAAGTTCAAATGGAATAACATTAATGGCCATTTCAAATAGAAAGAAAGACTGCTTGAAAGTTTGTTATGAGAAATATTAAGAAAGTCTAAATTGAATGGAAACAATGCACATGGAATTGTTCCTTCAAGTGCATTACTTGCCATGTTCAGATGAAATAAAATCAGATTCCCAATGAAGTCAGGAATTTCACCTGATATGTGGTTGTCATGTATATCCAAAATCTGTAGGCTTAGGTAATGAGAGATCCAATTTGATGGAGTGCCTGTAAACTTAGGTGTAAGGACACCAATTGAAGTTTTATTGGACTTTGTCTTTGGCACCTGACCACTCAATCGATTGTTTGATAGCACCAAAATTCTCAAATTAGAGGAATTTATGAACAAAGTGTTCGGAATTTCTCCAAAAAATTTATTGCTAGATAGACCTAAAAGGGACAAATAGGGCAAGCTTCCAATAGAGAATGGAATGCTACCATTAAAATTATTTGTTGAAAGATTAAATGCTTCTATAGTTGGAATAATACTGCCAATATGTTGCTGAAGCTTTCCATGAAAGTGATTGTCTGAGATATCTATATACTTTATGGCAAAGCTAGAATTGGAGGATAAAAGAAATGAACCCATAAATGAGTTATTTCTAAGACTTAAAAACTCTAATTGGGCATTATTTTCAAGCAACCAAATGGCGAAGGTTCCTGTGAGGTTATTGTGGGAGAGATCAATGGCCCTTAGGTCAATTTGGTGACTGAGAAAATACGGAATATTGTTAAGTTTACAGTTTGACACCCTAATAAACTTAAGTTGAACTGTAAGTAGCCAATCATTTGGATAGTGAGTTTGGACCTCAAACTTGGGGTTATTGCTTGATCATGACAACACTTCAAGATTTGCGTGATTAGCAATTGAGTAAAAAGAAAATTGACCCTAAAAGAGATTACTTCTAAGATCAATATACTCGAGGGATCTGAGAGTAGTGATTGGAAATGATGAAATGTCCCCTTCAAGTTTGTTTAATGACAAGTCTAAGAATGTAAGAGATGTCAAGTTTCCAAGACAAGATGGAATAATTCCACTAAGATTGTTGTGGCTGAGATCCAACTCTTGAAGGTTCTTCAGTGCACACAAACCTGAAATAGAAGATAGTACAATATCCAACATTTTCAATGAAAGGCAAAAGGTGATTGCTACTTTTGACTATTGGTAAAGTGTTAACACCTACCTTCTTGGGCTAAAGATCCCTTCAAATTGTTACCAGCTAAAGATAAAGCTTTGAGTGAAGTCATTTGGCCAAGATATGTCCCCAAAATAAAACAAATGTATATATATAAGGTTAAAGTCATAAAAAAAAGTTCAAAAAGGTGCAATTTCAATTTAGCATTTTTTGATAGTGTACTTGCACTTATCAAACACATAAAAATCCCATGAAAAAGAGCAAGCAATACTTGGTAGCATTGTTAGGTTATTCCCAAAAAGATCCAAAATTTCCAAGTTTTTTAAACTTGCTAAATCTGCATATATATATGAAAGGGAAAATAAATTGAGTAAGAGAGACCAATTCTAAATTTCATTGTCTGAGTTACTTTTTACATGCCTTGTGTCGGGAAGACTCCATCCAGGTTACAATCTGAAAGACTGAGATTCTTCAGAGATGTCACAACACCCAATGATTTAAAACTACTCTTCATGATGTAGTTTCCATCAAGGTTCAACACCTCTAACTTTTGCAATTTTGACAAACCATCAACAATTCCTTCAAGATTATTTAGACTAGTGTAACTCAAGTCCAATTGTTCTAAGTTTTCCAAAGATGCTAGTTCTGCTAAAAAGAATTTAAAAAGAGTGCATTACAATAGCATAACATTGTGACTCTAAGGGAAATGAAAACATCAAAAGGAATTAAATGTAGAGAATTGTGATACCTATTGTAGAAATGGATGCCTCCAAATAGTTGCCACCAAGATTCAGTGTCTTAAGTGATGTAAGGGTACTTACAAAGGGTAGGATGCTATTATTGAATCAGTTGCCTCCTAGATTTAGTACTATCAAATTCTTCAATGAGTTAAATTTTGGGATACATAAAATGTTTAATAGTTATTCCCCCAAACAAATTTATGAGTTTGCCAATTTGATTGTATAAAATGAAAGCACCAACAGCTTCAAAAGTTTCCAAAAAGATATCAATATTATTTATCTTTTCTAATAAAAAACACAAAAAAAAAAAAAAAACAAAAAGAAATTAAAGAAAGGAAAGGAAAAGGAATGATGTCTCTACCTTGGACCTTTGGGGGATCACTAAGATAGTTCCAACTTAAATCCAACGTCTCCAAGTGTTTGACAACCTTTAACTTTGAGGACAGATTACAGTTGTTCCACAAAGAAATGAAAACATATATGTACTAATTTCATGCATGCATCTTTTGAACTAAAGAAATTTCTCACTATGGGATCAATTTACCCGAATCAAAATGCAAAAATTGAAGGTAAAGGGCTTTACCTCTAGTAAATGTCTATCTAGTTGTTATATTTATCTCCTTTTTTTAGTACAACAAAATTGACTTTTACTTTATACTCTATCCTAGAAAAATATATTTTTTATTTTATTTTCTTTATAATTCTCTTTTTATATTGGTTTTTGTACTCAAATAATATGACTCAACAATCAACAAGGTTTAGTTTAACTAGTCAAATAGAAATTAAATTAAAAACAAACTTTTTTAAATGCTTACAAAATGAAAGTTTTAATTCAAAATATATTTAAAAAAATGACATGCATTTATCTTACTTTCTAATTTAATCGAAATTTTAAATGTATTACTTAAAAGAAAGAAAAAAAATATTAAATGTAGATTTTAAGGAAATTATAGTCATAGGCATTAGCATGGAGACTTTATGTCTCTAGTAGTCACAACTAAATAAAATTCTCCACCTTACCTGACATATTACAAATTGTTTCAATTGAAAAGGATGAATAACTAAAAAAATTAAAAGATTTAAGAAAAAAAAAAACAAAATGCTTGATAAAAGATGGTGTTGTTTTTGTTTTTGAGTACATTTGATTGGAAAAAATCCATAAAATCTATTCCATCTCAAGTTCAACGTTCTCAAGAACGTGATTTCACCCAAGTACTATAGGATATTGTTTTGGAAGGTGTTGTATGAAAGGTCTAGAGCTTCCAACTTCTTCAAATTGGATATCTTCTGATAACCTGCTAGAACAATTTTTTTTTTTTATGGTTATGATACAAATCCCTTAAATAGATGCAGAATGATTATGTTTCTGCCACTTGTAATGACCACTCGCAACAAGTCGATTTGGAACCCACCATACACATGAAAGCAAGAGGCAAGGAAAAGTAAAAGAAGCATACCTTATTAATTTCCAAGGCACGAATGTATATACAGAGCAACAGACGAAAATTAATCTAACTTCTGGTTAGGCATCCAATAATAAAACCTCACAAATGCTAAGGGTTTTTGCCTCACTTGATTTTTATGTCCATTTGGTTGTTATATTAATAGGCCTTTTTCAAATGCTTAAAATGTGAATTTTAATTCAAAATATACTTAAAAAAATTGACATGCATTTACCTTGCTCTCTAATTTAATCAAAGTAAATTTATTACTCAAAAAAGAAAAAAAGAAAAAAAAACAAGTCTTAAATGTAAATTTTAAGGAAATTATGGTCATAGGTATTAGGTAGTCACATTTGAATAAAATTGTTCACTTTAGGTCTTCTTGACATATTATAAATTGTTTCAATTTCTCTCTATTTTTTTCTCTTTTCTTTTCTTTGAAATTAGTCAAATTTCAATAATACACACTTTTCATTATATGTCTATGAAGTTTTAACTTATAAGTTGGACCTTTTATTTTTGTTTACTGTCATTTTGTCAAACTTATTTTATGTGATAAAATAAATTTTTTGCATCTTATAAATTTCATTTTGCTCACTTCATAGATGATTTGATCCAAATTTAATTTTTCATCTTCAAGAGAAGGAAATTCATGAGTTATTTGAGACACAATTATAAGATATGTCTAAGAGGCATAGAGTGCTCTAGTTGGATATGGTTAAGAATGATTTTTGCTAATGAAAATTATAATGTAAAATTAAAAAAGATAAATAATTGAAAGAATTAAATGAATTTTTTTATAAAAAAAATGTTCGATAGAAAACAGTGTTGTATACGTTTTCAAATACCTTGGACAAGCAAAGATCCTCCAAACTCATTGTCACTCAGGTTCAAAGTCTTCAAAGTTGTAATTTCACTTAGGGCCGGTAGAATATTGTTTTGGAACTTATTCATTGAAAGATCCAGGACTTCCAACTTCTTCAAAATGGAAATCCTCTCAAAACCTTGGTTATGCAACAATTCTCTTAAATAAATGCAGAAGATTATGTTTCTGCCACTTACAATGACCATGTCCTCATTCAGGCATTTACAAGACACCTTAATCTTAGAAACAATGGAACCAATATATAATCATGACTTTCCCAATTAAGACATTTAAACAATTTTTAACTCAAAAATCTTCTGTGTAACAGAAGCTAACTCAGCTATGTCTGCAGATCTGTGTGGGTTTGGACCACTGTGCACATGAAAACAAGAGGCAAAGAAGAAAAAGTAAAGAAGCATAATATGTACCATGATTCGGGTGGCAATCACTAAACCGATTCTCTTGCAAGTCTAGATTGTGCAACTCCTCAAAAGGAAGAAACAAGGACACATTTGGAAACCAAATTTTTTCAGGAACATAATAATAAGGTTGCAGGCTAGTGTTATTGAGAAAGAGCTCAATCACTCGGCCTGTGGTGCTATTACACTTGACTCGTTCCCAGCTGCAGCAGTCAGATGCCAGATCATCAGTCCATGAAGGAAGCACAAGCTCTGTCCTCACCCCATTTGACTCGAAGTAGTCCCTGATACTTAATAAACCCAACCTCTCTTCCTCTAGGCAACTCTCATAACCACTTAAGCGTATTAAAGTGATCAGAACCCACAACACATGCTTCATAGAAAAACAGAACTCCATTGCCATGCTAATTAACAAGCACAAAAAGAAGAACTTTGAAAGTTTTTTAATTTTTGCACACACCATTGTAATTGCCAAGGCACCTTATATAGAACAGCACATGAAAAGGAGTCAATTTTGTACTGCCAGACTCAGATCCACATGCCGCGTCATAAAAGGTAGACCAAATGAGAAGCTTCACTGTTACATCGGTGCAGTAACACCCCTGTGGTGCCCCTGTGGTGGCCTTGAACCCGCTAAAACTGTTACCAAAAGAAAACAAAAAGCCATGAGTCTCTTCCTAATTGATCATAAAGATAATTAGAGTTAAATGGATTAGTTCATTCTTTACTTCCAAAACTGTTCATAGGGTATAAAATTGATATCTTATATTTTATGATTTCTTATCTAGGCAATATATTTTTGTTCTTTTTTGTTTTTCTAGTTTCTTTATAATTCCTTTTTACATTGGTTTTTTAGTTTTAATTTGATTGGACAATGTAAAATGCACAAGATTCAAATCACCCCTTGTTCAAATTCCTATAAATTATGAGTTTCAATTCCAAATAAGTCAAAAAAATTGATATGTGAGTTGTTTTTTTTTTTTTTTTTCTTTTTGAAGTCAAGTATTTAATTTTAATAATACACATGTTTTATTATTTCAATCTCCAAAATTTTATTATTTTAGTTTTGTTTTTTTATTTTTTTAATTTGTTTTTCTCAAACTTATCTTTAGTTATAAGATAACCTTAATGTCCATCTCAAAAATTTTATTATACTTTTATTGGTTACAAACAAAAATTGATTAAATTAAAAATTTACAACTAATATTCTTAGTTAGATCTAAACTTTATCTTCAATAATCTTTTCAACAAATAATTAAATTTTTTTTCCATTTTTATTTTTCTGTATATTTGATATATTTTTTAACCTTACAAAATGTGAAAGTTACTGATTTAAAGAGTGTCTTCATGAAAATGTAATGGAGTTTGTTTTGTAAATTCAAGATATTTTTTCACCAACTACAAAACTAAATCTCTCCCTATAAAAATGCGTTATGACTTGTGGAATATTTTCTAATTTTATGTTCATAAAAGACCTTGACTTGAAGCATGAATAATGAAATTGATGTTCATGATCTAATGGAGACTTAGATTTTTCCAAACCGTGTCCAAGACTTTAAAGAGGAAAACATTTCCTAGAAAATGGGTGTCTAAGACTTGACTTATAAGCTCTCTAATTTTCATAATGGCATGGACTTGAAAGAGGAGAACATTTCCTAGAAAATGGGTGTCCAAGACTTGACTTATAAGCTCTTTAATTTTCACAATGACATGGTCCAAAAGGACCCCATATCACTATAAAAATATGTACGATGCAAGTAATAAATAAATAAATAAATAAATTTCGTCAAAAATAATGTAGTAGTCTAGGAAACCCAATGATATACCACAATTACTAGAGCAAGCAATGTTCCATAATGTGATAATACAAAAAATTGAAATATAAAAATGAGACCAATTTTCAAGATCTAGAAAATTATATTGAAAAAACAAATTTATTACTATCACAAAATGAGAAGCATCACCTTCACAATATGAAAGGTAGACCAAGTGAGAAGCACTTGCCGTGTAATGAAAGGTAAAACAAGTGAGAAGCACTTGTTGTGTAATGAAGGTAGGCCAAGTGAGAAGCACTTGCCGTGTAATGAAAGGTAAAACAAGTGAGAAGCACTTGTTATGTAATGAAGGTAGGCCAAGTGAGAAGCACTTGCCGTGTAATGAAAGGTAGACCAAATGAATGGCATCACTTTCACAATATGACAACAAAATCAATGGTTACAAGGATCCAGTTGCTAGACAAAATAAGAATTAGATAAGAAGAAGTTTTTGCATCTAATTTATTTACATCCTAATACACTCCTTAATGCATCTTGATAAACATGCCATGAGTCACTTCCTAATTGATCAAAAAGGAGTCAATTTTGTAATTATAGAGTCAATGCACATACTGAATAAAGAAAGTCTTTGTATATAGCTTAAAAGAGAAGAAAAAGTATACCACTAATCCTCAAAGATACAAGGGCAACTTGAATAGGTGGGCTGAACCAATTAGACTGCAATGTGTGAATATTAAAAGTAAAAAATGTAAATTACACTACTGGACTTCAGGGTCGTATGACTGTTCTTAACCTTTTTGGTATTGGCATCCACGTGTCTATCCTTAATTTGCTTTAATTAACCAACTTCATAGTTGAATTGTATGGACCATATATCACCCAATAATTATTCCCATAATATGGGAAAAAAATGGTTGTTATCAAACACATCAAAGTAGTTGGGCCTTAAATTCATTGCCATTCTGAATGTTGGTGGCCTTTTTGTCATGTAACAGAAATAGCTTGCATTTGCATCATGATTCCCAGATTAAAGTAAAGAAGAAAGCCGTCCTTTACCCAACTTATATTTCATAAGACCAATTTAAGACGCAATTTCTGGTTTCTTAGCCTAAACGGAAATAATACACAGCTTTTGTGTACTGATCTCTTTACTCTTCTTTGTAGGAAGAAACAAGAACTATGACAGAACGTTGACAGTGTAGCTTTCCAAGCATCGGTTGTGAACAAAGAAACACAAGTGTAAATGAGTGCAGCAATTCTGCAAGTATATTTTGTCTGATTGGCATGTCACATTATAATTGCAGGTTCCAATCTTATGATTAACTGGAATTTGCATGTTTATCTTGTGGGTCGTTGTATCCTATTTGAACTTGTTAAAAGGAGCAAAAACAATCGACAATTGTTGCTACCTGTAATATTGTGCTGCTCTTTTGCAGATTACTACAACCACGTAATGTTACCAATTTTCTCAATTTGCCTAATTCTGCCAAATAATCAAATCAACAGATAAACATCTTGTTCTAAATGGGAAGATGCTGGAATTTGATGCTTGACATTATTTCTTCACTGGAATTTTTTTTTGTCATTTTTATTCTTTTATACATTTGATATAATTATTTAATTTTACAAAATTATGAAAACTATTAATACAAAGAAAACTTTTATGAAAATGTAATAGGCCTATTTAGTATTCTTTAACAAATAATTAATTTTATTGTCATTCTTTTTCTCTTGTATATAATATAAATATTTAATCTTACGAAATCATGAAAATTATTGTCATGCACTAATATTTTTTCACCAACTATGAAACTAAAACTCTGCCTACAAAAATGAGTTATAACTTGTGGAATATTTTTTCATTTTGTGTTTAAAGAAGACCTTGACTTGAAGCATAAATGATGTAACTAATGTTCATGATCTAATGCAAGCTTAGATTTTTTCCAAACATATCCAAAACTTGACTTTTAACCTCTCTAATTTCCACAATGGAGTGATCCAAAAGGACCCTATGCTTATATAATGTAAACAAAATATGGGTGTTCAAGACTTGACTTGTATAACTTCTCTAATTTCCAAAGTGTGTTGACTTTTAACCTCTTTAATTTCCACAATGAGGTGGTCCAAAAGGACTTATGCCTATATAATGCTAACAAAAAAAGAGTGTCCAAGACTTACTTATATAACCTCTATAATTTCCAAACATGTCCAAGACTTGACTTTTAACCTCTCTAATTTCCACAATGAAGTGGTCCAAAAGGACCTAATGCTTATATAATGCAAACAAAAAATAGGTGTCTAAGACTTGTGTTGAGGTCTATCTTGTAGAGGTACTCAAATTGGATCAAGATTTTGAGGTTTTGTCGACTTATATAACCTCTCTAATTTCCAAAATATGTTCAAGACTTGACTTTTAACCTCTTTAATTTCTACAATGAGATGGTCCAAAAGGACCCATGCCTATATAATGCAAACAAAAGATGGTGTCCAAGAGTTGACTTATATATGTTGGATAAATTATGAACAACAATAGAGATTGAAAAAACTTATTAATATCCCTCTAATAGAATTAAAGAACTGCTAGCATCATACTCAAAACTTCTAAAATCAATCGTACTCCTAGGACAAGACAAGAGAGCCTCCCAGTTTAAAGGTGAAAATTACCAACAGACAGAAAACCCCCAAATTAACCTCTGAAAATATCGTATAACCTATATGTAGAGACTATTAACACTTCTAATCATTATAGAATTTGGACATCCTTAATTAATTAGGAACAGAAAATTTGCCTAACAGGAAATCTAATCAAAAAGGACAGGCAAAGCTACTCCAACTACCAGGTTGACTCTTGAAACAAAACTACAAAAGCAAGGCTTCTGCAAGATGTGAATGGTAGTGCTGCAATAATATCAAAAACAATTTTCATTAAGAACAATCTTCATTAAGAATCTGTTCTACCCAAAAACTTTAAGCTGTTAGGTGAGACCCAAGATATGGCTTATATGTTATACTCTGACACACCCCCTCATGCAAAATGTGAGCGAGCATGATTCAAACTCATTATTACTTGATCATGAAGACTCTGTACCATGTCAAGAAACCATTCCACCCCAAAGTTTAAATTGTCAGGTAAGTCTCAAGATATAGGTCATTTATTATACTCCAAATCTTCAACAGCATTGTAAAAAGGTAATTTGTAATTTTGGTCAAAGTTAAGGAATCAAGTCACAGAAAATTTCAGAAAATTATCTTTAGGGAAGAGAAATCAGGAAGTCCATCATGTTTAAGGAACTGCCATGCAAGCTAAGCAACAGTTATAAATTTGTTGCTGAGAGACTAAGACATTATACCAATAAAGAAAGTCAAAAAAAATACAACTCATGAAGACAGCAAAGAAAACTATATGTAAACATGGACTTCATAACCTTAGAAAAAGAAGAAATAGGCTTAAAAAAAAACAAGAAATCCAATAGTTATTTGCAGGAGAAGACCCCACATATCCACACGAATACTTTCACTCTGTTTTGCCTTTTTGGTTTTTTTTTTTTTTGAAAGTTTCTGAAAGTTGCCTTTTTGTTTGACACAACAAGTGGTCTCAAAGTTAGATCCGAAGGGCACACCGTCCAGAGTTTGCAGCTGAAGTTTCTTGAAAATCAGATATTATATCCCCCTTCTCAATAAAACCAAAAGATTTCGCGTGAAAATAGTTGACAACACTTTGTGGATATAAAAACTTGTATGACACCGTTTCAATGCTTGTGAGCCCAAAAGTTTTGCGGATTGACTCCCTCAATTCCTAAAGTCTTAATTTAGTCCTTTCCTCACAAATTTGACTCATCTATCAAAAATTGTGCACTCTCGTCCTAGTAAAATCATGGCCACAGATAATCCTATTACCATCTTCACATAAACTCAAAGTCAAGTTTTAATATTTGATGGAGAATTCTATGAATATGCGAAAGAAGACGATCTTTATCTCACAAATTTGCGGTAGTCGCTAATTATTATCGATAACTACAAGTAGAAGAGAGTTCTACAATGAGGTCAAATAGGAGATGAAAGACTAAAAGTAAAATGTCAAGAAAGATGCAAGTGCAATGAGGATCATCCAGCAGGCTGTGAGCAAAATTATTTTTCCTAGAGTGATGGGTGTCAGAAGCCAAAAATGCATGAGAAATATCACAAAAGGAATTCAAAGGCTTGAAACTTCAAAATATGCGAAGACAATTTGATAAGCTTTCTATCAAAGATTTTGTTTTTGTGCGGCCATTGATTGCGCAGCATCATGTCTAACTGTTTTTTCAGGTTTGAATGTACAGTGAGGAATGGGAGGGAAGTAGATCAATACTCCTATCAAATATTTAAATTAATTTTTATAAATTTTTTCTAACCATTCCAATAACTTTCACCCATCATATGTTTCATTAATAATATTTTTATATATCATTTTATAAAAATAATGATGGGTAGATTAAAAAGTTATTACTATCCCGTTTCACAAGAAAAGAAAAGTAAACTGAAAATACAAAAGAAAAAACAAGGCGAAACTTGTGATTTGCGTTGAGAGACCGGTGCAAAAAATGAAAGATCCTAATGGCAATTTTCAGATTGTGATATAGTCTTCCAATGACAACCGTATAGGTCATTGTCTTCGGTACCTGTCGATCAAGAAATTACACAAGAAAACAACTCTGAACAAGGACACAGATGTTTTGTCTCCTAGAAATAGAAACTTAAACAAATGACAACCGCATAAGTCATCATCTAGACTGGCTTCCGGTCAATGTCAATGCTCTTTATTTAGTATTTATAAGAAATAATATGCCAAGTTGCCAGTAGTTATTGGGGAAAAAATTGTATAAGTTAAATAATACATGATATTAAAATTATTATTAATATTAAATATCTCAATAAATATCTTGAGTTTAAATTTTAATTCTCCCCATGTGCAGTATCTTGAGCTTCTTGCTCTTCTGGTCTTCATCTCTTCGTAATGTTTCTGTCACTCAGCTGCCTCTTTTCTGAGTCATCCATTCTGCCAGGGTCACAACCGCCTTGCCCTCCTGCAGTTCAAGTTATTTTTCTCTTTATTTCATTATTTCTTTTGTTACACTTTATTGGTCTACCATTTTTTTTTAATCTCTTACTCTCAGTATTCTTTTTCTCTCCAATGTATCATAACTTTGCATAATACTATTGATCTATCCTTTCCAATTTTATTTTTATTAATCCTTCAACATACTGTTTGTGTCTTTGGTTTTGATTGCAATTTCATAGCTTGTTTTGAATGTTATTTTCAATCTGCTAGTAAAATGATACTTGTGGTTCAACAAACCAAATATATGATGATAGATTTGTCATTGGCTTAGGGGTGTAATTTTCACTACTGTTGAATTAATGGAAGATATTATTAGTTATGGACAACAATTTTCTAAAGACTAAATATTAATAATATTGTACATGTTAATGGAGTTGTTTCTAGTCTTTGAAGGTCTAAAGTTTTGAATTTTTTTTTCTTTTTTTTAACAAAATTACAAACACAAAAAAAAAAAGGACAGAAGAAGAAGTAGAAACAAAAGAACACTGGGGTGATCACATGGCCTCATAGGAGTGCAACATTCATTGCATTTACATGTAAAAGATTTTCCACACTCGAAGGGCCAAATCTAATGAAGCACCAAAGGTTGGTCATGAAATCAGCGCAAAAATTGCCCTCTCGCAAGAGTATGTTGTAATTGACAACTCTAGGAAATAATTCAGAAGGTGTAGACACTCGATAATGATAATGATAGGACGATAGTAATGGAGCTCCAAACCTTTCTCAATGATTTTCTGCAAGTTAAAGTGTAAAATCAGTTTCAATAATAAAATTTTGACAATCTCAACTTTTAGACAATAATCAAATAGCTAATATTTTTAATAATAAGATTCTAAAAAAAGAAAAAAAAAGTAAAATAAAAAAGATATTTTAAATTAAAATAGTTATAAGTAATTAATTTTTGAACCCTTTTAAACAGTTATGCATATAAATTTTGAAATTTAAGTAAAACCTATAATGCAATTTAAAGAATAATCTGTATAAGAATTTTTATTTTAAAATACAAATAAAAATAAAAATAAAAATTAATTCTTTTTTTCTTATTTGTACTTAAGATGAGAAGAAAAAAAAAAAAGAGAAAAAGTCATAACAAGTAAAATGTTTGGATATAAAAAAATATAATAATATATAAAAATAAATATTTTAATATAAAAATTAATTTTAATAAATTTAAAATAAAAAATAAAATAATAATAATAAATAATAACTATATATATATTATAAAAATAAATAAAAAATAAATAAATTTCTCTTCCTTTTTTTCACCTGGTCTCGTTCTAGAACTTTCCGACTGCCTCTTGACTACTACATGATGTGAGAGATTTTGGACCAATCTTCTTTCCCCTCCTTGTGGTACCGTTGTTTCATAACATTGCAGTCATAGATTTGCAGTTTGTGAAGTGTTGTATTTTGCAGAATATAATTTGGCAGTGCCTTCAACTGTGGGCAGTGCCAAATTTCCAAAGAGCGCAGGAATGGCATTATAATAATAGAAGGTGCCATCATAATTATCATTATAATAATCTTCCCACTCTTCCCAGCTGTGCATCCAATTGAATTCAAGTTTTGTCAGTTTGGGGAAAGCAACAACTACTGGTGAAGAAGAAGAAGATGATGCTGATATCTCACTTTTACTGTCACCAATTTGAGTTTCTATTCCTAAAAGCTCCCGGCCCACTTTTTTAATAGCCGATAGTCCATTTAAGGTAAGAGTTTCAAGATACGGCAGCTTACCCAATGAAGGCAAGTGTTCACACGATTCAAACCGATATAACCAAATAGACCTCAGATTCGATAATGAAAACATCCAATCAGGAAAGGTAGGCCATCCCGAGGAGTTCAAGTTAGGAGACGGCTCCAAGGCTTCCAGCAACAATTCTTCTTCGTCTCCTCTGGAACCAGAAAACCCAAGACTCAAAGCAGTGATGTGTTCCATTTTTTTGAGCTCTGCTTGCTTAGCCTCGCCCACATGACGATTATATGCACCCAATCTCCATATAAGAAGCCTTCCCCGAAGTTGGTTGAGGTTCTTCAGATCGCCAAGAGAAAATGCATCATCGTCATCATCATCACAGTCAACATCGACCTCCTCCAATGTCCTTAAACCAGTTAATTGCCCAATTCCTTTTGGCAACCTTCTAGGGCCTCCTCTTTTATTATGAAGATGCCTCAAGTTAATTAGTTTTCCAATCCCAAGAGGCAACTGCTTCAAATCAGAGCACCCAGAAACATCGATGGTCTGCAAACTATGCACTTCACATAGTGTTTCAGGCAACTGTTTCAATTTATAATTTTCAGACAGATCAAGCCACCTCAACTGTACCAATTTACGGATGGAGGGAGGGATCTCTGCAAAGTCTCCGCCTCTGAGGCTCAATGATCTTACATGTGTTGATTCACTGAATAATCTTGGTAAGTCTTCTGTTGTGAGCTGTCCGCTAATAAAAATGCTTCGCAATTTTTTAGTACCCTTGAAGGAATTGAAGGATGATGTACTACTATCTGATGATGGTGGTGGGCACTCTAAACTTAAATGACGCACTTTCTGGATACAGAACCCATGATTGACTCCACCCGGCCGTTGACCTGCACACCAAGACATTCATCCCCGCAACCAATTGGGCCAAATCATGCACCATATCATGCATCGTACAGCTTATTATCATCCGATCATCAAAAATATCTTTTCGGAAATCTTGAAAGAAAGAACGCATTGCTAAATTTTGAAAAATATTTTCTCCGATTATCTCTAAGTTGTCACTTTGTCCTTCCTTGAGATACCCTTGAGCCATCCACAATTCTATTAACCCTCCTCAATCTCATGATCTTTTGGGAAGAGAGTGCAGTAAGAGAAGCATCGTTTCAATGCTGGGGACAAATCATGATAGCTCAACCATAGATGAGCAATAATATCTCTTCTACCTTCTTCTAATTCCCACACCTCACTATGTAAAATACTTTGCCACTCTTTAGTTTTTCTAAACAACAAAATTCCTCCCAGAGTCTTTGCAGCAAGAGGCAAACCCCTGCACTTTTTTGATATTTCTCTACCAAAAGTCTTTTCTAAATCTTGGCATTCTATATCACTCCTATCAAAGAATGCTATTTTACTTACAATTAACCAGCATTCTTCGTCAGACAAAAGCCCTACGTTCAAAATACTATCTCTGCAACAACCCATAACAACTGCAACATTGTCTTTGCGTGTGGTCAACAGAATTTTACTTCCTCGTAAATCAAACTTAAAAGATTGTTTTAATTGATCCCACTTTCTAGATTTATCTTCCCACACATCGTCCATAATAAGAAGTATTTTTTTTTCCTTAATTTCTTCTCTTATTTGTTGCAACAAGCTTTCCAATTCTGTGACTCCTGGAGCATGGCCCAAAAGAGATTCAAGAATTGCTTTGACAATCCTAATCTCATCAAAAGGATCTGAGACACATATCCATATTTTCTTATCAAAGTAGGCCTCTATCCTTTCATCATTAAAGGCAATCTGGGCAAGAGTTGTCTTACCAATCCCGCCCATCCCAACCAGAGAGAGAACACGGAGGTCTGATCTGTCACCATCATTAGGCTCACTCAACATGTTTACTAATCTATTTTTATCCTCTTCCCTACCCTTCACCTCTGTTGTGTCAATCATAGAGATCGTCATAGGTCTCTCGATTTGTTGGGTTTCCTTTGTAAGAACAAATTGATAGCGTTCTTTCTCTTGGGCTAAAAGATCTAACTTTCCATTCAGCTCTTTTATCTTCTTAGCAAGGTCATGACGAGGACCAACTTGTTTCCCAAAAGACACAGCGGACTCTAAGGCGGAGCGTACCTTCTTGAGAGGCCTCTGCGGATCCTGTTCATCTCCAGGTTTGCTCTGTGAGTTGAGAATTGCAGCTTCCCAATCGTCCAACACGTCCTCAATGTCATAAGCGACGTCTTTGAACTTCTCCAGCCAATCTCTGATGGTGGCCTCCTTCACTTGCCTTGTCTCTGCATCAGCGAGCACAGCTTGGATAGCAGTGAGATTGCTTTTCAGCTTCTGTACTTCTTCTTCAACACCCACTACAAGCCTCACATTTTGTTCTAGCTCACGAGCCATAATCGCGCCCAACTGCCCCCCGAACAGAGAAAAAAGTGCCCCAGCCATTGGTATAGTAACGCAAAGCAAGAAACTGATGGATCAAAGGAAGTGAAAGATGAGATCTTAAGGAATACTTCTGCTTAGGTTGATGTCTGAGGAGGCTGCTTGTCAAGACCCTTAACTTAAAAGAAATTTTGGTATATATGTAAAATTATATTATTATAATTTTTATGTGATGAATTCGTATTATAATAATATTTTTTTAATAAAAATAACATATTAGGTCAATTTTATTGTGTATTTACAAGAAATTTTGATAAAATAATTAAGTGAACCATGGATCAAGAGAGGAATATTAAAGGGGTCATCAATCATAAAGATGGTGGGAGGCCTGCAAGTCAGGACTTTGTCAACACTAAACTTAATTTAATGGAAATAATTTCTCATAATTTAATTAAATATGATTTTTTATTTTCTAATATTTGTAGTATTTGATCCAATTAAATTTTAAATATATTTTAAATTAATTATATAAAAATATATCATTAAAAAATTACATAAATAACAAAAAATATTTAACATATTATTTTTTTTAGATATTAAAAGTACATATTTATTTTGGTTTTATTTGTCAAAATTAACTAAAGAAGTTTTTCAAATTTATGTAAAAATGAAATATTTAAAGATTATTTAATAGAGATATAAGTAAATACGAATAAATATAAATAAAATAAAATTAAATACATATAAATAATTTTTATAATTTGAATCTATCTGAAATATTTAACAAGTAAATTTAATAGTCAATTTTTTCCTTAATAGCGACCTATCTTTTCATTTGAAATTTAAAGGTAATGGCACATGCAATTGTTAAACATAATTGCCTAGTGATAAGTCTAAGGCAATCACTTAATGCAAAAGAAAGAGTTTATTTTGAAAAGATGACACATCTTTTAAAATCAATATTTTTGAGATCAATCTCTTTCTATGTATTTACAACAAAGATGAAAAAAAAATTAAATGGACTATCTACCATTTATTATGGGAAGGTTGTTGAAGGTTCATTAATGATAAAGACAATGAAAGTCTTATGGTTGACTTTTTCCATGTTAAGAAAAAAGAATTTTTTAATTTGATTGGATTAATTTGTTCAAAATTCAATAAAAATAATATCTTATTTTCTCTTTTATAATCTTTTGATTTTTTTAGTATTTAATTTAACTAAATTTTTATATATTTTAAATTAATTATATAAAAATATATTATTAATAAAATTATATGAACAATAAAAAATATTTAAAGAGTTATTTTTTTAAAATATGTAAAAGAAATTTTTTTATTTTATTTATCAAAATTAATTAAACAATTTTTCTCTATTTATGTGAAAAAATTTATATGATATAAATGTAAAAATGTATACAAGGAAATACCTACCTTCTTGGGAGTGGCCACAGGCCTTTTGGACAATTAAGCAATATGCTATTTGCTAGTCGTCAACTCGGCTCCCTTTTGCTCCATTGAACTTTGGTTGATTTTTGCCCCTCTTAGCGTTATTTTTTCTACGATCACTTGCGTTTTTGTCCTTTTTTTACCGTCTCGAGCCAATCAACAATCCATCTCCCGTCATTTTTGGCTTAGGGATTCCCCAAATAGGAATTATGAAACGCTGCGGTTGACGGTAATTAGAATTATGTTAATAGGGGGGGCCCGCCCCGAACTAAGAAAGCCCCTCGTCCCACCGCCACCGCACTACCCTTTATTACGTAACATTATTGATAAAAGATACACCCACACGCACGGTTGACTCAAACGCCCACCGCCCGCTCTCTTGGCCTGAAAAACTGTTTTCCTTTGGATTCATGGTCAGGATAGAGGACAAGTTTCGCTTGCTGAACAGATCATCCGGTTATTTCTTCGGTGGCTCCCAGTCGCAACTGTGGCCCCTTTTAAGATATTTTAAAAATGATGAATTCAAATAAATATAAATAATTATTATTATATATATATATATATAATATTTTTATATATAGTATATGTCTGATATATTTTGTGTATATGTAATGGTCTCCTGTAGATAAAACTCAATCCAACAACTCCTTTTGAAACTCCTATGCAATATTCAACAACTCAATGTAACCTAGTCGTAGGGCAAGCGATTAATACAAAATAAAGAGTAAAAAAGTACAAGACACGGAGTGGATGACAAAGCGGGTGCAGGTTTTCTGACCTTACAAGCCTTGGACGGTCTTGATTTCAGATTTGAGGTGGTGGGGCAGCGCCAGCATCAAAGCCATTTGATCAGGAATTTAAAGTGTGAATAGTTAGATGTCCTTTGGTCGTATGTAATTTTGTTTCTTGCTGAAAAAAAAAAAGATAAAATCTCATTACAAATTTATTACAAATCCATTTTTATGATTAGATGGTGAATGCATACTAATCATTTTTTATGATAATTACATTTTTGAAATTATTTTAAATAACATGTATTTATTTTAATTTATTGAATTGTTAATTTTTAAAATACAATCAATTAAAATCACATTTTTCTTTTAATTAATTTGAAAATTTTAAAAAATCAATTAGTTTGAGTGAATTGTTAATCAAATTTAATATTTTTTTGATAAATATTAATATGATAGATAATGTAATAATTCAAATTAACAATGAAATTTTGAACTTACTTAAAAATTTAAAATAAAATTCATCTTTATCTTTTTATTTTTCTTAAAAGAAAAAAAAAAAACTAGATATTATAATATATAAATCATAGATATTATGTAAAAAAGAATGACAGGTGCCTTTTATTTTCATTGTAAATTTTATAAAATATATTTTATAAAAATAAAATAAATTTGAGTATATAGGTACATTATTCACACAATTTTATTTTAATATATCATATAATTATATATTATATTCAATTTACATAATTTTTAATTTATTATATATATTTAATTATTTTTTATTTATTAATATATAATTACTTATTTTAATTTTTTTTATATTTATAGTATTTTAAAAATTTGTACACATATATTTATATATTATATGCCTAAATGTATATTATATACATATACATGTATATGTACATATATATGTGTGTGTATTATAATAATTAATATATAAAAATAAATAATAATAATGATATAATTTTATCTACTATAATATATGTAAAATTAATAATCGATTTATAATTAAATTTAAAAAATAAAATAAAAATAAGAAATTATACTCTTTTGACACAAATAATAATTTGTCAATTTACAAGTTAATTTGAAATAATATGAATTCAAAAGGATTCAAATATAAATAAAATCTTATTATATCAATAAAATTATTTTTTTAAAAAAATAAAAATGTTCAAATGTGATCATTGCAAAGAACGTATAACTTTTTTTTATCAGACTGAGTCCCTTACAACTTTTACCAATTTTTAATTAAAAAATAAATAAAAGAGTTTTGGATCAATAAAATAAATTTTCATAAAATTTATGATGAGTAAATTAATAAAATAATTAGTTAATCTATCTAATAATTACTCCAAATACTCCAACTCTAAAATTGATGCTCTAAAATTTTGCTTAATCAAAACACAATACTTTGTAAAAACACGATACTTTGTAAAAATATAATACAATTGAAGTAAGGTGTTGCATCTAATTGTTCAAATGTTCTATTCAAATTTATAAATATAACTTGTAGTTAATGTGACTAATATGCATGGATGGTTGAAAGGTTTAATTGTACACTTCAATTTATGATGTCTTAGACTTGTATTAGTTGAATTTATATCTAAAGAGTAAAACTAAAAAAAAAAAAAAAAAAAAGTGATACATTAATTAAATATCCTTATTTTTGAAACTTGAAAAAATTATTATATTTTTATAATTTTATTTTTATTTTTAGAAATAAGTTATTTTCACATTTTAAATATGTAAACTTGCAATGACATCAAAATTCATCATTTTTCTTTTATTCTAATCATGCAAGACACAAATGAACATTTATTTTGGTTAAGGACAGGATCACACCTTCCGATCCTCGCTTTAACTCCCAGGCTTATTATTTGCACGCTCAATGCAGGCCAAATCTAAGTATAATGGTTATTATATACAGATTATTATACATAAAGTAATATTATTTTCTTATCCAATGTTTTACTTTTAGTTATATATTATTATCATTTCATTTATTAATTTTAATAATTCTTGTAGCAAATACCATATTATTAACTCTCTCTCTATATATATGTTGTTAACATATAAAACAGTATATTACAAAGATGTTAGTTATTGTTTTTAGAGATCGAAATGGGAAGTCTTTTATAAACATTTTTATTCAAAATTTTTTATAAATAATATTTACTACTTGAACAGTGTTAACCGGGGCGAACCTTTCCCTCACTCCTGTTTCGCATTCCTTCTAAATACATACAGCACAGCACACGGCCCTCTCTATCTCTCGTTTTCTCTCTCTCTCTCGCTCGCTCTGCTGTGTGCATGGTATCTGTGCCTCTATGATGTTGCTTGTTTTGGGAGAACACGTTTTCTCTTTTTTTTGGTGTTGTATCGTTCTCTTTACCAAGACACCACGTTTTTATTTTTTTTTTCTCTCTTTTCTTTTAATCATTTTCGTCTCAAGATCTTCGAAACTTGATCTTTCTTTTTCTCTCTTTTCTGCTATTTGCATTAAAGTTGCAACTTGAAGTGTTATTGCATTTAACATGTTGGGGCTGAAGTTGTAAACTTGATATTGTCTTATTGGTACTGTGAGATTGGGGTCCTTGAGGCTAGACTTATAATCAATCCAATTGCAAATAAGATTAATGGTTCATGCTCTTTGTACTAGAAGAATGCTTTTGAGTACATGGGCATCAGCAGTATATGGTTACCAAGACAGTGGCTGCAGTACTTATGTGCTTGAAGATCTTAACTTTAGCTCATCAAGTCAGATTTTGGTTCTACAACTTTGTTCCCATGTGTTCAACATGTTAATAGCCTAGCCACCTTAAAAATTCTCTTACATGTCACCTAATATTTGTTACACCAAAATTACTTTGTTTCTTTGGTGAAAATTTTGACCAATCCGGCCAATTTGTTTCCTGTTCTAATAACTCAGCGTGCTCTTTCTGGTGTGATTTTCAGGCATTACTAAAGCTGATGTTCTTGGCTGTTTATGCGTTGATCCTTGCTTTTCTGAGTAAGTTCAGATTAAATCTTCTTCTTTGCCATATTGCACCTTTGTTAGGCTAAAGTCGGTGTTTAAAATTGAATTCACTATCTCTAGTTATAGTATCCTGCTGAGTATTCCGTTGGCATGTGAACAGAAGACAAATACAAGCAGGATTGCTGGTTTAGCAGCCAATGTGAAATTTTAGATCAAGCAAGTAAGATTTCCAGGACAATACAGGCGATTTGGAATTCTGCTTCTGACTCAAGATTTTTATGTATTGGGAGCTGATTCTAAGAAGCTTACCTTGAATGCTAGAATCTTTGTTTTCTTCTGGCTTGTCCTGTTGGTCAGGGTGTAGTTTTGGGCATTACAGATCACTGATCCTTTCAGAAAAATTGTCTGTTGTACACTAAGTTTGTTATTACCCTGTCACTGATTGCAGAGGTTTTATGTTGGATGGGAAGAGAGACAGGCTGCTCACGTCCCGAGGCCTATACTTGAGAAAAATTTTTCGACAAGACATTGGCTTCTAAGTTATTGGAAGAATGTCTGGTGACACTGCTCTCGTACAGGATGCCATGGGCGCAAAGATATGTCATTTCGTGCTTCCAAAGAATTGTATACTGTCTTTTGTTATTCTACCTTCATTTTCATTGCTAGCAATTTGTCAGCTTGCCATGCTACATGCATCTTAATTAATGCTTTCATCACAGGTTGGGAAGTATATACATCCACTATCAACGTTTATAGGTGGCTTTTTGGTTGCATTTATAGTAGGATAGTGTCCGGCGGTAGTCTTGCTTTCCTGCATCCCTCTACTTGCAGTTTTTTAGTTTCAAGGCGAGTGTTATCGAGAAAGAGCTCAATCACTCGGCCTGTGCTGCTATATATATTCATTGTTCAAGCACAAATATGTGTACGGTGAACTCTCTAATATGTATTGATTAACCAAGTTAATCAAATTAAACGGTACACACTCCATTACACTTGAAAATTATCAACCTAAAGAAGGTAGTGAAACTCTCTCTTACGTTCAAACAAATGCATAGAACAAGTTAATTAATGTCACGGTATATTGGAACTTTCAGGCGGGCTCCCCTTTATTGGGCACATCCAGGAACGCACTGCACTATGTGGATGTCCTGTACCAACTCAATGCATCAGTTGCACTAATTGAGATTATATGAATTACTTCTATATATATATATATATATATTTGATAATAAATTGTTCAAGAATGTATAGAAAACACTCCAGAATATCAGCATAATGAATGAAATTACATGATACACAAATGTAAAGAACACATTAATGACACCATGTATATATATAGATATATATATGTATATGTGAGAGCTTCTCTTATTGGACACACAAATTCTAAATGCATGGCTACCCTGTGCCTCGAACTCAATATAAATAAATCCAATTTGAACATTAAATCAATGTAAACATTTATGCATAATTGCACATCCCAAACACACATGCAGTGCCCTTCTTGCACTTGTTGTTGCAAGCCCCACAATGGTTCGTGTTGGACCTGGAGTTCACGCACTTCCCTTTGCAGCAAATTTTGGGGTACTCGCACTTGTGGCCACACCTCCAACAGTTTAGATTGTCTGTCATCACGTTCACACATCTGTTCTTGCAGCAATCGGGCCCCGGGCTGCCCCTGGCGCGACAGACCCTCGGGAAATTGTTACATTTCATGGCGTGATGGGTCAGCCTTTGAGCTAGAAACCGACTTGTCCCTGGCAAAGAAGTTGGTTCTTGGCTTTGATCAGGCCAATCATCAGTGTCGTTGTTGTCAAGACCAAATGGTGTAGCGCATGGTGCGGTATTGGCTAAAGCCATAAGCATGGCTATTAAGAAGAAAATCTTGAGAAGCTTCATGGGTCGTTGCACTTTTGTGTGATCGAATTCAATATGCTAGAGAAAGTAGGAATGCTTTTGGATATGGAGAAAGAGCGGAGGATTGTGAAGGGGTATTTATAGGGCTGACCATGGCCAAACAAGTTGACAAATGCATGTGCTTGCTACCATTCTACGGGCTTGTATACAGTATGATAGAAGTCTAATTCGAAGGTCTCCCGAAATTCAAGTAAACCGAGTTAGGTCGGATCAGGTCATGTCTTGTTCCACTACTTTGGTGCAATTTGCGAGACCACAAGTACACACACTACACTTTTTCTTTTTCTTTTTTTTTTATTTAATGGGACTTAATTACAAAAATCTTTTCCCTTTCAGGATATGGACAAGCAATTCTAAAAAAATAGTAGTATAGTTGCCTAAACTTGCATTGGTTCCTAGCAAACCAAAACAAAATGCAGGAAGGCCTTACAGTTTGAAATTAAAAGGCAATAGAACGGCTGTAGTCAGGGCTTCAACAGTGTAATGCCGTTACAGGAGCACTTTCATTGCACAGTATGTATCTGCCTTATGGTTTGACTTTCAAATATAAGGGGCCTCGTTACGTAATCGATCGTTGCCTTCGTCATGGCTTTCCTCCAAACTGCATCTTACAATAAAATTTACATCCCCTTTTATTTATTTAGTAAGTCAAGTCAAGTCCAGTTTTATTAAAAATAATATTAGTCAATAAAATACAGAGAAATTACTGAAACGAAACAAGAAACTAAAATCAAACAATGAAATTAGATTGTTTAGAAGTTGTTTATTTCGCTAAATTGTCCCCATCAAAATTAACGTGCTTAGAACACCAACTATGCTAATACAAAGGAACTCAGAAGCTCCGGAAAAATCTCCTCTCAACTTCCAAGGGCATTGCTCCTTATGTTTCAACCAGGTCAATGCAGTATTGGAATCAGATTCCAAAATGATTTGTCCATTCTTAAAGGGATCATTAGAAACTATCAGTTCTATGGCTTGTAAGACGGTCAATGATTCAGCATGGTTTGATTCTGCTTCTTCAACTGAGCAAGAGAGAATACAGAGAAAAGTGTCCATTTGATTCCCTAAAATCACCTCCAATACCAAATCTTGATAAGAACACTTCTAATTTCGATTCAGTTACGGATGCACTTTCCCTTCGACGAACACATTATACATGAACAATAATTCTTTTGAAGGAATTTCTTCAGAAATAAATTCACGTCTCTTTGTGTTTTTTGACTTTTGACTATTCCATCACCGTAGAAGTCAAAACTTTTGGCCAGAGTTGGGCTGCCCTGCACTGAATTTAAGCTTTTCTAACGAAATGCTGTCCAACAATCCCAGAGTTCTACTTATTGTCTACTTTCAGCTTATACCTGTAGCCAGCGTGTAAAATTTTCTCTTCCCCCATGTATAATTATTAGGGAAATTTTATTTTTATTTTTATTTTTATTTTTAACTTTGTGACCCAGCAACTAATGGAGTTATTTTTTAATATAAAATTGTTTTCATTTTTTTCTTTCTTGCCTGTAGGATGATATTAACATGACAATTGACAATCATTTCATCGCCAATTAAAATGAAAGCATTGACTCGTTGATTGCAAAAGTGAGTTTGATGGCCCTAAAGGCTTAATGAGTAAAGATACTGATAAACTTCGCAATGCTCGATTTCAAGTATACATCGCAATCAAGCGACTTTATTTTATCTTATAAAAATAAAAATAAAAATTAATGTACTTTTATTTCGTCTTCAAAAATAAATTATTATCACAATTTAAATTTGTAACTTTCAAAACACAATCAAATAACTTTTTCTTTTTTCACATCAAAGCTCGTCATTCCGCATAGTAAATGCTATTGTGACCATTTTTGGTTTAGAAAAGGATGACGAACGAATAGGGAAATCCAACACCCCAAGTCTACAGAATGGAAGTATTTCGAGGATCCGCAACTGATTTTTGGCAGCTGGATGCCCATGATGTTATGGACATTGCATTCTACTGTGAGCAGATGGTACAACCCCCACCTGACATCGAAGTGGAGGAGTGCCTTTGAAACCGTACTAGAGCTCCCACATCCACAAAACAAAATCTTGGTGACCAATGAGGCGTGGAATGTTTCCCTATACTCTGAGGGGCAGGGGCTTGTTGGGCAGCGACTAAAGATAATTTCTAGAGATCTCGTACTGAATCCATCCGCTGCTGACCAGCAATTCCTTCACGTCTTCCCTTTTATATTCCTTAACGCCATCGTCATCCAACGGATTTACCAGAGCCAAAAGAGAGGTTAGGATCAATTCATTGCAGCAAAGCAAGGTGGCCAGAAGCTCGCTTTCCATTCGCATGTGTTATGTTCACACCCATACGCCCTGTAAAGAGACTTTTAAGAGTTTGGTAACCCTACCACCAAACCCCGCGATTGCTTCCCCATTCCGTATACTGCCGACCACATATCTAGCTTATATGCGAGAATATATTATTATTGAAAACTCAAGCTCATCCTCCGTATGCATCAGTATCAAATGAAAAAGTTATCTCGCTTGGGCTGACAGAGAGAGTGAATATACTTTTGCCAGTGCCACCGAGACAAAGGGTTATATAGCTCCCAATATTGATAGGACCACCAAAAGAATGTTCGTATCATCTTGAACACGGAACAAGAATATATTCACGGCTTGTTATGGATTAAGACCTACTAGTTGTTTACTCATTCGGACAATTTGAAATGGGGAAGAACTATAGCTTACATTTAGAAGAATTGGAGCCCTATGATGTTAATGATCTTCGACTCTCTTAATCAAAGATTTGAGTGTTGCTACTACTGTGGGCACTATATTTTACGTCTTTGTATCTCTGTCTCTGATCTTCTTATGCAGTCGTGCAAGGTATGTCCAGGGGTGCTTCACTTGCTGCTCGAATTAACTTGGGTCAACTGGCCGTCGTGAGTGCTGAGCCATTACACGTCACTTTTGGACATCAGGGGGGCGTGGCTAATAATGCAGAGGCATGGAAGGGACCCACAACGCCCTTACTTAAAAGGCCCATGGCAGCTCCTCGGGAGAACTTCCTTGCAAACAAAAAGACAGATGTGGAATTAGCGTGACACCACTCTGTCCGATACTCGGTCTCATAGTACACATGGTTGATCTCCTGTGGAATTGGGCAGCAGAAGACTTGATCAGTTGGTAGATTAGAAAGCTGAGACCTATGGCAAACCATGTCTAGCAGCTGAAAAAAGTGTACATAAAAGGCAAGTGCCACAACCGGATTTTTCTTTTCCACAATAATGAAGAACAGGAACAATTTCCAACAAGAGTCCACACACGCGAGGCTCTTTTGTGACGTAACAACCTTCACGTGCACACAAAATAGAGCACTCTAAGACCACGGATGAATCGACAAAAGGGTTTAAATTCTCTCAAATTCTCGCAAGAGGAACAGAATCTAAGCATATCATGCCTGTTCAACTTCAAGCAGCTAAGAGAAGAAATGAAGCACTGCAATAACCTTTATTTGCTTGATCTTCTTAGTGCTTGCATCTGCATAGGAGAATGTGATAGGATGCCAACCTTTGTTTTCCATTTTTGTTACAGATAGGTTCCATTCAGTATAGGTCAATGTTCTCCTTTCAAGTCCACTTTCCAGTCCACGCATCTAAAAGGGGAACATTCAAGGAAAAGATGAGTTCCAATTAGGAATATGTTCTCGAAGAACCACAGAAGAATGTCTATAGCAAAGAACCAGAATATTACTCACCGAAAGCAATGTCTGAACATAGTGCTCATCAGGAATACAGTTATGCTGCTTCTGAAGTTTCTGTATGGTATCACAGACAAATATAAAATTCCTTGAAAAGAAAACCAATCATTGTAGTACAACAAACAATGATCCCCTTCCACAATACTGAAAGCCTAACAATAAGTTCCATACTTCACTACCTTTCCACACATTAAAGAACCACAAAACAGTGTGGAAATCTCTTTGCTCCTACTTGTGTTATTGCTTTAATTCATACATGCAACTATGATAGTCTTAAGGAAGGTGAGTACAAAGCACTTGGCACCTGATTCCTAGATTAATAATCATGTCTAGCTAAACTGGAGGGACTTCAACACAATTTCTCAATAGCTATTTTCTGTACATTGAAGCATCAGCTGTAAGTGCATCACAATTAAATTAACTTAAACTTGGTTTAATCCAGCTTTTAAACTAATTAATACCAATACAAAAGTTTATTTTTAATATACCAACTCACTATGTGAACTATTAACTGGGTCCTATGACCATTTTAAGCAAGAAGGAATAGTGTGTTAAAATTTGTTATAAAAAATATTAAGAAAAAATAACATATAAGATATGAACAATTTACATAAAATTATTCCTTCAGACCTATTACTTGTCATATTCAGTACCAACAAACTTAAATTACCAAAGAAACTCATATTTTTGCCTTAGATGAAGTTGTCACTAATATCCACGTCAATCTTACTTCATTCTTTTGTTTTTTCAGCTCCTAGCCTAGATGATCTTAACAAATTTCAAGCTACACCATAAAGAAACTAACAAAATGTATTTCATGTTTGAAGGTTGGCTGGTACACCCAATTTTACAAGGAAGATTTATCATCTGCTACCGTAAGAGAACCAAGCCACCAAGTGCCAGGAATTCAATCCAACTTAGAATCATAATGTGGTCCCAACTCTTGCCAAACCTTCTCCACTAAATATAGTGGATGTTTGTCTTACCCCTTGAATTATCACGGATCACTCTCACTGGATTTTTTTTCTTCTCTGCCAATTTTCAAAGCACGATTAGTTCACGATGGTAAAGAACATTTTGGGTATAAAAATTAGGCGAACAACTATGGTTGACCAACCCCCCTTCTTTGCCATGCCGTGTTGGCCGAATGGTGAACCTACCATCTGCACAATTTCATGAGAATTTTTATCATATATGAATTGCCTTTTCTCATTTTGTAGAAAAGTTGACTTATTATGTAATTTGTAACTCTTGAAATAATAATACTCCAGTCTAATTATTATTTTGTAAAATTATTAAAATTTTCTTTTCGTATGAATATATAATATTTTTAATATTAAGATAGTTTAAATTATTATTTTTAAGAATATAAAAATAAAAAAATAAATATGAGGATAATATAATTTGAATATAAGACTATTTAATTACAAATATCTTAATATGATGTCAAATGACTATTCTAACTAAAAGATGAAATTGTTAAAAGATGAATTATAAATTATAATTCAACCGAACTTAAAGCCTTATGATTTTTTTTTTTTAAATCATATGGCCACTGTGAGTCTATATCTCCTCGCTTAGGAGAGTGCATATTTTTGAACCATTAACCAACAACTATAAGATGGCAAAAGATAGCTAATCTTTCACCATTCCACACAATGAGCTTTAGCAACAATGGAAACAACTACTATTGTTTTGTCAAGATCAAGAAGAGCCATATATAACACCCGCCATTGTTTTATATACCCTTTCATTTGCTTGCAGCTATATTTATTGTTTAAATATTCTTTCTTCCGTAAATGTTTTCAATATTTTATGTGCTGCTTATAAGCTCTTGATTGGGCTCCTAAGGGTGAATCCAAGCAAAAATAGTATTATCTTCTCATATGTTTCATTCTGTAAATCTTAGTACCTTGTATCTAAATTTATCACAACTAGCTCAAAGATAGGTGATGAAGAGTTCTCTAGTCTAGTGGGCTTGTGTTCTTGTAAGACAGAGAAAGGCTATGGGAGTGCTAGACTCGAGCCCAAAAGGAAAGAAACTTAGGAAATAAGGAAAAGGGAAAGAAATTACCTGGAATCCTTGGAGGCTCAAGATATTTATGGGTCCTTTAGTGGGCTCTTATTGATTGATGGGCAAAGGGTGGGTCGAACCTTACCAATACTTTGTTATGGGTAATAGAGCGTGGACTGCTAATCGACAAGGGTTCCAGGAATAATAATGGAGAATGCCCTTGTGAACGCAGTGAGGCCGGGGGTTGCTAGCTTGCGTCAAGCTGGGGAACCGTTTAGGCTTGGAATGGGCCTTGGGCCCATTGTCACAAGGTCCTTAATTCAGCAGCTATTACTCACATTTCAGGTGGTCATTCACTGAGTCTATGGGGCACGATAGAAAAAACATTTGAGGTACAGCAACGAAAATCCAAAATACTAGAAAAAAGAAAAAAATCAAGCTCATTAGCTTTTGAAAATATTTATTAGAACTAGAATTTACTGCAATGGCAACTTCAAGCACTCTAATTGATACATAAGTGTGCCAATTAAAGGCAGCCTACAGCCTAAAAACGTGATCTCTTCATCCTGGCAATTGCTGCAAAAAAGATTTGTAAAATTGAAAATTAAAGGCAAAGGCTCGTCAGACAATCTGATGGAAAAGAGAGAGGGTGTTGACAGAACTAGTTTCACTCCTGTTCCAATCTAGCAATGCAACCTTGAAGTGAAGAAGAAGATGGGAAACTTGCTGATCAAGAAAGCAGAATGAACTTTACAGCAGACACTCCTTTTGTTGCTTAGTTTGATTGCAATGTTTAGTCTAATTGTAACTTGAAAAGTACATGCTTATGTTACTTTTGCAAAAGCAGAAACATCAATCCAGAGCTAGTGGGATCAGGTGAAGTTTATCCCATTCAAGTTCCTTGTTGATGTCAACATGGAAGTAAGGAAGATGTGTTGTATTCATCATTCCTTTTGTATTCAATCAATGTGTCAAACCCTTGAAAAGGGTACTTTGAATGAAATGAATGTGTTTTCATTATCTGCAAAACTTTTACAGCAGAGAAGAGTTCTCCTCTGCAATTCTTCTTTCAATGAGGTCCTTTCTTCTTTGTTAACAACAGAGGTGATCATCGAGACTAAGATGACTCCAATTTTGCCCCATAATTTTCTGAAACAAAGCTTGTTGCTCCACTTCTAGAAGAACAGGGACAAGAAATTAAGAAAAGGAGCAGCATAAGCCATTACATTTGTAACTCAATGGCAATGCATACATTTGTTGTGCCAAGTGGGATTCATAGCTGTGTACAATAAACTCGGATGTATAAAAGAAAGATCAATTAACAGCACCATCATCTACGAAGTAAAAAAGGGAAACGCTCAAATAATAAGATGAATTAAAGAGAAAACTGATGTAAAGTCATCACCATGAAGAGAAGTAGCAACCCTGATTCCATGGAATACCAAGACTAGAGAGCACTGTAACATTAATAGTCTTCAAACAAAAATTACTGCAGTCTTGCCGTGAGAAACCATATTCATCGACAAACTCAATGTGGTGGAATCTGCAGAGAGCCCCCTAGAAACCATTTCGTGAAGAATTGCACTCAATATTGTCTACAAGTTTACATAGATCTTTGATAGTTGTTGTAAACAATCAAATTAAGTTGATAATAACTCCTTTTCAACATTAAATCAAAAAGTATCCTTGCCCATTTGATTTGACATGGAATTGTCTTAGAGTTTAATATATAATACATTCTTAAATCTCATCCAACAATCTAAGTTTTGAAATTGAATTGAATCTTGAGGTGATATTACAAGTTTATGACCAGGAGATTTTTCATTCGAACCATAATGGCCTTATATTTAATTGTGAAGTTTATTTGTAAGATGAGTATGTTTTCTATAAGTTTTCAACCCGAAGTGCTTCTTTGGAAGGCTCGTTAATTAAACTATTGTAAGTAATGACATTAGGATGATAGTCTTTCTCCACTGTCATAGCTTAGTTCCATTAACAGAATAACTGATGCAAAATAAAAGGAAAGAAAACTACGGCAGGCAAAACAGAAATATTATACGTTGTCGATTC
Organism: Rhizophora apiculata; assembly: GCA_037832385.1. Taxonomy (NCBI): domain Eukaryota; kingdom Viridiplantae; phylum Streptophyta; class Magnoliopsida; order Malpighiales; family Rhizophoraceae; genus Rhizophora; species Rhizophora apiculata. Next base: position 9,348,905 of record CM075429.1, on the reverse strand, counting down.
AACATGTTTCATTGTGTTTCAATTAGTAGAAAATGCCATGCTCGAAAGAAACAAAAGACATTGACGAATCCAATCAGGTAAGAAAATAATATCTAAATTGTGATCTGCATTTCCCGTGAGACCAAAAGGCACTCCTTAAATTTTCTTTTTACTTGTTCTTTTTATTTGTTCGGACAAGGATCTGAATATTAAAGTTTGAAGTTAGGAAAACACCGACAGTTCTACCTCCGGACGCGGCTGGTGACACAGTGTTGGAAACTTTGCCACAAGTTTTTGCGTTAGGCGTTGTTGACGATGTCTCCATAATTGGAAAAAGCATATTAATGACCGTTGCCAAGCTATAAACCATTTCCGTCTAAAATTATATTGTAATATATTTCAAGGATTACATTGACTATTTAATGAAAAGGTGTTAAAGTCCTTTCATAGAATTCTATGATTTTAGGATCATTTATGAAGTTTCGGATCACATTAGGATACTTTTGAAATAAATCTCAGTCCAAATCATAAGATCAATAGAAGTACAATCTAGTTCTAAGATTCTCACTTCCTTCACAATAAGTTTTTGGGTATTTGATTTTGTTTTTTTTTTTTTTTTTTTGACTAAAATATATTATAAATCTCACAATACAATATATTATAAATTTAGGATAAGTGAGTCATTAATTACAAAATCTAACAGTAGAGTTATTTAAATTTTTAATTTTAGATTTAAAGTAAAAATCTTAGTCTCTAAAAACTAAAAAGAAATTCAGAACACTGTTAAGCATAAAATTGACAAGGATATGCGCAAAATAGGGGTACAATAGGATATTTTATTTATGTGATTACAAGACCTTTTATATATATATAACATTTCAACTGGTTTCCACTTTTATAGCAACAATCCATTGTAAAACATTTAAAAATAAATAGATAGACTCCTAAAAAATAGCAAACACTCTTAAAAGATAAAAATGACTCCTAAATACTAGCAAAGACTCCTAAAAGATAGCAAGAACTCCTAGAGAACAGTAAATACTACTTCTAATAATTAAAATTGGTCATAAAACTACTCATAAATCTTGGCCGAGTGAAGTGTCACATGGCTGATGTTATAATCTTAACACTCTCCCTCAATGCCAGCTTCCATTCTTTTTACCATCCTAAGTTGTTGATAGAAACTTCCAAATTTGTTATTGTTCAAGCCTTTTGTGAACAAATCTGCAGCTTGATTTTTTGTTTTGATCTGCCTCAACTCAATCTCTTCTCCCGTACTTTTTCTCGGATAAAATGATAATGTATCTCCACATTTTTAGTTCTTGCATGAAAAGCTAGATTCTCAACCAAATATATTGTCGACTAGTTATCACAATATAAGGGAACTGCATAATTTGTTAGTTGATGCAAGTCTTTTAACAATTGAATAAGCCAAGTGCTCTCTTGTGCTGTCATTGCTACAGCTCGATACTCTACTTTTGTTGTTGATAGGGACATAGTTGGTTGTCTTTTACTACATCATGAAATTGCTCTAGACCCAAGCATAAAAACATACCCAGTAGTTGAATATCAGGTATCATGATCACCTGTATAGTTGGCATCACAATAACCAACTAGCTTACAATCTTCACTTTTCTTATACAAGACACTATAGTCGAGCGTGCTCCTCCCATATCTTAGAATTCGATGAACTACTTCTATGTGAGACTTCTTTGGATTTTGCATTTACCAACTCATCACACCAACTACATAAGAAACGTCAGGTCTAGTTTGAGTTAAGTAGATCAAACTACCCACCAATTGTCGATACATTGTTGCATCTTCCAAATCTCTTCCTTCATGGGCACATATCTTGACATTTGGTTCCACTAGCGTTGATATTGGCTTGCACTTAAGCATCCCAAATTTCTCTAACAAATCTCTAGAATATTTTTGTTAATGAAGAAATATCTCTTCTTGGGTATGATCAATCTTTAGACCAAAAAAGTGCTTGAGTTGCCTAAGTTCTTTCATTTGAAACCGAATTGACAAATTCTCCTTTGTTTTGAGAATTTCTTCTTCATATCTCCAATTATGATTAGATCATCTACATATACAAGCATAATAGCTAGCTTCCCTTCATTAGCCTTGACAAATAAACTAGAATTTACAGGTGTCACAGAGTAACCACTATGAGTCAAGAATTCAGCAATTTTACCATACCAAGCTCTTGATGCTTGCTTTAATCCATAGAGCACCTTCCGTAGCTTACACACATATTTAGGGTGATCTTGATTCTAAAAACCCATTGGTTGATTCATGTAGATTTCTTGATCCAATTCCCCATTCAAGAATGCATTCTTCACATCCATTTGCCACAAGTTCCAATCTTTGCTTGCTGCAAGTGCAAGACTTTAATAGTAGTAAGTTTTGCAATTGGACTAAAGGTTTCATCATAGTCTATTCCATATTGTTGAGAGAAGCCTTGAACCATGAGTCTTGTGTCTCTCAATTGACCCATCTATGCGACGCTTGATCTTATAAACCCATTTGCAAGAAATTAACTCAACATCTCTAGGCTTTGGCACAAGCTCCCAAGTTTGATTTCATTCCAGTGCAACAATTTCTTCTTCCATAGCTTTGGTCCACTTTAGATACTAAACTACTTCCTTAAATGTTTCTAATTCTCGTACACTTGATTCTTCTAGTATGGTTGCATTAGCATATTTAAGATTTGACATCCTAATCCTTGTTGACCTTATGAGCAAAGCTGTCATGGTCTCAAACACTCATAAAAGATAGCAATGACTTTTAGATAATAGCAAAGACTCCTAAAAGATAGTGAAAACTCCTAAAGAATAGTAAATAATACTTCTAATAATCCCATAAATCTTGGCTGAGTGAAGTGTCACATGGCTAGTGTTGTAATCTTAACAAACACAACATACAATATATGTATTAGTCATAATACTTTAATTGAAAAATGTACCAAAAATGAAATCTTTATTGAGAGATTAAAAAAAATATAATTTATATTTGTGACATGAGTTTGGTTGCTTGTTATTTGAAATAAAATTGTTTCATAAGATTTTCCTTTGCTAGTGACTTTACTCTTTTTTATTTACACTTTAGTCTTCTTCCCACCTAGTATTTTTTTTCTATTGAGAATAAATTGTTTCTAATAAAAAATTTTCAAATTAAATATGTTTTAATAATATCCAACTATAATTTTTAAACCAAGATCATACCCTAATTCTATTTAAGATTTAATTTATCATGTTAACAGTTAGTTGGACTAATGGGTTAGTTCTTATTTTTAAAAATATAATTAAATATTTTTTATATTATAAAATATAAAATAATATTTAAATATATATTTATAAAAATTATTAATAAAATAATATAATTATATACAAGTTTTAAAAAAAATAAAATAAAATTTTTAATATTGATTCAACTAATTTTCTTTGAGTTATTTCTTTTGTTCATTTTAATAAAAGAACTGAATTAATTTAGAGTTTAGATAGTCAATTTATTAATTTACTTGTTAAATTGGTTAAAATTTTAAAACTATTTATCTAACATGTATTTTCTTGTATACCAGGGCGAGTCCCCATCTCGTCCTTGAGTGGCTGCCCTTCCACTCACAAATTGAGTTCATCTCTTGTTAATCCTATGAATTAAGTTTCTAGCTCCCTGGTGAATAAGTATACCCAAGGCATGAACTTCCTTCATCTTTGAACCTATTGATTAGCAAAATTATAATTCTATGTTCTCTCAAATTTCTACGTGGTGTGAATTTTAATTTCGAGACAACAAAAGGGTAGAAACAAAATTCATTTATGAAGTGACATATACATATTTCCCTCGCCATACTTGTATAATAGATATAAACTAAGATCCAAGAGTTTAAATTAGAAGTAGTGGAGAGCAAAACCTTTTTTAAACCTTTGTCAATTTCAATATTTCAGTATATTTATATACATTCCTGTGTTAAAAAAAATAACTCTGATACAACTGATAGGGGGAATATTGTAATTTTATTAATATAATAAAACGAATATATAATAACTTAAAGACATTTACACTGATAACTGAGAAGTACTCATACTAATAATTTAGAGGCACTCACTTAATAGTTTTGAAGTACACAAACAATATAGGCTACGTGACTTTATATAGAGTCAGATACCTAAATCTACCCTAATAGTTAAACTCTAAATCGAACTCAATTTGGACTTCTATTATAATAAACTTTTAATTTAAACTAATTCCTAATTTGGATTAACATCAACATCCCCTCTTAATCTTGATTAGATGATGCTTTCAATCCTAACATCTACTTCAATTGACTTTACATTTATCTGATGAGTTTTCCAATAATTCTTATGATAATCATGGTTAGGTCGTTGTTCAAAACCTTTTATAATCAATCTTACTTTATATCTCTTTACTTCGTCATTAGATTTCTTCTTTGTCTTGAAGACCCACTTTACATCAATAGCTTTTTAACCTTGTGGAATAATAGTAAGCTCCCATGTATCATTCTTCTCAATCGCCTTGATTTCTTCAATTATGTCATTCATCCACTTTGTATCTTGAATTGCCTCATCAAATGTCACGAGTTCCCAATCTACAAACATGGTAGAGTGCACCAAATCCTCATCATCATTGATAACATTATCAAGGATTACTTCATAATCTTGCAATCTAACTGATTGTTAGCAATTTCTCCTTAGTCTTTCATTCTCTTGTAAAACTTATGGCGTAGGATTTTGTGCATCAACTGGTGAGACTTCCCCATTTACAGTGGGGATTGTAGCTTAAGTTTCTTCTTCTCCCAAAATAACAATTGGATGTCTCTAAGAGTTATGTTGCTCCTCAACATCAAAGTTCCGAACTTCATCTTTAGCAAAAGTTATATTTCTATTCACAATTATCTTCTTTGTCATAAGATTGAATAACTTATATCCTCTTTTTCTGTAGTCAAGAAAAATTGTCTTCACTCCTCGATCATCTAACTTTGTCCTTGTTTCTACTGGAACATGAGTATAGGTAATAGAGCCAAACAGCTTAAGATGCCTTACACTGAGCTTAAAACTGCTCCAAGCTTCTTTAAGAGTGACATTATGAATACTTGCTGTTGGAGACCTATTCAACAAGTAAACAACACATAAAATAGCTTATGCCCAAAATGGATTAGGAACTCCTTTGGCCTTTAACACATTATATTCATGATTGTTCTATTCTTTCTTTTAACAAGTCTATTATGCTGTGGGGTATAGGGAATTGTGACTTCATGCTTTATTCCCTGTGCTTCACAATACTCTTTGAAATCATTAAAAATATACTCACCATCTCCATCAATTCTCAAAATTTTACTATGGTATCCACTTTGTCTTTCAACATAAACCTTAAACTTCTTAAAATAATCAAACACCTCAAACTTTCTTTGCATGCAATAAACCCATGTCTTCCTAGTGAAATCATCAATGAAGGTAAGAAAATACCTATTTTTTCCATGTGATGACACACTCATTGGGCCACAAACATCAGAGTGAATAAGTTAGAGTGGTTGTCTTGCACGCCAAGTCCTTGTTACAAAGGGTTGTTTACTCTGTTTTGTAAGAATATATGCTTTACAAATTTAATTACGATGATGTATCCTAGGCAAACCTGTCACCATGTTTCCTTATTTAAGCAACTTTAAACTACGAAAATTTAGATGGCCAAAATGAAAATGTCATAACTAAGACTCATTTTTGACAACAACACTTAGACAAGTGTAAACATCAATGACAATATTAACTCAGAACATCCAATTTTTCATTAAAGGGGCTTTAAGAATGAGTGTACCTCTCCCATCAAGAATTGAGAGACAATTATTACGTAATTGCATGTTATACCCCTTTTCAAGTAATTGGCCCAAACTAAGAAGGTTACTCTTCATATCTAGTACATAAAGTACATCTGAGATGTAATTATGATCTTCATTCTTCAACTTGATAAGAATTCACCCTTTTCCTATCACTGGAACACTACTATCATCAGCAAACTTGATTGTCGAGCGGATTGACTCATCAAGATCAACAAAGAACTCCTTTTTCCCACACATATGATTAGTATACCCGGTGTCAAGGAACCAGGTATTGTAGATGGACTTTTCAGCATCTGCAATAACCATCATAAGTGCTTCATTTCCACCATTTGAATCTCCCTCGTGTACACAATGAGCTATTTGATTATACTCTTGAGACATGCACTCATAAGTATAATGATCATACTTGTGACAAGAGTAACACTTAAAATCAAGCTCCTAGGCATGACACGTATCTTTTGCTAAATTTAGTGGTATTTTTTGGGTTGTTAATCTTTTCTACCCTTCCAAACCAATAGAGCTTTGGTTGGGAAATCTTCTTAAAGAGTTCTTTGGGTAAAAACCCTCTTATCTATTCGCATGCAACTCAAAATCAAATAGAATTTTTGAAGTAAAAAATCCATTACACAGTTGGAATTCAATTGTCATTGGACTTTCTAGCATTTTACATGTATTTAACTTTAGATTTCTCATTTTATTTTAACAATGCAGACAAATGTTGATGTTTATTCGGGTACATCCAGATCCTGTAGGACTTTTGCAGCAATCAGTGAAGCACAGTCGCATATTTATGGTACAAAGGTTAGTCTCCTCGGTAAATATTATTGTATTTCTTCCACTGTTTTCTTGTAGAAATGGGTGTGCCATTTTATTCCAAATCAAAGAAACTATCTTAATTGAATCATGCTTTTTCCCCATGATCTTCAATCTTTGCATATGTACATTCAGCTCTAATGGTTTAATTCATTAGATTCTTTGCATATGTCATGCAAATTGTTAAACATGTGTTCATGGGCCGATTTATTTATTCTTGTCAATATTATTAATACTGTTATCTCAGTTAGGCTTCCTAACTTTGTTGGTTCTACTTAACCGGTGCTCTACGCAATTGGCGTGTAAGCATTTGCTTGTGTTAAAACCTATTTTGTTTGTTGATGTTGCTTTGCTTCTGTTTACTTTTGACCTTTTTATGGCGTGTTGGATTTGAGGTTAATAAATCAAGCAGCGCTGGGGGTTGCTTGACATGACAGTCAGCAGTTTGCGTTATTGGTCCTCGTGTGCCCCACATGCATGTGTTGACAGGAAGCACACGATGGACTGCAATTTACATTTGTGGTTAATATGCACTGATTCATTAGTCACTGCCATTCAAGTTGATTAATTTTAATTAGTTATAGATTTTATTCATTCTCTTTTACGTTAAGCAATATTCCAAATATACTTATCTTTTGCTGTAGGACTAAATTGGTTTTAATTTTTGCTGCATACAAAATTTTGAATGCCTAAAAATCATTAAGAAAACATCTGCAATAATTAAGAAATCATAATATATTTTCCAAATTAAGTGTTTAATACTTATTTGAGTTTGAAATGTTTGTGATGTCTATTTCATATGACATTTGGCAAATATGCATACAACAAATATGTTTGTGACCTTTACTTAGAATTTTTTGTGATCTTTATTTGGCAATTGTGTTTGTGAGCTTCAAATTAAATTTATTGTAGATAGGAAGAAATAATGACAACCAACTAACTCAAGATATCGCAAGACATTCAAGGCTGTGTAAAATAAGAATATAATTTATATTTTTTGTGATATTTGCACAAGGACTATGGAAAAAAGGTTAAATCTCGGAACTCATTTTCATAAATAAGGATGGGTTTATGTTGTTGAAAAGTTTCAAAAGTTAAAATAATAATAATAATAATAAAATAAAAAAATGGTGAATGTAAGCATGACAAATATTAAATGAAAATTAAGTGGGATGTGCTAAAAAAAAAAAAAAGATTGGGAGCAATGGAAGGATTTAGTTGGGAAAGAGACCAAACTGGGATGGGATCCTGTGAACGAAACAATTTTTGCTACTAAGACATGGTGGGAAGAGAAAATTAAGGTTGGTTTTAACATTATATTTCTTTACTCAAAAATTTGTTTGATAAGCTTATGTTACTAACAATACTCATTATTTTACAATGTTGCAAGTTAATCCAACTGTGAAAAACTTTTGGCAAACTAGTAATGAACCAAAACTTAAGAGAAAATAGATGTTATATTTGGATATACGGTGGCAATAAGGGAATATGCTGTTGCTCCTTCATTAGTTACTTTTGGTAGTAGGGGTGGTGTTGAGACTAATCATATGACTCATGACAGAATTGTTGCATTAGAAATTGGTCGTGATTTAGATGGAAAACCTAGCTTTGCTGATTCCATAGATAAATTATTCCAATGTTCTAATACACGAGAGTGGAATGAAAATATTCGCACAACTAATATAGTAGGAAGAACCAAGACTTATAAGAAGAGAGCTACTAAATCAAATTGGCACATGAAAAAGGGTTTTAAAAGGAATAATACAAAGTGACAATCAAGAGGGGCATTTGCTATTAAAGAAACAATTGATTGATTGGTTGATAGTGTTGCTCAAAAAAGGAAAACAAACTTGCTAGGTTATTCTATACATGAGGTCATGAAAGATATTTATTCTTTACTAGATGTTGAAGAAGATACTAATTTTTTTTTATGGATGTGATAGAGTTAATTGAAGACTATAAAATTAGAGAAATTTACTTTGGATTGACAACTAAACAAAACAAATTATGTTGATTGCATTATCAACTTAAGAAGTAGAAAACTTAATAGATACAAGATTACTTCTTTTGATACTACATCTTTTGGTGTGCATTATTGTTGGATATATTTATTAGTTATTATTTTTTAGTTCCAGTTTTTTTTTATCTAAACCAAAAAAACATTTGGAATATTTGTTTTGTTTCATATTATGTACTTAGATTGTTTTTCCTAGAAATGAATAATCATTATACAAATAATTATGGACAACACCATGATAATAATGTTGATAATGAAGATGCTCTCCCACAGTTGGAAGTGGTTGTTGCTGCTGTCTATACTTAATATTACACATATTTACACAAAGAAACTTGTATGACTTCATATCAAACTAGAATGAAATGGGTGATTGAATTAATAGAAGGCCATGAAATACGATGCTTGAGTATGTTCAAAATGGACAAAGAAACATTGCTCTCATTAGGCACTGATCTACAATTGAATCATGGAGCAAAACCTTCAAGGAGAATGTCTTCAATTGAGAAAGTATGTATGTTTTTATACACACTTTCTTTGGTTAAATCAACTAGATCAGTGGGCAAATGTTATCAACCTTTAGGGGAAACAGTTAGTTGATGTTTCATAGAAGTTTTATCAGCAATATTGTCACCTTCAAAAGATGTTATCAAACTTATAATCCTAATTTTAGAGATATCCCACCAGAGATTCTTTATGATAGTAGATATATGCTGCATTTTAAGGTACTTTTTATTTTAATATTATTATTGCAAAAAGTTAACTTTCATTTTTAAGTGGATTGTATGCTCAATTCAAGTATATCACTCAAATATAATCATGAGTATGTTCTAATAACATGATTGCATTGAAGCAATAAATGGAACACATGTACGTGCTTCTATTCCTATGCAAGATCAAATAAGATTTATTAGAAGAAAGGGCCTACCAACACTTATCATGACAGCATGTAGTTTTGATATGCAATTTACTTTTGTGATAGCTCGATGGGAGGTTACAACACATGATGTGTGCATTTTTAGTTTGGCTATTAATGATTTAGAACTTAATTTCCCACTACCATCAACAATATTATGTCCTGATCATATCATGTATTTTTTTTAAATAAATATTTTGCATAATGTGTTATTCATTGCAAAATTCCTTATTTATATGAACTAACATAGGTAAATATTATTCCGTTGATACCAAATATCCATCATTAAAAGGATATCTTAGACCTTATAAAAGTATAAGATATCATTTACTTGAATTTCAGAATGATTGATTGCCTAAAAGATGTAAAGAAATGTTTAATTGTGTGCATTCCTCGTTAAGAAGCTACGTTGAGGGGACATTCAGATTATGGAAGAAAAGATGAAATATATTATATTTAATGCCATGTTATTCATTTCACGTGCAAAGAGATATTATTATTGCATCAATAACTTTACATAACAATATTCATTAAAAATCTGTAAATGATCCAACTTTTGAGAGATTTGATCAACATCCTAATGTTTTGCCACTTGATATCTTTCTTGATATTGGGAGAATTTCACAAGATGAATTCTACGATGATAATAGAATGACAGAGATGTCTTTTATTCATAATCCTACTGAAATTTTTTCATAGTATTTTTACTACTATTATCAAATAACATGTAACTTTGAGTAATAACCCTTTTGTTCTCAATACTTTTGTTGATATTACTTTTATTTATAGTACTTTATCTCGTAAGATTGCTGAACGGGGTTGTAGACAATTCACCCTAAATTATTTCATCAAACACATTATTTGCCATGTTTAGTTGCTTTAAACTCACATTCCCAATGAAGTGAGGAATTTCACTTGATATGAAGTTGCCAACAATTTTCACTTATGCAAGTACCGTCATGAAGTTATATTAGACTTTGTGTTTGGCATTTGACCACTAAATCCATTGTTTAAGAGCATCAAATATTTCAAATTAGAGGATTTTGTTAACAATGTATCTGAAACTTCTGACAAAATCAACCTTTTTTTTTTCCAATTTTCCAACCAATATTCACGCATATGATAATGATTTTAAAATGAAACAAGCAGTACATACATATATACACCAAAAATGGAAAAGCAGTTTATTTGAACAATGATTCAGCAGCACCAACTCATCAATACTTCACGCAAAATTCAACAATCACAATGAGCATTTGTACATGTAAGCATGTGCAATGAATTAAAACCTTGTTGTGATCACAAGGTTTTATGGACGAGCTACATGCTAAGGCACAAAGGGGGTACATTGGCCATCGTCACAAAAACAGGTTTGTCAAAGTTTCTAACAGATTTGTTAACTCCAATTCAAACACACACACACGGAGCCTCCACACATGCTCATTGACAACCTTCATTAGGCAATGATCAATCTAACTCTTAATCTCCATGAATGCCTCACAGGCAAGTCGTCTCTGGGGTGCTTCATCCATATTGGTTTGCTAAATAGCATGAATCATCTACCAAACCAGTGACCATGCATTTTCGTTATGATATGAATTTTTTTTTTCCAATTTATATGCCCATGAAAATAAAATATCCAATTCCAACTAACAAATGCAAAAGGTCAATGCAGTTGGAGAAAGAAGAATATGTCCTAACAAAGAGCAAATCAAAAGTAACAAAAAAAAAATTTCTCCAAAATTGATATCTATTTTAGTGGTAGTCCCTAAACATGCACCAAGACAATACCTAACAAGCTGCCCTTTGTGCAGATCTTCATCAATATTTGTCTTATTAGCATCGCCAATGGCCATGAACAGCATTTCCCGTATGTCGCTGCCACTTTTGCCACCACAAGAGGAGTTGTTTCTGTCGTTGTTGTTGCTGCCCGATAACACTACTATCACTTATAGTATTGTTGTTCTTGTTAGCCTAATTAACAAGAATAGCAAGACATAACCACATGTAAATAAGTAAAACAGAAACTGGAGACATTAATCCCTAATTAACATTAATTGATCCTTGGTGCTAGCTCTGTAAACACTATTTTTAAAGTTTTAGGACCAAGATTTGAAATTTAAGATTGAACCTAATTATTCTAAATCCTTCTTAACAAAAGATTCATGCTAGCACCACAAACACTATGTTCAAAGGTTTGATCACCCATTTTTATTGAAGTATTTGCTGGTCTACATTAGACATGTCCAAACTAATCCAAACACAACTCTCTCAATTTATCTCCCATGGATACTACACTTATTTTGATATGGATATCATCATTTCTTATTTGATCCTTCCTAGACTAACCACACATATCTATTTAAAGACTCTCATTTCTGTCACACTTAAATTTTTATCATGTTAATAATTGTAAATAAGAGTTAGAAACTTTCAATAGCTGAATTGTTTTTGAACATGACATTGTGATAAAAAAAAAGGTTTTGCAAATTTTCCTCTTTGATAAGATATAATGTATTTTGATCAACTTTTAAATTGAAATGTAATGCAATGATATTTTTCACAAATAATATTTTATTTTGCCATTTTAGTTCTCTTTTATATTTGACTTAGCTATTCAACCTAAGAACATTATGAAAACTAATGATATAAAGAGAACTTTTATGTAAATGTAATGGGGTTTATTTTGTAAATTTGGAATATGCTTTTACCAATTACAAAACTAAAACACTTGCCATAAAAATGAGTTGCAACTTCTTATAGCTATTAATGCTTCATTTTTTAGTTTCATGTTGGAAGATGACCTTGACTTGAAGCATGGATGATGTGGAATTGATGTTCATCTTCTCATTGAGACTTGGGATTTTCTAAAGCTTGTCCAAGACTTGTGAAGAATTAATTGAGAAAAAAATTTTTGAGAAAAAAATTATAAGATTTCTAATTTCTACAGTAACATGGACAAAAGAAAAAAAATTTTATCTTTGTATAGAAAAGGAAAGCCCTAAGTCTCTTTTAGGGGAAAAAATGTTATGTATATGTATATAAAGAGAACATCTTAGAAAAATCAAATTTTAGTGGAAAAGTGTTGCGTCTATTTTGATTAGAATTTCTTTTTGGCAAAATTTTCTATTCTTAATTAATCTATAGTATCCAAATTCTATATTAATTAATTTAACTTAGAGTACTTCTTTATTTTATTAAGGTTCTTTATGATTCTCTCTCCATATTGGTTTAGTTTGATTGGATAAAGAAAATTGAATTTAAATTAAGTTGTCTTTCAAAGGCTTGTAATTGTGAGTTTATTTCTAAATGTAATGAAAAGAGCTCAAGGCATGCTTTTTTGGCTCTCAAATTTAGTCAAAGTCTTTTTGTCTCCCTAAGTCACAAGTCACAACTGTTTAGAATTCTCTTTCTTTTCTTACTTTCTACAAATTATCTCAAATTCTCTCTTTTTTCCATTTTCATTCCCTTAGTCCCTAAAATTTCAACTTTTAAATTATATCCTTTTATTTTTGTTTACTTTTTGTTTGTCAAACTTATACTAAGTGAAAAATAAACTTCTTCCATCTTAGAATTTCCATTTTACTCTTGCTTTATATGTGATTAGACTAAAACCAATGTAAACAAAAAAATTTACAAGTATATTTTGTCAAATCCAAACTTTAATGTTGGTCATCAAGAGAGGGGGACTAATGAGTAATTTTAGACACCATTATCACATATGCCTAGGACACATACTTAGAACAACCTTTAGACTTGCACTTGCCTTTCTTGTAAGACTTGTAATGTTAAGATTTTTACCTCCTAATTAGTACATAGCACTTGGACATTATTTGATGGTGAGCCTAGCTCAAAAATATGTTCAATCACATCAACTAAATACTTGTGATATTGACACTAATCAAGGAGGAACTCAATAGAAGCCAAGACAATAACCACTGATATGTGTGTTAATAATCATAAATAAGAGTTAGAAATTTTTAATCAAGGTTTCAAGAATCATACCAGACCAACTAGCTTGAATGAAAAATTTGGTAATTAGTTTGGTTTTTAGTCTGGTTACAACTCAGAAATCACATTGGTCAAAATCCATCCAAGAATTGGTGAACCAAATGGTTGGATAACCAACTAGTTAGGTGGAGCCAATTTTTAGAATTCATTCTATTCAACTTTGAACTATTTGGGAACATGACAACTTTTAAGAATGTAAATAACTATGAACCCCTTCCTTTAATTATGATGGAATGGGTACACTACCATTGAGGCAAAGGCCCATTTGTATTATTATTATAACAATTTCATATAAATATAGTTTCATTTTCCAATTTCCATTTCTCTTTATAATTTATTCAATAAATGCTTAGTGACACAAATTTGAATTCCAAACTTCTTTTTTGAGCAAAAAAATTGAATTCCATACTTAAAATCCTATAGTTTCAATTTCAAAACTAATAAATCATAAATATCAATTAACCTTAAATCTTTCTCTCCCTACTTTCTTATAATACAATTTTTAATATAATTCTTCATTATAAATTTACTATTATAACTTAAAATGAATTGATATACATTGTTATTTGTGATTTCATGTGTCCAGCCTTTGCAAAACCTACTTCTGTAATAGATTTAGAAAAGAGAATTACATTTGATTGTACTTTGTATTTTCTTCGAGGTTGTTGTCCACTTCCTAACCATTATTAAAGAGGTAAGGTGTTTCATTGCAATATTTATTGTTTATGTATATTTGGTGATGAATGCAATATATATTTGTTGTTTATTGTTTATTGTTTTTGCATTTATGGTGTCTCCATTGCAATATTCAAGTTACAAGAAACTTAATACACATCTAGTCTAATATGTATCTAATTTAATCTACATTTAATCTAATTTGTTTATTTAGATCCAACACTTTCCCAACATCCAATATTCATAAAAATAGGACATGCAACACAATTACATGAAGACAGTAAGTAAATTTTAAGAACTACATGTCCAATATTGCACATAAAATACTATTACCCACATAAATACATAATCTAGCAAAATAATCAAGCAAAATATAGCTTCCTAACTACTCTAGAAAACAATTTGGGAATAGTATAAAAAACCATAAAATGACAATCGTCTATGAAATTCTCAATGAACAAGAACAACCTTTCTCGCCAATAAGGGTTGACATAAAGAATAGCCACAAAAGCCAATAAGAATACGAGGTATGTTGCCACGAAACTTGTTAAGAAGGACGTAGGATCAATGATATCATGCCATTTTCCATTGCTTGCATCAAAAGATGGTGGCAATTTTGGTACGTCAATACTGCAACTTGTATCTAATGGAGGCCCACAAAGAAATGGATTTCCTTCATAACTTTTGTTATCAAATGTAGCAAATTGTCCCTTCATGTCTGGAAGCCAACCTGAGAAGTTATTGTAAGCCACACTAAAAACCTCTAGAAAGTGCATATTAATCAATTCTGAAGGAATTTCACCGCTCAATTTGTTGTGCGAAAGGTCTAAACTCTCTATTTGCCCTAAATTTTCCCAAGTTCTTGGAATTGGGCCAGTCAACTGATTATGAGACAAATTCAAGGCTATTATCGAGCTCAAATTTCCAATTTCTACTGGTATTTTCCCTATTAACTTGTTACATGACAAATCCAATATAGACATCAATTCAAGAAGCCAACCTTTGTATCTGTCGGATCTAGCTTTTGTCACCAATTCAGCTTGATCTTGCTGCACAAACAAAGTAGGTCCTCCATCTCCAAACATTATGTTTCCAAATTGACCTTGGAAATTGTAGAATAACATGAACAAATCATAACCCCCCTCAACTTATGCAAAATCAAATGCATCTTTAGTCACCTTTCCAAAAGAGATGTGGCTAAAACAACTTGGTATTGGTCCAAAAAATGAGTTATGTGAGAGATCCAATATGCCTAGTTCATTCAACTGGCAAAGTTCTTCTGGTAGCAAACCTCTCAAATTATTCCCTCTTAGTTCGAGAACTCTTAAATTGGACAAATTCCCAATTGATGTTGGAATTTTACCAGACAAAAAATTATTTTTAATATTCAACATCATCATATTAGAATAGTTGAATAATGTTTTTGGAATTGTGCCTGTGATTCTGTTCTCTTCTAAATTCAAATGCTGTAAATTTGTTGGCCATTCTAAGCAAGAAGGAAGAGTGCCCCAAAGCTTGTTATAGGAAATATCAAGAAAGGATGACCAAAACAGTTCACACGGAATTGTTCCTTCCAATGCATTATGTGCCATGTTCAAATATCTCAAACTTAGATTCCCAATAAAGCTAGGAATTTCACCTGATATGTAGTTGTCACTTATATCCAAAAACCTTAGCCATGGGTAATGAGAGATCCAACTTGATAGAGTTCCAGTAAATTGATTTCCACTTAGATGCAAGGACATTAATGAATTTTGATTGGACTTTGTCTTTGACACTTGACCACTTAATCGGTTGTTTGAGAGCACCAAGCCAACCAACTTAGAGGAATTTGCTAACAAATTGTCTGGAATTTCTCCAAAAAACTTGTTGCCGGATAGATCTAAAGCAAATAAAGAAAGCATGCTTCCCATAGAGAATGGAATGCCACCATCAAAAGCATTTGCCGAAAGATTAAATACTGCTATAGTTGGAATAATACTGCCAATATGTTGTTGAAGCTTTCCATGAAAGTGATTGACTGAGATATCCATATACTTTATAGCAAAACTAGAATTGGAGGATAAATCAAATGAACCCATAAAGGAGTTATTTCTAAGACTTAAATACTTCAATTGGGTATTGTTTTCAAGCAACCAAATAGGGAAGGCTCCTATAACGTTATTGTGGGAGAGATCGATGACTTTTAAGTTTGTTTGGTAAGTGAGAAAATGGGGAACATTGTAAAGTCTACAGTTTGACATCTCAATAACCTTAAGCTGAACTATAGGTAGCCAGTCATATGGATAGTGAGTTTGGACCTGTAGCTTGTGGTTATCACTTAACAACAACACTTCAAGATTTGTGTGATTAGCAATTGAGTAAAAAGAGAATTGACCCCAAAAGAGATTATTTCTGAGATCAATATACTTAAGAGGTTTGAGAGTAGTAATTGGAAATGATGAAATGTCCCCTTCAAGTTTGTTTGATGACAAGTCTAAGAGTGTAAGAGAGGTCAATTTTCCAAGACAAGATGGAATAATTTCACTAAGATTATTGGAGTTGAGATCCAACTCTTGAAGGTTCTTCAGTGAACACAAGCCTGAAACAAATGATGGTATAATATTGTAACATTTTTCCATAAAAGACATAAGGTGATTCTTACTTTTAAGCATTGGTAAAGTGTTAGCAACTACCTTCTTGAGTTAAAGATCCATTTAGATTGTTGTCAGTTAAAGATAAAGCTTTGAGTGAAGTCATTTGACCAAAATCTGTCTCAAAAATAAAACAAATATGTAAAGAAAACAGGTTAAAATTGTAAAAGAACTCAAATAAATGCAACTCCAACTTAGCATTTGATAAAATATTGTGCCAAAACTCATAGCTTCCCCTTGGGTTCAGCCATAAAGGTCCTAAATTGGTCTAATGTCAATGATGAAATACAATATTCAATGTTATAATCATAAACATTTCAAGACCAAAGCATCCATATGTTGTATAAGAGCCAATTCCTTAGCTTCGTGCTATATGCAACAAAAAAGCAAAAAAAATAATGGGAGAGAAATTACATGTACATGGACAATGGTAATCTATATATATAAATATATATATTTCTTTTTTTCACAAGAAAAATTTATATATACAAGTATAAAAATAAAAAAATGATACATTTTTTAGTAGGAAAAAAATGACATTAATAATTTGGAATAAAAAACATTACAATTGTTCATTACAAGTTTTATATTTTAAAACTTTTAAATTATTGTTTTATTTAATATATTATCAAATTTTATTTTTTTTAATAAGTAACCACAAAATTATTTTAATTATTCATCTTTCATACAAGTGCATAATCAATGCTTTACAATGTTTATTGTTGAAAGAGTTCTCTATTTATAAGGAAAGGTTAAGAATACTTTTATAAACAATACGTGCCTAAAATTTGATGAGATTTGGAGAAGGAAAAAGTTTATGGGGTATTTAGTGAGACAACTTAAAAAATACAAATTATAGGGATCATAAGTTAGCATGGGTAGCATATACAAAATATTAAATTCCTAGTAAATGTAAAGGGTACCAATAAATTGAATGAAATAAAAGAAAGAATAGAAAAAAAAGAAAAATTTCAGAGATTAAATTTAAAGTAAAAATAAATTCAAGGAAATAAGGGTTTTGGCAATTTTCACATGAATTAAATGAAGGTTTTCAACTCTTATTCTCTTTAAACACACAAAATTCCCATGGAAAAGTGCAAATAGTACTTGGTAGCATTGTTAGGGAACCATTGAAGCCTTTGGAAGAAAGATCTCTAAGCTTGCTAAATCTACTGATATATATTAAAGGGAAAATAATTTGAGTAGGAGAGATTAAGGCTATTTGTCTTAATTATTTTTGTTATTCTTCCTCCATGCAACTGTATAATCAATGTTTTACAGTATTTATTGCCAACAAAGTTTATTACTTACAAGGAAAGGCTATGAATGCTTTTATAAACAACAAATGCCTACAATTTGATCAAATTGGGAGAAGGAAAAAGTTTATGGGCATCATTAAAAGAAACTGTGAGGGTAAAAGAATTATTTAGTGTGACAACTAAAGTAAGTATGGGTGCCTTATACATGATATTAAATTCCTAGTAAATGTGAAGGTTATCGGTAAATTGAAAGAAAGAAAAGAAAAGATGGAGAAAAAACAAAAAAGGTTAGAGATTAATTTGAACTAGCCATAAATTTAGGGAATTGGCAACAACTTGAAGGGAGCATGCGATAAAGGCCAGAAAATGACAAGGCTGTGAGTGTGGACCATTTGCAGGTGGACCTCGTTTGACCAAGTAGGTCGACCTAGTTTGGGGCATTTCTTCTCAAATAAAAAAAAAATTGCAAAAAATGATTTTGGGGTAATTTGAGATTGCTGGTGGACTGGCACCGCAGCGAAGGTGGGGTCCATAAGGTTAAATATCTTTTTTTCTCATTCTTCTCTTCTTCTTGTTTCTTTTTTCTAATTGTGTGGTTAAGGCATTTTCCTTTCTCGGTGTTTTTTTTTTTCTTCTCTTTTCTTTGTTTATCAAAGTTTTCTAATGAATTAAATGAAACCTTTCAACACTTCCATTCATCAAAGACACAAAAATCCCATGAAAAAGTGCAAGCAGTACCTGGCAGCTTTGTTAGTTGATTGCTGGAAAGATCCAAAATTTCTAAGTTCTTTAAACTTGCTAAATCTGAACAAACATATATTAAAAGGAAAATAAATGTCAAAAAAAAAGTAAAAGGAAAAAAGAAAGATTTTTGGGGCAATTTGAGATTGCCGTCCATGAGGTTAAATGTCTTTTCTTGTTTATTTTTTCTGATTGTGTGGTTAAGGCATTTTCTCCTTCTCGGTGTTTTTTTTTTTTTTCTTCTTCTCTTTTCTTTGTTTATCAAAGTTTTCTAATGAATTAAATAAAACTTTTCAACACTTGCACTCAACAAACACACAAAAATCCCATGAACTAGAGGAAGCAGTACCTGGCAGCATTGTTAGTTGATTCCCAGAAAGATCTAGAGTTTCTAAGTTCTTCAAACTTGCTAAATCTGCAGATATATATATATAAAGGAAAATAAATATAAAGAAAAAAGAAAAGGAGAAAAGAAAGATTTTGGGGCAATTTGAGATTGCCGGTGGACTGGTACAGCAATGAAGGTAGGGTCCATGAGGTTAAATGCCTTTTCTTCTCATTCTTCTTGTTTATTTTTTCTGAATGTGTGGTTAAGGCATTTTCTCCTTCTCGGTGTTTTTTTTTTTTTCTTCTTCTCTTTTCTTTGTTTATCAAAGTTTTCAAATGAATTAAATGAAGCTTTTCAACACTTGCACTCATCAAACACACAAAAATCCCATGAACTAGAGGAAGCAGTACCTGGCAGCATTGTTAGTTGATTGGAAGAAAGATCTAGAGTTTCTAAGTTCTTCAAACTTGCTAAATCTGCAGATATATATATAAAAAGGAAAATAAATATAAAGAAAAAAGAAAAGGAGAAAAGAAAGATTTTGGGGCAATTTGAGATTGCCGGTGGACTGGTACAGCATGAAGGTAGGGTCCATGAGGTTAAATGTCTTTTCTTCTCATTCTTCTTGTTTATTTTTTCTGATTGTGTGGTTAAGGCATTTTCTCCTTCTCGGTGTTTTTTTTTTCTTCTTCTTCTCTTTTCTTTGTTTATCAAAGTTTTCTAATGAATTAAATGAAGCTTTTCAATACTTCCATTCATCAAACACACAAAAATCCCATGAAAAAGTGCAAGCAGTACCTGGCAGCTTTGTTAGTTGATTCCTGGAAAGATTCAAAATTTCTAAGTTCTTCAACCTTGCTAAATCTGCACAAACATATATTAAAAGGAAAATAAATGTCAAAAAAAAAAAGTACAAGGAAAAAAGAAAGATTTTGGGGGCAATTTGAGATTGCCGTCCATGAGGTTAAATGTCTTTTCTTCTCATTCTTCTTGTTTATTTTTTCTGATTGTGTGGTTAAGGCATTTTCTCCTTCTCGGTGTTTTTTTTTTTCTTCTTCTTCTCTTTTCTTTGTTTATCAAAGTTTTCTAATGAATTAAATGAAGCTTTTCAATACTTCCATTCATCAAACACACAAAAATCCCATGAAAAAGTGCAAGCAGCTGGCAGCTTTGTTAGTTGATTCCTGGAAAGATTCAAAATTTCTAAGTTCTTCAACCTTGCTAAATCTGCACAAACATATATTAAAAGGAAAATAAATGTCAAAAAAAAAAAGTACAAGGAAAAAAGAAAGATTTTGGGGGCAATTTGAGATTGCCGTCCATGAGGTTAAATGTCTTTTCTTCTCATTCTTCTTGTTTATTTTTTCTGATTGTGTGGTTAAGGCATTTTCTCCTTCTCGGTGTTTTTTTTTTTCTTCTTCTTCTCTTTTCTTTGTTTATCAAAGTTTTCTAATGAATTAAATGAAGCTTTTCAATACTTCCATTCATCAAACACACAAAAATCCCATGAAAAAGTGCAAGCAGTACCTGGCAGCTTTGTTAGTTGATTCCAGGAAAGATCCAAAATTTTTAAGTTCTTTAACCTTGCTAAATCTGCACAAACATATATTAAAAGGAAAATAAATGTCAAAAGAAAAAAGTAAAAGGAAAAAAGAAAGATTTTGGGGGCAATTTGAGATTGCCGTCCATGAGGTTAAATGTCTTTTCTTCTCATTCTTCTTGTTTCATTTTTCTGATTGTGTGGTTAAGGCATTTTCTCCTTCTCGGTGTTTTTTTCTTCTTCTCTTTTCTTTGTTTATCAAAGTTTTCTAATGAATTAAATGAAACTTTTCAACACTTGCACTCATCAAACACACAAAAATCCCATGAACTAGAGGAAGCAGCAGCATTGTTAGTTGATTCACAGAAAGATCCAGAGTTTCTAAGTTCTTCAAGCTTGCTAAATCTGCAGATACATATATGAAATGGAAAATAAATGTCAAAAACAAAAAAAAAAAAGAAAAAACGAAAAGATTATGGGGGCAATTTGGGATTGCCGGCGAAGGTGGGGTCATGAGGTTGAATGTCTATTCTTCTCATTCTTCTTGTTTCATTTTTCTAATTGTGTGATTAAGGTCTTTTCTCCATCTCGGTGTTTTTTTTCTTCTCTCTTTTCTTTGTTAATCAAAGTTTTCTAATGAATTATATGAAGCTTTTCAACACTTGCACTCATCAAACACACAAAAATCCCATAAAGAAGGGCAAACAGTACCTGGCAGTGTTAGTTGATTCAAAGAAAGATACAAAGTTTCTAAGTTCTTTAAGCTTGCTAAATCTGCAGATACATATATGAAATGGAAAATAAATGTCAAAAACAAAAAGGAAAAAGGAAAAGCGAAAAGATTATGGGGGCAATTTGGGATTGCCGGCGAAGGCGGGGTCATGAGGTTGAATGTCTATTCTTCTCATTCTTCTTGTTTCATTTTTCTAATTGTGTGATTAAGGTCTTTTCTCCATCTCGGTGTTTTTTTTCTTCTCTCTTTTCTTTGTTAATCAAAGTTTTCTAATGAATTATATGAAGCTTTTCAACACTTGCACTCATCAAACACACAAAAATCCCATAAAGAAGGGCAAACAGTACCTGGCAGCATTGTTAGTTGATTCCCAGAAAGATCTAAAATTTCTAAGTTCTTCAAACTTACTAAATCTACAAATATATATGAAAAAGAAAATAAATTGAGTAAGAGAGACCAATTCTAAATTTCATTGACTAAGTTAATTTTTACGTGCCTTGTGCTGGGAAGACTCCATTTAGGCCACAGTCTGAAAGATCGAGATTTTTCAGAGATGTCACAGCACCCAACGATTTAACACTGCTCTTCATGATGTTGTTTCCTTTAAGACGCAACACCTCTAACTTTTGCAATTTCGACAGGCTATCAACAATTCCTTCAAGATTCTTGAGACCATTGGAACTCAGGTCCAACTGTTCTAAGTTTTCCAAAGAAGCGAGTTCTGCCAAAAAGAAATTAAAAAGAGTGCTTTGCAACAGCGTAGTACCGTGACTCTAGGGGAAAACAAAAGAACAAAACAAATTAAATTCAGCGATGCCTGTTGTGGAAACAGATGCTGCCAAATTGTTCCGACCAAGATACAATGTCCTAAGTGATGTAAGGGTACATGCAAAGGGCAGGATACTGCTATTGAATCTATTGTCAAATAGATTCAATACTATCAAATTTTTCAAAGACTTGAAATTTAGAATATATAGAGCATTTAATTCAAAGAAAGATACAAAGTTTCTAAGTTCTTTAAGCTTGCTAAATCTGCAGATACATATATGAAATGGAAAATAAATGTCAAAAACAAAAAGGAAAAAGGAAAAGCGAAAAGATTATGGGGGCAATTTGGGATTGCCGGCGAAGGCGGGGTCATGAGGTTGAATGTCTATTCTTCTCATTCTTCTTGTTTCATTTTTCTAATTGTGTGATTAAGGTCTTTTCTCCATCTCGGTGTTTTTTTTCTTCTCTCTTTTCTTTGTTAATCAAAGTTTTCTAATGAATTATATGAAGCTTTTCAACACTTGCACTCATCAAACACACAAAAATCCCATAAAGAAGGGCAAACAGTACCTGGCAGCATTGTTAGTTGATTCCCAGAAAGATCTAAAATTTTTAAGTTCTTCAAACTTACTAAATCTACAAATATATATGA
This sequence comes from Rhizophora apiculata, assembly GCA_037832385.1. Lineage (NCBI taxonomy): Eukaryota > Viridiplantae > Streptophyta > Magnoliopsida > Malpighiales > Rhizophoraceae > Rhizophora > Rhizophora apiculata. The sequence goes on along the minus strand of CM075429.1, from coordinate 9,325,986 downwards.
AAAGGAAAATAAATTGAGTAAGAGAGCCAATTCTAAATTTCATTGACTAAGTTAATTTTTACGTGCCTTGTGCTGGGAAGACTCCATTTAGGCCACAGTCTGAAAGATCGAGATTTTTCAGAGATGTCACAGCACCCAACGATTTAACACTGCTCTTCGTGATGTTGTTTCCTTTAAGACGCAACACCTCTAACTTTTGCAATTTCGACAGGCTATCAACAATTCCTTCAAGATTCTTGAGACCATTGGAACTCAGGTCCAACTGTTCTAAGTTTTCCAAAGAAGCGAGTTCTGCCAAAAAGAAATTAAAAAGAGTGCTTTGCAACAGCGTAGTACTGTGACTCTAGGGGAAAACAAAAGAACAAAACAAATTAAATTCAGCGATGCCTGTTGTGGAAACAGATGCTGCCAAATTGTTCCGACCAAGATACAATGTCCTAAGTGATGTAAGGGTACATACAAAGGGCAGGATACTGCTATTGAATCTATTTGACAATAGATTCAATACTATCAAATTTTTCAAAGACTTGAAATTTAGAATATATAGAGCATTTAATAGTTATTCCCCTAAATACATTTATGAGTCTACCAATATTCTTATATAAAATTCACATCACATATATAACAGTGGTGTCTAACTTGACTACATGTATAAAATATGTCTTGATTAAAATATTAAAAATGATAAAGAAATTAAAAAAATAGTTTTGTTTTAGATATATACAAATTATATCATAATAATCTAATTTATGAATAAAATTAAAATTTATCTTGTAATTTATTTATTTTTTTAAAAAATTATGTAATATATCTAAAAATTAATAACATGTATAATTAAATCAAACAAAAATATACAAAAAATTGATGAAAAGTACAAAATTATAAAATATTTTATAATTTACAATTTCAAAAGTTTATAAAAGAACTATCACTATTATTTATCTTTTCTGATGATGAAACAATAAGGAAAATTTTTTTAAAAAATACAAGTAAAAAAGGAATGATGTCTTTACCTTGGACCTTTGAGGGATCACTGAAATGGTTATAGCTTACATCCAATGTCTCTAGGTGTTCGAGAGCCTTTAATTCTGAGGATAGATTAAGTTGTTCCACCAAGAAATGAAAACATATATGTACTAATTTTGTGATGCATATGTTGAAATAAAGAAGTTTTTGACTATGGGATCAATTTCTCCCAATCAAAATGCAAAAATTGAAGTTAAAAGGTTATACCTCTAGTAATTTTATGTCCATCTAGTTATTATATTTATCTTTTATTTTTTTATTTTTGAGTAATGTCGAAATTGATTTATATTTTATACTTTATATGAGAAAAATATCTTTTATTTTTTATTCTCTTTATAATTCTCTTTTTTATATTGGTTTTTGTAGTGAGATGATATGATTTAACTATTAACAAGGTTTAATTTGACTACCCAAAGGGAAATTAAGTTAAAAAAAAAAAAAATAAGGTCCTTAGTAGTCACATTTGAATAAAATTCTCCACTTTAAGTCTTCCTGACATATTACAAATTGTTTCAATCTCTCTTTATTTTTTCTTTTCTTTTCTTTGAAGTTGAATCAAATTTTAGTAATGCACACCTTTCATTATATATCCTTAAAGTTTCAACTTGTAAGTTAGATTTTTTAATTTTGTTTACTGTCTTTTTGTCAAACTTTTCTATGTGATAAAATAAACTTTTTGCATCTTATAAATTTCACTGTACTCACATCATACATGATTTGACAAAAATTGATATAAAAAAAAATTTATGATCATGTCTAAGAGGGTGTTTTGTTTAATTTTGTTAGATCATGTAGTGCTCTAGTTCAAATTCCTTTCCAAAACTACTTAAGAATATTTTTTACTAATGAAAATTATAATTTGAAAGTGAAAATGATAAATGACTAAAAGAATTAAATGAATTTTTATTTAAAAAAAAAAAGGTTTGAGGAAAGGCAATTTGAGTACCTTCAACCGGGAAAGATCCTTTAAAATTGTTGGAACTCAGATTCAAACTTCTCAACGATGTAATTTCACCCGAAGACGGTAGGATATTGTTTTGGAAGTTGTTCCTTAAAAGATTTAGGACTTCCAACTTCTTCAAATTGGAAATCTTCTCAAAACCTGGAGAAACAATTTTCTTGGTTATGCAACAAATCCCTTAAATAAATACAGAATGATTATGTTTCTACAACTTACAATGACTGCATTCTCATTTATGCATTTACAAGACAAGTTAATCTTAGAAACAATTGAACCAATATATAATCATGACTTTTCCAATTAAGACATTAAAACAATTTTTAACTCAAAAATCTCCTGTGTAACAGAAGCTAACTCCCCTATGTCTACAGATCTGTGTGGGTTTGGAATCACTGTGCACATGAAAACAAGAGGCAAAGAAGGAAAAGTAAAAAAGTGTAGTATGTACCATGATTCAGGTAGCAATCACTAAACCCATTCTCATGCAAGTCTAGATTGTGCAACTCCTCAAAAGGAAGAAACAAGGACACATTTAGAAGCCAAATTCTTTCACCATCAGCATAATGGTAATCTGGTTCAAGGCTAGTGTTATTGAGAAAGAGCTCAATCACTCGGCCTGTGGTGCTATTACACTTGACTCGTTCCCAGCTGCAGCAGTCAGATGCCAGATCATCAGTCCAGGAAGGAAACGCAAGCTCTGTCCTCGCCCCACTTGACTCGAAGTAGTCCCTGATACTTAATAAACCCAACCTCTCTTCCTCTAGGCAACTCTCATAACCACTTAAGCATATTAAATTGATCAGAACCCAAAACACATGTTTCCTGGAAAAACAGAACTCCATTGTCATGCAAATTAACAAGCACAAAAAGAAAAATTGGAAAAGTTTTTAAATTTTTGCACACACCATTGTAATTGCCGAGGCACCTATATATAGAACAGCACATGAAAAGGAGTCAATTTTGTAATGCCGGACTCAGATCCACATGCCGTGTCATAAAAGGTAGACCAATGAGAAGCATCACTGTTACATCGGTGCAGTAACACCCCTGCGGCGCCTTTGAACCCGCTAAAACTGTTATCAAAAAAATAAAAAGAAGAGACATGTGTCTCTTCCTAATCGAACAAAAAGCTAATTAGAGTTACATCGGGGTTAGTTCATTCTTTACTTTTAAAACCATTTTATAAGGTATAAAATTGATATCTTATATTTTATAATTCTTTATCTCAAAAATATATTTTTGTTCTTTATCTCAAAAATATATTTTTTAACAGCATAACTAGACAACATTTAACTCCTTAAGCCATGCAGTTTGTAGAGGACTAGGATCCGGTCTCCCTTCCTTCAGTAATTGCCTTTTCAGAGGGAGAATAGGACCAACCATTTCTCCATTTGAACTGCAAGATTTTAGTGAGAAAGATGGAATTAGAATTTCCATTTTCATCCAGTGATACAAAAGGACGGGACCCTCTTTTCACTCAACTCTTTGTATCCCAATGGTTCATGTATCATAATCTGCTAAATTAAATGATACCTCAAATTTCTTTGATCTGCTAAACTAAATGCTGGAACCACTATATTATTAGATAAAGACCACAGACCACTGTATCAATTTATTGAATTCCTGTAAAGAGAAATATGTGGTAAGATAGATAGCCACAAACAAACATTCATAACCAATACACGAAAAAGATAAATATTGCAGTTGAAACACCCTACCTCTTTAACAGCTATTGAGAAGTGGGCAACAGCCCAGGAGTAAGCACTTAATCTTTCTATAGCAGCATCAAATGTAACCCCATTTATGCAGCTGCTGTAGAAGCAAGTTCTGCAATAACGCTGGACACCTAAAAATAGCACTGTAGACTAGCTCATTTCATGATACAATTTTAAATTATAACTTGATGTTAGCAAATGCAGGAAAGCTTGATTTAAGTTTGTTGAGGTCTAGATTTTATTAGAGTTTGTGAAATCAAAATATTAGGATTTTAAGTATGGAATTTTTGTATCACTCAATATATATTAGATTTATGAAGAGTAATTTGTCAATTGTATATCTAATATAGTTATTTCACCTTACCAAATTGTGAAAATTACTAATTTAAAAAGAGCCTTCATGAAAATGTAATGGAAAGGTCTATTTTGTAAATTTCAAGATATTTTTTCACCAATTACAAAACTAAATCTCTCCCAATAAAAATAAGTTGTAACTTGTGGAATATTTTCTAATTTTGTGTTCATAAAAGACCTTGACTTGAAGCATGAATAATGAAATTGATGTTCATGATCTAATGGAGACTTAGATTTTTCCAAACCGTGTCCAAGACTTCAAGGAGGAGAACATTTCCTAGAAAATGGGTGTCCAAGACTTGACTTATACCCTCTCTAATTTCCATAATGGCATGGACTTGAAAGAAGAGAACATTTCCTAGAAAAGGGGTGTCCAAGACTTGACTTATAAGTTCTCTAATTTCCATAATGACATGGTCCAAAATGACCCCATGCCTGTATTACTATAAAAATATGTATGATGCAAACAATAAATAAATAAATTGTCAAAAATAATGTAGTAGTCTAAAAAGCCAAATGATATACCACAATTACCATAGCAAGCAATGCTCCAAAATGTGATAATACAAAAAATTGAGATATAAAAATAAGACCAATTTTCTAGACCTAGAAAATTATATTAAAAAAACAAATGTATTGTTATCACCAAATGAGAAGCACCAGCCATGTAATGAAAGGTAGACCAAGTGAGAAGCACTTGTCATGTAATGAAAGGTAGACCAAGTAAGAAACACTTGCCATGTAATGAAAGGTAAACCAAGTGAGAAGCACTTGCCATGTAAGAAGCACTTGCCGTGTAATGAAAGGTAGACCAAATGAATGGCATCGCTTTCACAATATGACAACAAAATCAATGGTTTCATGGATCCAGTTGCTAGACAAAATAAGAATTAGATAAGAAGAAGCCTTTACATCTAATTTATTAACATCCTATTACTATCATTAAAGCATCTTAACAAACATCCTATTTGGTATCTCTTTAACAAATAATTAATTTTTTTTCCTTTTTTTTTCTCTTGTACTTAACATAAATATTTAACCTTTCAAAGTATGAAAATTATTGTCATAAAAAAGACTTTCATGAAAATGTAACAAGTCTACTAATATTTTTTCATCAATTATGAAACTAAAACTCTACCTAAAAAATGAGTTGTAACTTGTGGAGTGTTTTTAATTTTGTGTTCAAAGAAGACCTTGACTTGAAGTATAAATGATGTAATTGATGTTCATGATCTAATGCAAGCTTAGATTTTTCCAAGTATGTCCAAGACTTGACTTTTAACCTCTCTAATTTCCACAATGAGGTGGTCTAAAAGGACCCATGCTTGTATAATGCAAACAAAAAATGGGTGTTTAAAACTTTATTTATATAACCTCTCTAATTTCCAAAGCATGTCTAAGACTTAACTTTTAACCACTTTAATTTCTACAGTGAGGTGATCCGAAAGGACCTCATGCTTATATAATGCAAACAAAAAATAGGTGTCCAAAACTTAATTTATATAACCTCTCTACTTTACAAAGCGTGTTCAAGACTTGACTTTTAACCTCACTAATTTCCACAATGAGGTGGTCCAAAGGGACCCATGCCTATATAATGCAAACAAAAAATAGGTGTCCAAGACTTTATTTATATAACCTCTCTAATTTCCAAAGTGTGTTTAAGACTTGACTTTTAACCTCCCTAATTTCCACAATGAGGTGGTCCAAAGGGACCCATGCCTGTATAATGCAAACAAAAAATGGGTGTCCAGAACCTCTCTAATTTCCAAAACGTGTCTAAGATTTAACTTTTAACCTCTTTAATTTCCACAATGAGGTGATCCAAAAGGACCCATGCATGTATAATGCGAACAAAAAATAGGTGTCCAAGACCTGATTTATATAACCTCTCTAATTTACAAAGCGTGTTCAAAACTTGACTTTTAACCTCACTAATTTCCATAATGAGGTGGTCCAAAGGGACCCATGCCTGTATAATGCAAACAAAAAATATGTGTCCAAAACTTTATTTATATAACCTCTCTAATTTCCAAAGCATGTTCAAGACTTGACTTTTAACCTCCCTCATTTCCACAATGAGGTGGTCCAAAAGGACCCATGCCTATATAATGCAAACAAAAAATAGGTGTCCAAGACTTGATTTATATAACCTCTCTAATTTCCCAAGCATGTCTAAGACTTAACTTTTAACCTCCCTAATTTCCACAATGAGGTGGTCCAAAGGGACCCATGTCTATATAATGCAAACAAAAAATGTGTGTTTAAGACTTGACTTATATAACTTCTCTAATTTCCAAAGCGTGTCCAAGACTTAACTTTTAACCTCCCTAATTTCCACAATGAAGTGGACTTTTAACCTCCCTAATTTCCACAATGAAGTGGTCCAAAGGTACCATGCCTATATAATACAAACAAACAATAGGTGTCCAAGACTTGATTTATATAACCTCTCTAATTTCCAATGCGTGTACAAGACTCGACTTTTAACCTCCCTAATTTCCACAATGAGGTGGTCCAAAGGGAGCCATGCTTGTATAATGCAAACAAAAAATGGGTGTCCAAGACTTTATTTATATAACCTCTCTAATTTTCAAAACGTGTCCAAGACTTGACTTTTAACCTCTCTAATTTCCACAATGAGGTGGTCCAAAGGGATCCATGCCTATATAATGCAAACAAAAAATAGGTGTCCAATAGGTGTGTGTTTAAGACTTGACTTTTAACCTCCCTAATTTCCACTATGCTTATATAATGCAAACAAAAAATGGGTGTCCATAACCTCTCTAATTTCCAAAGTATGTCTAAGACTTAACTTTTAACCTCTTTAATTTCCACAATGAGGTGATCCAAAAGGACCCATGCATGTATAATACAAACAAAAAATAGGTGTCCAAGACCTAATTTATATAACCTCTCTAATTTACAAAGTGTGTTCAAGACTTGACTTTTAACCTCACTAATTTCCATAATGAGGTGGTCCAAAGGGACCCATGCCTGTATAATGCAAACAAAAAATATGTGTCCAAAACTTTATTTATATAACCTCTCTAATTTTCAAAGCGTGTTCAAGACTTGACTTTTAACCTCCCTAATTTCCACAACAAGGTGGTCCAAAGGGACCCATGCCTGTATAATGCAAACAAAAAATAGGTGTCCAAGACTTGATTTATATAACCTCTCTAATTTCCAAAACGTGTCTAAGACTTAACTTTTAACCTCCCTAATTTCCACAATGAGGTGGTCCAAAGGGACCCATGTCTGTATAATGCAAACAAAAAATGGGTGTCCAAGACTTGACTTATATAACTTCTCTAATTTCCAAAGCGTGTCCAAGACTTGACTTTTAACCTCCCTAATTTCCACAATGAGGTGGACTTTTAACCTCCCTAATTTCCACAATGAAGTGGTCCAAAGGTACCATGTCTGTATAATGTAAACAAAAAATGGGTGTGCAAGACTTGATTTATATAGACTCTCTAATTTCCAATGCGTGTACAAGACTTGACTTTTAACCTCCCTAATTTCCACAATGAGGTGGTCCAAAGGGAGCCATGCTTGTATAATGCAAACAAAAAATGGGTGTCCAAGACTTTATTTATATAACCTCTCTAATTTTCAAAGCGTGTCCAAGACTTGACTTTTAACCTCTCTAATTTCCACAATGAGGTAGTCCAAAGGAACCCATGCCTATATAATGCAAACAAAAAATGGGTGTCCAAGATTTGATTTATTAACCTCTCTAATTTCCAAAGCGTGTCTAAGACTTGACTTTTAACCTCTCTAATTTCCACAATGAGGTGGTCCAAAAGGACCCCATGCTTGTATAATGCAAACAAAAAATGGTTTTAGGCTATTGTGATTGAGAAAGAGCTCAATCACTCGGCCTGTGGTGCTATGACCCTTGACTCTTTCCCAGCTGCAGCAGTCAGATGCTAGATTATCAGTCCAGGAAGGAAGCACAAGCTCTGTCCTTACACCACTTGATTCGAAGTAATCCCTGATACTTAATAAATCCAACCTCCCTTCCTCTAGGCAACTCTCATAACCGCTTAAGCATATTAAATTGATCAGAACCCACAGCACATGATTCCTGGGAAAACAGAACTCCAATGTCATGCAAATTAACAAGCACAAAAGGAAAAATCCCAAAAGTTTGTTTAATTTTTGCACACACCATTGTAATTTCCCAGGCACCTATATATAGAACAACACATGAAAAGGAGTCAATTTTGTAATGCCAGACTCAGATCCACGTGCCGTGTCATAAAAGGTAGACCAAATGAGAAGCATCACTGTTACATCAGGTGCAGTAACACCCCTGTGGTGCCTTTGAACCCGCTAAAACTGTTATTAAAAAGAAAAAAATAGTCATGAGTCTCTTCCTAATTGATCAAAAAGGTAATTAAAATTAAATAGATTAGTTCATTCTTTATTTCTTAAACTGTCATAAGGTATAAGATTAATATCTTATATTTTACTGTATAGAACAACCCATATATATGATTTATTATCTAAGAAATATTTTTTTTGTTCATTTTTTTTTAATTTCTTTGTAATTCTTTTTTTCATCAGCTTTTTAGATTTAGTTTGATTGGACAAAGTGACACGGACAAGATTTAGATCCCACCTTATTCAATTTCCTATAAATTATGAGTTTTAATTCTAAATATGTCAAAAAAATTTTGATATGTGAGTTGTTTTTTTCTTTTTTTTTTTCTTTTTGAAATTAAACATTGAATTTCTAGATCCAGTTTTTATCTTTAGTTATCAAGGGAGAGGAACCCATGACTTAGTTATGATTTCTTTAACAAATAATAATTTTTATTTTTATTTTTTGCCATTTTGGTTCTTTTGTACCTGTGACATAGTTAGTTAATTTTACTAAATTGTAAAAATTACTGATTTAAAAAAATTTTTATGAAAATGTAATGAGATTTATTTTGTAAATTTAAAATATTTTTTCACTAATTACAAAATGAAATCTCTCCTTATAAAAATGAGTTGTAACTTATGGAAATATTTTTTAATTTTGTGTTCATAGTAGAATTTCACTTGAAGTATGAACGATGGAATTAATGTTTATTATCTAATGGGACATAGACTTTTCCAAAGCATGTGCAAGACTTGAAAGGAAGAAACTAAGGGAAACATTTCTTAGAAAATGGGTGTGCATGACTTGACTTATAACCTCTTTAATTTCCAAAGTATGTCCAAAACTTGACTTATAACCTCTCTAATTTCTACAATGATATGATTTGAAAAGACCTCATGTTTGTATTACTATAAAAATAAGTATAATGTAAACAAAAAAAATAAATAAATAAGTCTTATAAAAAATAATGTAGGAATCTAAAAAACCCTATGATATACCACAATTACCATAGCAAGCAATGCTCCAAATTTTGATGATATAACAAATTAAGATATAAAAATAAGACCAATCTTCAAGACTGAGAAAATATACTAAAAAGACAAATGTATTATTATTACAAAATGAGAAACATCACTTTCACAATATGAAAAGTAGACCAAATGAGAAGCACATGTCATGTAATGAAAGGTAAACCATGTGAGAACACATGCTGTGTAATAAATGGTAGACCAATTGAGAACACATGCTAGGTAATGAAAGGTAGACCAAATGAGAAGCACTTGCCGTATAATCTGTGTAATGAAAGGTAAACCAAATGAATAACATCACTCTGACAATACGGCAATAAAATCAATAATTACATCGGTTCAGTTGCTAGATAGAATAAAAATCAAATAAGGAGAAGTCTTTGTATTTGATTTATTAATATCAGATTATTATCCTTAATGCATCTTGACAAACATGTCACAAGTCATTTCCTAATTGATGAAAAAGGAGTCAATTTTGTAATTACAAAGGCAACCGTGCACGCCGTGTAATGAAAGTCTTTGTATATGACATAGAAAAGAACAAAAAGTACATCAATTATGATTCTTCTTTTTATATATATAAGATATATTTGCTGTGAGAATATATGACTAAATAATAATTACCCTTAATTTTATAAATTAAGTTTTCTTTAAATATTTATAAAAATTTGAGTTTTAGTTATAAATATATCAAAAATAATTACTTATTTATTTTACACTCTAATTTAGTCAAAGTTTTAAATGTAGATTTTAAAAAAATTATTACATAGGTTTTAGTTTAATGTATATTTGAGACACGATAACATATAAATTATTAGTCTGATCTCATTATTTAATAAATTAGTTTGATTCTCATTATTAATAACATATGAAATAAAATTTTAATGAAATATATATTATATTTTATTAAAATTTAAAGTGAAATATAATATAATAATTTCTTTAATAAGTAATTTATTTATTTTTTTTTTTTACCTCTAATTATTTAAATAAATTATTAAATTATAAATATAAAGAGAATTTATATATTAATATGATGAAACCTATTTTATAAATTTAAAATACCTTTTTCACTAATTATAATTAAAAACATTGCTTATAAAAATAAATTGTAAAAAAAATGTTACCTCTTGTAGATATTAATATTTCATCAATGCAACAATGTTCCACTAATCCACTGATTTTCTTATTTGGTGTTCACCATTATCCTCGTTGCAATTAAAGAATCATTTTCTAAGCTGATGCATTAAGTCTCTTATTTATGCCTATCTTATCATCAAATATAGGGTTATGATATTTTTTTTTATCTTATATTTATTATATTTATTCACTTTCTTTTTTAATAGAGATAGTATATATATAAAAGATGTGAATTTTTCAAAAGTCACATAAAGACTCGAAAAAGAAAAAATTGAAGGGTACTTTCTAAGAAATCTGACCTACGTGTCTTGCAAGGACTTTGTTTTCCGCAGTGACACAGGCATAATAGACAGGCTCAATGCCCACTCAAATTTCTAAATTCTATCGATATTTCCTTTGATAGCTAGTTACAAGATACACATATGCTGGATCTTGTTTTTGTCAAGAACTCAAACTTGTATTGGATTCTTTTATCGAAATACAAATATCCGAGGTAGAACACATTTTTGTTACGATAATGTACACTGTGAATAGTTGGTATAATGTCATGAGAGGCAATCCTTAAGCCATGCAGTATGCAGAGGACAGGGATCCAGTCTCCCCTCAGTAATTGCCGTTGCACAGAGAGAATCGAACCAACCATTCCTCCATTTGAACTGCAAGATTTTAGTGAGATCAATGGAATTAGAATTTCTACAAAAGGAAGGGACTCTTTCTGCACTCAACTCTTTGTATTCCAATAGTTCATGTATTTTGTCATATTTTTTCTTTTGCACAAAAGTTCTCATTTCATAAGAGATAGATGGAACCGCTATTAGATAAAAACCATGGATAACTGCATCAATTTATTGGATTCCCATAGAAAGAAATAAGTGGTAAGATGGATAGCCACAAACAAACATTCATCACCAATACGTGAAGACCATAAATATTGCAGTTTAAACACCTTACCCCTTTAGCAGCTATTGGGAAGTGGGCAATGGGCAACAGCCCAGGAGTAAGCACAATCTTTCTTCTATAGCAACATCAAATGTAACCCCCTTTTCTGCAGCTTCCGCAGAAGCAAGTTCTGCAATAAGGCTGGACACCTGAAACCATAAATAGCACTGTAGATTAGCTCATTTCATGATACAACTGTAACTTATAATGGTGGACTTGATGTTAGGAATGGTGATGCAGGAAAGCTAGGAGGGGAGGATTTAAGGTTGTCGAGGTCTAGATTTTATTAGAGTTTGGGGAATTGAAATTTTAGGATTTTAAGTATGGAATTTAAATTTGTATCACTTAGTATATATTAGATAAATTACGAAGAGTAATGAGTAATAGAGATAGAAAAAACTTATTAGTATCCCACTAATAGAATTAAAAAACTGCCAGCATCATACTCAAAACTTCAAGAATCAATCTTACTCCCAGGACAAGACAAGAAAGCCTCACACTTTAAAGGTAAAAATTACCAACAGGCAGAAAACCCCCAAATTAACCTCTGAAAATATCAGATAAACCCTATATGCAGAGACTATTAACACTTCTAGTCATTATAGAATTTGGACACCCATGATTAATTAGAAACAGAAAATTTGCCTAACAGGAAATCTAATCAAAAAAGACAGACCAAGCTACTCCAACTACCAGGTTGAATCTTGAAACAAAACTACTAAAGCAAGGCTTCTGCAAGAAGTGAATAGTAGTGCTGTAATAATAACAAAAACAATCTTCATTAAGAATCTGTTCTACCCAAAAGCTTAAAGTTGTTAGGTGAGAAATGTGTGTGAGTGTAATTCAAACTCATGATTACTTGATCATGAAAACTCTGATATCATGTCAAGAAATTGTTCCATCCAAAAGCTTAAATTGTCAGGTGAGGCTCAATATATAGGTCATTTATTATACTCCAAGTCTTCAACAACATTGTCAAAAGGCAACTTGTAATTTTGGCCAAAGTTGAGGAATCAAGCAACAAGAAAATTCCAGAAAATCTTCTTAGTGAAGAGAAATCAGGAAGCCTTTTATGTTAAGGAACCACCATGCAAGCTAAGCAACAGTTGTCAATTCATTGCTGAGAGACTAAGAAATTGTACCAATGAAGGAAGTCAAAAAAAAAAGAAATACAACTCATAAAGATGGCAAAGAAAACTATATGTAAACATGGACTTCATAACCTTAGAAAAAGAAGAAATAGGCTTAAAAACAAGAAATCCAATAATTATTTGCAGGAGAAGCAACCCCACATAACCACACAAGTACTTTATCTCTGTTTTGCCCTTTTTCTTTTTTTTAAGTTTTGAAAATTGCCACCTAACAATTCATCCAATCATGCATTTGATACAACAAGTGGTCTCAAAGTTAGATCCGAAGGGCACACTGTCAAGAGTTTGCAGCTGAAGTTTCTTGAAAATCAGATATTATATCCCCCTTGATCAAAAAAACTGAAAGATTTTGCATGAAAATAGTTGACAACAATTTTTCGATACAAAAAATTGTATGACACTGTTTCGACACTAGTAAGCCCAAAAAGTTTTGTGAATTGACTCCCTCAATTCCTAGAGTCTCAAGTTAGTCCTTTCCTCACAAATTTGACTCATCTATCAAAAATTTGCACTCTCATCCTAGTAAAGTCATGGCCACTAATAATCCTATTACCATCTTCATATAAACTCAAAGTCAAGTTTTAATATTTGATGGAGAATTCTATGAATATTGAAGCTCGCAAAAGAAGATGATCTTTATCTCACAAATTTTGTGGTAGTTGCTAATTATTATCAATAACTACCAGTAGAAGAGAGTTCTACAATGAGGTCAAATAGGAGATGAAAGACTACAAGTAAAATGTCAAGAGAGATGCAAGTGCAATGAGGATTAGCCAGCAGGCTGTGAGCAAAATTATTTTTCCTAGAATGTTTGGTGTCAAAAGCCAAGAATGCATGAGAAATATCACAAAAGGAATTCAAAGGCTTGAACTCGAAACCTGATTTTAGCATCAACTGCAGATGAACCTAGTGCCTTAAAAAGGATGAATTACATGGGCTGTCCTATTCGATGCACTGCAAAGACCGATTTTGAATCTAGAATGCAGACCTCCTCTCTCAAAAATAGGCAAACAAAGACTTGATATGAAGACTTGCAGAAAGACATAGTGCGAAGGCTTGTCAGTGGGAATATATGCCAACCTAAAGTGCAAAGATGTTGTGCAACCAAAAGAAGAAAAAAAATTGGTTAAAAATATGGTAATATATATTAGAGGCATAAAATGAATATAATCAGAGACTTCCTACCAAGAAATGCCCAAAAATAACATTGAGGACAACCAATGGAGAACATGAAAAAAATTAGAAATTCAAATCCAGGAGCAAGGCAACTAAAAAAGTTACCTCTCCAAATCAAAGCCTCCATTGCCAACTACATAATCCAAGTCAACTTTTCCAAATTGTGTCTGCTTCAAATTAGCCATGTTTTTAATGTTCTGCATTGAGAGGCACAAGCTAACTCTAAGTCAGTACACAAAGAAATTCAAGTTGTAACAAAAGAAAGGGCTCAGCATAAAGAACAGAATACTTACCCTTATGCACTGTGCTTAAGAAGAAATCACTTGCTCACTGACCAGATCAGTCTAGTAAAAATAGAAATAACTGACATTAGTTACAACTAGAGAGAGGTTCTACAACTAAGAAATGCAAGACTGAACCTTGATGTTCGTTGACAAACATTTTGAAGGTCAGGTTATTAGCCACAATAATTGGATGACACATACTGACATATATTTCATTTTTGTGTTGTCTTAATTCAAATAGAAAGCTTCATCTCATGGCATGCAATTTCAAGCACCTGGGCAATGTTGATTACCAGAAAAGCTAATCTAGAAGCATTAAAAATATTTCCAGGAAAAGAAAAATCCTGATCTCAGCTAATCAGCTCTTTCATCATGTCTGTCAGCATAAGAATACCTTATTTACTATAATTCTGTCAGCAAAAGAATACCTTATTTACTATAATTCTGTCAAAATCAGAATACCTTACTCAAAATGCAAGGAATACCCAAGCAATGCAAAGTGATAGAAGTTTAATGAAGAGCACTGCAAACTACAAATGCAAAGAATACCTTATGTATTATAATTGTGTCAGCATAAGCAATTTGCTCAACTGCCTCGTTTAGTACTCCCTTTGGCTTGACTTCATCCAAATGAAAAGTAACATACTTAGCAACAACTAAAGTGACAACACTGTAAAACTTCACATCATTGAAAACCTTAGCCTCAGCATAAAAAGTCTGAATGATTGGAGCAGGATTTGCCAAACCTGCAGAAGTGAAACCAGGGGTGTCATCAAACAGTTACTGGGAAGTTTGCCTGACACACAGAACCAGTTTCATATACATGAGTGAAACTAAGCTACACAAGACTATCCTTCTCTAAGATTACAGATCACAAAAAATTTGAGATAAACAACCTCTAATGCTTACAATCTAGATTTAGGTATGTTTCTGGTATTAATCTCCTACCTGTAGTCTCTATTACAATATGATCAAATTTTCCGTTTTTTCTCTCAACCAATTCCCCAATCATCCTCACAAGATCACCCCTTACTGTACAGCACAAACAACCATTGTTCAGCATAACAATGTCCTGAGCCCCAGTAGTTTTTGCAGCCACTAGGAAACCATCAATGTCAACTTCACCATACTGCAAATTCAACAATAGGAAACAAGTTGATTCAACAATATATAATCAATTTAAAAGTAAATCAACAAGTTAAGATTACCTCCATTGTCAGTATCAAACAACAAGCTTCAAGATCAGAAATAATTTTCTGCATAGTGACATAACCATCACTAAGCCAACAAAAAAAAAAAAAAATCCCCTTGTTATATTATCAAGACAACAAAAATTCTCTAATCGAATAAATTAACACAAGGATCCAAAATTCATCTCTATATACCTCATTCTCTATCACTGCTATGTGCTTCCCATGGACTGTAGTCAATATATGGTTGAGCAATGTTGTCTGTCCATCACAACAGGGAAGCATATCAAACAACCGATCAACAGGCCAAATCAAACCTAATTTAGAAGTACACAACTGCTCCCATCACAAGCAAGAAAATCATATCAATTCACAACAGAGAAGAAATGCTGCAACAGCAATTACTCATTAGTAAGGTATGCTCAGACAGCTTACAGCACTCTAAACAACTTTTGTCAAAGAAAGAAAAGAAATTGAGAAGGCCACATTATTAAAGTATAAATTTAACTCTTACAAGCCACTCTTAGTAGGCTAACTTGCATATAGTCTAAAATTTTAAAGAAGTTGTATATCATTTCTAGGAAAGAATTCATGGAGAAAATCACCCAATACTTCTCAACCTTACATAATTGGGTGTGCTCTCTGGGTTCAAATATGAACAAAAATATATATATATATATATATATATAAACAAGAAAGTTTTATGCCTTCCCAGAACCCAAGAAACTGCTAATAATACCCTTGAGGTGTACAAGCCCATCACCAATACAACTTGGCCAATTTGAATAAGCCAGTAAAGGAACTCATTCCCTGGGCTGTAATTGCATTGTTTCTTCTAAAACTCAAACTTGTTAACTTTGACAGGTCTACAAAATCTGATCATAAAATGCAGACAGCAGCAATCTACCAACAAAATGATTAAAAATAAAGGAATAACTGTGAGAAGACCTTCAAGGATATTAAAAATTGTGGAAAACACCAGACAGCTTGGACAGAACGGCAAATACCCCACAGAGTTTGGTTCGAAAAGAAGAAAGAGCCAGAAATTTAACCTATGACTATGTTTATGAGGGTTGGAGACTTATCAGGACTTTTGTCACACTATAAAATAAGATAGGGGGAAAACATAAAACATCAATGTCCTACTTTAGATCCCATATATATTGTCATTTAATGCCCTTAACCTTTTGGCGTGGCATACTTTCATCCTGGAACTAGAAAGGGCTGATAAGGGGGTCAAAAAAATATATATGTCATTGAATGATAAGCAATTTCTCTCTCTTTATTTTCCAAACTGTCAGTTGATTTATATGTCCATTGAGCAATATTTTCTTCCACTAATTTTTTCTAGTTATTTTGCTCTGTGGGATAGATATAATTACATCAACAAACAATTTTAAAAGAGCTGGTATGGAAGTCCATGCAATCTAATATGAAAGTGCATACTTAGACCATCAGAATGGAAAGGTACTGCTTGTGTAAACAATAATGAATCACCATGCAAACCTAAGCTGTTCAACTTCATCCTCTCTTTTGTGTGAGGGGGGTGAAGACAACAGGAAACTGAATTTTGATGAACAGTTACTCTAAAGCAAAGAGATTGTGCAACTAGATGAGGGAAATTTCGATAGCAAAAAGTGGAAATATCATGTACCTCAATGACTGTAGGTTTGAAATTGCATGACTCCCCATCCTTTGGTCACTCCTCTTCCCCCTCTTACTTTAGGGAAACAGGATGCTAATGCTTCTGTATATTGACAGCTTATTGCAAGTAAATTATTAAATGAGGGAAGAAAGGGACAAGAAAGCATTTACTGATTCAGTTGTTGAGAAACCAATTTATTGAAGATGTCCCTTGAAAGCATTGAAAATGTTTTATACTTATCTATGTTTGTTCAAGAAACACATAAAGAAAAGTCAGTCCAGACAAATCAATTGGCAGCCCCTCACCCAGGCTGGAAAAAAGTATACATCACATATTTGTTTAACACTCCACAAGGATGGCGTAAATCATTGAGAGTCTAGAGTATAAGTCCCACCACTTTGAGCTTCTGTTATAACCTTCAGAAAGAATCCAGGTAAGTTATCTTCATAAATCTGATTGATGTCACTTCTTAGAACAAGCTCCCACCATCAAGGATATATTTTGCAATCAATCAAATGTCATAAAAATTGCAGCAGAGAAAGAACCCTAATCCACAGAGTCCCCAAGAATGAAAATATGCACCATAGTGCACCCTGTAAAAAATAAAAACGGTGTAGCAGAATTAGTGTCCAACAAACATCATTATGAAGAAACGTCCTTTGGGGAAGAATTTCAGATGAGACAATTGTGATTTGTTCTCCTAGCTTGAACATAATAAATAATTGTGTGTCCAAAATCACAACAACTGAAAGCACCTAAGAATTATGTTCAGTAAATTAATGCAGCAAAAAGGACAGGTCCTAAGTTCATAAGAATGTGCAACCCACTCTGTGCTTATGGATAAGCAACATGGGTTTGGCATATCAAGCTCACCTTTGAACAGATTTATCAAATTATCTCCTTTCAGCAAAGCATTCCTTAAAAAAGAACAACATGTTGACCAAATTTTACATCCAAAGCACTCAAACCGCATTCCTTTTCCCCCTCTTTCCAGAATATGCACAGTAAAACACTTTTTGATGCCATATGTGCCCCATGCATTTGATTGGAAAGGAGTCATTTTCAACTTGAAGTGAAATTAGCTCAAATTGTAAATGCATAGAATCAAATAATCACCCCATCCTCTCCAAAAACATCATCAGCACTAAACGCGATCCCATATTAACTACCCAAAATGAATCGATTGTTTTTTCTCCACAATTAACAGAAAAAAAAAAAAAAAAAAAAAAAGTAATTATTCACTTCAAAGAGAAACTCCATTTTCTTCTAATCAAAAGCTACTTTACAAAGCTTAAGAGCGTGAAAGATTTAAAATTCGGTGAATTTCTTTTCTTTCCTTTTTCTTTTTTCCGGGAAATCATTTTCCAGGGAAAGAAACACACTCCACAAAAAAAAGCAGCACACGCACACAAACACGCACAGAACGCGCCAGATAACAAAAACGATCGATTCTCATGATCACCATACCTTGTAAATGATCGATGATGACTGAAAAATGCACAGCCTTTTCGCTACAAATAATTTTCTTTCAGCTAGAGACACAGAAAAAAAAGAGGAAAAGCGGCAAAAGAGAAACAAGTGGGGTTAACCAGTCCGTACCAATAACGGAGCTGAAACGCCCCCGGGGGGGCGAGGGGGTGAACTTTTGAAAAAAAACAGAGCAGGAGTTCAAAAGCCAGCAGAAAAAAAAAAATGACTGAACCACGTGAAAAGTATGTTGGACGGTTACGTCTAAGTAGAACAAATGCGATGGTGGTCCCTTTGCAATGATGGGTCCCACGCAGGGCGGACAAGATTACACATTTTAAATATCTTTATATTTTTTTATTGTATTTATATATTATATTATTTTTATTTTTAATAAGTAAAATATTATTTTTTATTTATTTATGGGTGCGGAACTCCCCATTTATTGCTTAAATAATATGCAACTTAGGCTCCATTAATTATTATTTATTTTTTTAAATAATTATTAAAATAATTAATAATTAAAATTATTATAATATTAAAATAAATATATTATTTTTGATATTTAAAGATATAATAATATATTTATAATTTATAATTTTAATAAAGAAAGAAATAAAATTTTCTTTTTACTATTAATTAGAAGTCAACTTTCCATTTTGTAAGTTAACAATTTATTTGTTTTTTTTTTTTATTTTGACAAAAAAAAAATGAGATTAGCTGGAGAAGGATTATTTTTTTTATCACTTAATTTATATTAAATTATAATCCACTTTAATTTTTCCAAAGCATGACGAAAACCGATAATAAAAACTTTTGGGAGAGAAAAATTCATGCAAGAAAATATTTATAAGTGAGAGGACATAAATCTCAGGTTGAATAAAAGAATAATTGAATCTCAAGCATATAAGATGATGTAAGAGATCAAGGCTTTTGCCTGCAAATGTGAGATCCCTTGTCTACATGTTTTTTTGCTAGAGAAGCCAAAATAAAAAAATCACCCTATTTAATATTCAGAAAGTTTTTGTTTAAAGCGACAGTTTTTTTTTTGTGGGGTGAACCCTGTTTTTAGGTTTTTTAAAATCGAACCTAAGGTCAAAGGAGGAAACTAGTTCCCTAGGTCTAGTAAAGCCATTCCGACTGAAAACCCAAAATCTTATTGAATTTTGTGTTTTTTTTGAAACCAAATTAAGTATGGGAAATTAATTTAGAACATTCAGCAATTATCGATTCTTTTTTTTTCTTCAAAATTAGGACCAATAATTCGAATTATAATTAGACCAAATTTTAATCTATTTATAATTATATAAAGAAATTTTATTATTTTTTTTTTATAATATTTTTCACCTTAAAATTAAAAATAATAATAATTTATTTTTTAAAAGTAATTAAATTTTAATAATTAGTAAATAAAAAAAAAAAAAAATATAAATTTAATTATCTATAATATAAAACAAATAAATTTTTACATATATTATTTGATTATATATCTTTCGTTTTTATAAAAATTTTAATAAAATTTAAAATTAAAAATTTAAACTAATATTATTAAAATTAAATATAAATTATATATTAAAAATTTTATATTAGAAGTAAAATAAAATAAATAAATGTATAAAATAATTTTATAAATTTAATATTTTAAAAATTTTTAATTAAAATATATTTTAAATTTACAAATTTTATTACTTATTTAAAATCTTTTAAATTTTAGAGTTTTAAACTTTAAGTTGGGATTTCAACCAAAAAATGGTAATAAACATACAAGGGCCAAATACACCGCAATGTTTACAAATTTTGAATTTTTCCAAATTTCCTAACATAAGTTTGATGTTGTATGACTAGCAGAGGATTGCCTTTCGACACAAATGTTGCCTGAGTATAAGGATTGAGTGTAAGCACTTAACAAGTAAGCATTTACAATGAGCAGAATATGTGGCATGATAAGCAAGTTTATGCATCTATGTCTTTAAGTTTTGGATGTATCTAGTTTTTTTGCCCAACAAACATTGCGTGATATAAGGATTGGTTTCCAACATACGTTGTGTGGGTATAAGATGGTATACGACACTTAAACAAGTAAGATATAACAAACATGTGCATGACATGCTGAGAGAGATTAAGGGTATGACTATCAAGTTGGAAAAAAAAAAGGTTGGTTTTGGGTCCCTTAAGTTTGCAAGGCCCAAAAACATTGCCGCCATTCGACATAAAATGAAACAGCTCAATGCACATGTTAGAATGCAATCCTTTAACATTTGAAAGAAAGCAAGGGCTGATAACCATTTAATAACATTCCCAATTGAAAAGGAAAGAAATTATCGTAGCAAAATACATAAAAACCTTCTTTAAGAAATTTCCAGAGGCAAAAGGATCACTATTTAGCAGTCCTATAATCATTTACCTTGCAATGGTATCCTGGAAACACGCAAGGTTCTACCATCTCTGCAGTTGTTCCTCGAGGTAAATTACATAGCTGCCTGCAAAATATAAATTCGAAATTGCAAAATGAGAAAAAAGGAACAAAGGAAATAAAATTTAAAATACTAAATCCATGTTTTCTAAAATTCTTCTAAAACATACCTGCTAGTCAGATTAACTTCCCCCTTAAACAAATAGGAAGGAGGAAGCACATATCAATAAAAAAGGAAATTGTGAACAAATTGGTAACCCTGGCCAAGAAAAGTTTTAATTAAAATTGGATTAAAGCAAATGGTTTTTTAAAAACTAATTAAACCATGGAAAACTGGAGAAAAATGGCATAAAGGGAAAATATATACCAGAAATTTCAAAATTCGGAAATTAATTAGGGAAAATTCAAAAAAGTTCCCTTTTAACAGAGTTTAGTTAGTTTGGCCCTGGAAAATGAATGGTTATGCTGTAGCATTTCAAGCTAAGAATGATGAGAAGGGGCATACAGACATAAGGGCTGGTCAAACTTAAAGCAACAACCACAGAAAAAAAAGGCAACCAAATAAAGAAGGCCAGCAGAAGATCAAATGAACATACATACGTAAGCCAAGAATATAAAAGAACTTGTGCTCTTGGCTTAGGATCATCTGCGTGGCTTGATTGAACCTGAAGGTCCTAACTGAAGGAGTAGTTGGCCTGCTGCTTTGCTGACCATTCTGCATCAGGGTGGAGGCAACCCAATTTTCCTTCAGATTCAAGCGGCTCAAATAATGGACCCACATCCAATAGCCCAATGCAAATTGATTTGCTTTGTGTGGATGAGTGGCATCCCCACTGGAGCAGCGTTAGAACCGCAGGCAAGAGATT
>CM075429.1:9247960-9303756 GCA_037832385.1 Rhizophora apiculata | reverse complement strand
AAGAGAGAGATTTGCTTTCATCACAGGTTGGGAAGTATTACATCCACTATCAACGTTTTAGGTGGCTTTTTGTTGCATTTATAGTAGGATAGTGTCCGGCGGTAGTCTGCTTTCCTGCATCCGCTCTACGTTGCAAGTTTTTAGTTTTCAAGGAGTGTTATCGAGAAAAGAGCTCAATCACTCGCCTGTGCTGCTATAAAATATCTTGTTCAAGACAAAATATGTGTACGGTGAACTCTCTAAATATGTATTGATTAACCAAGTTAAATCAATTAAACGGTAACACTCATTACACTTGAAAATTATCAACGCTAAGAAGGTAGTGAAACTCGTCTCTTACGGTTCAAACAATGCATAGAACGAAGTTAATTCATGTCACGGTTATTGGAACTTTCAGGCGGGCTCCCTTTATTGGCACATCCAGGAACGCACTGCACTATGTGGATGTCCTGTCACCAACTCAAATGCAAATAAATCAGTTGAACCACAAAAGGGCACGGGCCACCTCTATTGAGAATTATATTGATTACATTCTATATATATAATTATATATATTTGATAATAAATTGTTTCAGAATTATATAGAAAACACTCCAGAATATCAGCATAATGAATGAAATTTAATGAATACACAAATGTAGAACACATTAATGACACCATGTATATATATATAGATATAGTATATGATGTATATGTGAGAGCTTCTTCTTATTGGACACACAAATTCTAAATCATGGCTACCCTGTGCCTCGAACTCAATAATAAATAAATCCAATTTGAACATTAAATCAATGTAAACATCTATGCATAATTGCACATCCAAACACACATGCAGTGCCCTTCTTGCACTTGTTTGTTGCAGACCCCACAATGGTTTCGGTGTTGGACCTGGAGTTCACGCCACTTCCCTTTGCAGCAAATTTTGGGTACTCGCACTTGTGGCCACACTCCAACAGTTTAGATTGTCTGTCAATCAAACGTTCACACATCTGTTCTTGCAGAAAATCGGCCCCGGCTTCGCCTGGGCGCGACACAGACCTCGGGAAATTTTACATTTCAATGGCGTGATGGTCAGCTTGTGAGCTAGAAACCGACTTTGTCCTGGCAAAGAAGTTGGTTCTTGGCTTTTGGTCAGGCCAATCATCAGTGTCGTTGTGTCAAGACCAAATGTTGTAGCGCATGGTGCGGTACATTGGCTAAAGCCATAAGCATGGCTGTATTAAGAGAAAATCTTGAGAAGCTTATGGGTCGTTGCACTTTTGTGTGATCGAATTCAATATGCTAAGAGAAACGTAGGAATGCATTTGGAATTGGAGAAAGGCGGAGGAATTGTGAAGGGGTATTTTTAAGGGCTGACCATGGGCCAAAACAAGTTGACAGAATGCATGTGCTTGCTACATTCTATGGGGCTTGTATACATATGATAGAAGTCTAATTCGAAGGTCTCCCGAAATTCAAGTCAACCCGAGTTAGGTCGGATCAGGTCATGTCTTGTTCCACTACTTTGTTGTGCAATTTGCGAGACCACAAGTAAGCACACATTACACTTTTTCTTTTTCTTTTTTATTTAATGGACTTAATTAGCAAAATCTTTTCCTTCAGGATATGGACAAGCATTCTAAAAAATAGTAGTATAGTTGCCCTAAACTTGCATTGGGTTCCTTGCAAAAACCAAAACAAAAATGCAGGAAAGGCCTTACAGTTTGAATTAAAAGGGCGATAGAACGGCTGTAGTTCAGGGCTTCAACAGTGTAATGCCTGTTACAGAGCACTTTCATTGCACGTATGTTCTGCCTTATGGTTTTGACTTTCAAATATAAGGGGCCTCGTTAACGTATCGGATCGTTGCCTTTCGTCATGGATATTCCTCGAAAACTGCATCTTACAGATAAAATTACATCCCCCTTTTATTTATTTAGTAAGTCAAGTCAGTCCAAGTTTATTAAAAAATAATATTAAGTCAATAAAATACAGAGACAATTACTGAAACGAAACAAGAAACTAAAATCAACATAATGAATTAGATTGTTTAGAAGTTGGGTTTATTTCGCTAACATTGTCCCATCAAAAATTAACCGTGCAGAGCAGTAGAATATACACCAACTATCACCGCTAATACAAAGGAACTCAGAACTCCGAAAATCTCCCTTCACACTTCCAAGGGCATTGCTCCTTATGTTTCCAACCAGGTCAATGCAGGTATTGGAATCAGATTCCAAAATGATTTGTCCATTCTTAAAGGGATCATTAGAAACATATCAGTTTCTATGGCTTGTAAGACGGTCATATGATTCAGCATGGTTTGATTCTGCTTCTTCAACTGAGCAAGAGCAGAATACAGAAGAAAAGTGTCCATTTGATTCCCTAAATCACTCCAATACCCAAATCTTGATAAAGAACACTTCTAATTTCGATTCAGTTACGGATGCAGCTTTTCCCTCGACGAAACAGCTATTATACATGAACAATAATTCTTTGAAGGAATTTCTTCAGAAATAAATTCACGTCTCTTTGTGTTTTTTTTGACTTTTGACTATTCCATCACCGTAGAAGTCAAAACTTTTGGCCAGAGTTGGGCTGCCCTGCACTGAATTTAAGCTTTTCTAACGAAATGCTGTCCAACAATCCCAGAATTCTACTTATTGTCTACTTTCAGCTTATACCTGTAGCCAGCGTGTAAAATTTTCTCTTCCCCCCATGTATAATTATTAGGGAAATTTTTATTTTTATTTTTATTTTTACTTTGTGACCAGCAATTAATGGAGTAATTTTTCATATAAAATTGTTTTCATTTTTTTTCTTTCTTGCCGTAGGATGATATTAAACATGACAATTGACAAATCATTTCAATCGCCAATTAAAATGAAAGCATTGACTCGTTGATTTGGCAAAAAGTGAGTTTGATGCCCTAAAGGCTTAATGAGTAAAGATACTGATAAACTTCACAATACTCGATTTCAAGTATACATTGCAATCAAGCGACTTTATTTTATCTTATAAAATAAAAAATAAAAATTAATGCACATTTATTTCGTCTTCAAAAATAAATTATTATCACAGTTTAAATTTGTGACTTTCAAAACACAATCAAATAACTTTTTCATTTTTCACATCAAAGCTCGTCATTCCGTATAGTAAATGCTATTGTGACCATTTTTGGTTTTGAAAAGGATAACGAACGAATAGGGAAATCCAACACCCCAAGTTTACAGAATGAAAGTATTTCGAGGATCCGCAACTGATTTTTGGCAGCTGGATGCCCATGATGTTATGGACATTGCATTCTACTGTGAGCAGATGGTACAACCCCCACCTGACATCGAAGTGGAGGAGTGCCTTTGAAACCGTACCAGAGCTCCCACATCCACAAAACAAAATCTTGGTGACCAATGAGGCGTGGAATGTTTCCCTATACTCTGATGGGCAGGGGCTTGTTGGGCAGCGACTAAAGATAATTTCTAGAGATCTCGTACTGAACCCATCCGCTGCTGACCGGCAATTCCTTCACGTCTTCCCTTTTATATTCCTTAACGCCATCGTCATCCAACGGATTTACCAGAGCCAAAAGAGAGGTTAGGATCAATTCATTGCAGCAAAGCAAGGTGGCCAGAAGCTCGCTGTCCATTCGCATGTGTTATGTATTGAATAAATATTAAATGTCCGTTTTTATTAGTACATTATTTCAGTAATTTTATAAAAAAATAGAATATCAAGAGTCAGCAGTTACTCTTACGGGTGATAATGAGTTTTAATTGTAATTTATAACTATTAATAGAATTGCCTATAAATAAAAAATTGTATTATTTGTAAGGATGATACAGAACTGAGAATAAAGTCTCTCTCCACAAAATTATTTTCTCCACAAGTTCATAGTTTGCAGCCAACAATTTTTTTTTTCCACAAATTGGTATCAGAGCCGATGGGGAGTGTAATCAATAATGTGCCGCTGCCCCGATTAACGAAGGTGAACTACGAGAATTGGAGCATCCAAATGAAAGCTCTTCTCAGTTCTGTGGATTGTTGGGAGGTGGTTCAAGAAGGTTTCGAAGAATCAGAATCTACCGTAGGATATACAGCGGCTCAAAATAAGGCGTTGAAAGAAACGCGATCAAAAAATAAGACGGCATTGTACATGCTATTCCAAGCTGTTGATGAGTTGGGCTTTGAGAAGATTGCGAGTGCGAAAACTTCAAACGAAGCGTGGGACATCTTGGAGACTGCATACAAAGGAGCCGACCGAGTTAAACAAGTTCACCTTCAAACTCTTCGCAGCGAGTTGGAAGGGATGAAGATGAATGAGTCGGAAGGTGTGTCCGATTACATCACGCGTGTTCAAACCGTGGCGAATCAACTCAACCGAGATGGAGAAAAGTTGTCCGATGCGCGGGTCGTGGAGAAGATTCTGAGGTTGTTAACCGACAGTTTCGAGAATGTGGTATGTGCCATAAAAGAGTCAAAGGATCTAGCAACATTCACGGTCGACGAGCTTGCCGGTTCCCTTATGGCACATGAATATCATAAGAAGAAGAAGAAGGAGGAGACACTTGAGCAGGCACTTCAAACCAAAGCATCGATCAATGACGAAAAGATACTATATTCTCAAAACTTTCGAGGTGAATGGCGTGGCCGTGGTGGTCGAGGAAATAGTCGCGGTGGGAAAAGCCGCGGTCAAGAAGGGTATCATGAGGAGAAGGGGCAATCAAACCAACAGAATTGGCGTGGAAGAGGACGCAGTCGTGGAAGAGGCGGTCAGTCAAATTATTCGAACATCAAGTGCTACAAGTGTGGCAAATATGGTCACTATGCGAAGGATTGCAATTTCGATAAGTGTTACAATTGTGGAAAGGTGGGGCATTTTGCAAAAGAATGTTGAGTCGAGGAAAGGGTGGAAGAGACAACCAACTTAGCCACAGAAGATGAGGTGAAAGAAGGTTTTCTCTTAATGGCATATAACAAAGTCAACACCGACAACGACACGGCGTGGTACCTCGACATGGCTGCAAGCAACCATATGTGCGGGCACGAGCATTATTTCAATGAGATGCGAAAGGTTGAAGCTGTATTTGTATCGTTTGGAGATGGCTCGAAGGTTGAGGTCAAAGGCCAAGGTACGATTTATTATTTACAAAAGGATGGTTTAGTTGGGTCAATCCAAGATGTGTATTACGTACCAGACCTCAAGAGCAACATTTTAAGTATGGGGCAACTCATGGAGAAAGGTTATTCGGTTTTTATGAAAGACTGGATATTACTATTGAAAGACAAGCAAGGGCGTTCAGTCGCTCAAGTTGAAATGGGGAGAAATCGGATGTACAAACTGAATTTGAGAAGTGTACGAGAAAAATGTTTGCAAGTCAACATAAAAGACAAGGCGTCACTGTGGCATCTCCGTTTTGGTCACCTACATCATGAAGGCCTAAACAAGTTGGCAAAGAAGAACATGGTGCACGGACTACTGGACATGGAATACGAGGGAAAATTTTGTGAAGAATGTGTGCTCGGAAAGCATGCGAGAATGTCGTTTCAAAAGAAGGCAAAATATCGGGCTAAGCAACCTCTCGAGTTGATTCATTCTGACATATGTGGACCAATCACCCCCGAATCTTTCCTCAAGAGCAACATTTTAAGTATGGGGCAACTCATGGAGAAAGGTTATTCGGTTTTTATAAAAGACCAGATATTACTATTGAAAGACAAGCAAGGGTGTTCAGTCGCTCAAGTGTCTCCTCCTTCTTCTTCTTCTTACGATATTCATGTGCCATAAGGGAACCGGCAAGCTTGTCGACCGTGAACATTGCTAGATCCTTTGACTCTTCTATGGCACATACCACATTCTCGAAACTGTTGGTTAACGACCTCAGAATCTTCTCCACGACCTGCGCATCGGACAACTTTTCTCCGTCTCGGTTGAGTTGATTCACCACGGTTTGAACACGCATGATGTAATCGGACACACCTTCCGACTCCTTCATCTTCATGTCTTCCAACTCGCTGCGAAGAGTTTGAAGGCGAACTTGTTTAACTCGGTCGGCTCCTTTGTATGCAGTCTCCAAGATGTCCCACGCTTCTTTTGAAGTTTTCGAACTCGCAATCTTCTCAAAGCCCGACTCATCAACAGTTCGGAACAGCGTGTACAATGCCGTCTTATCTTTTGATCGCGTTTCTTTCAACGCCTTATTTTGAGCCGTCGTATATCCTGCGGTAGATTCTGGTTCTTCAAAACCTTCTTAAACCACCTCCCAACAATCCACAGAACCGAGAAGAGCTTTCATGGAGAAAGGTTATTCGGTTTTTATGAAAGACTGGATATTACTATTGAAAGACAAGCAAGGGCGTTCAGTCGCTCAAGTTGAAATGGGGAGAAATCGGATGTACAAACTGAATTTGAGAAGTGTACGAGAAAAATGTTTGCAAGTCAACATAAAAGACAAGGCGTCACTGTGGCATCTCCGTTTTGGTCACCTACATCATGAAGGCCTAAACAAGTTGGCAAAGAAGAACATGGTGCATGGACTACTGGACATGGAATACGAGGGAAAATTTTGTGAAGAATGTGTGCTCAAAAAGCATGCGAGAATGTCGTTTCAAAAGAAGGCAGAATATCGGGCTAAGCAACCTCTTGAGTTGATTCATTCCGACATATGTGGACCAATCACCCCCGAATCTTTCAGCGGCAAAAGGTATTTCATTTCCTTTATTGATGATTTCTCACGAAAAACTTGGGTTTATTTTCTGAAAGAAAAATCCGAGGCGTTCGAGGTGTTCAAAAAATTCAAAGTGCTGGTGGAAGAGGCAACCGGTAGACACATCAAATCTGTACGATCTGATAGAGGTGGAGAGTACACTTCGATGATTTTCATGGAGTATTGTGAGGAGCAAGGCATAAGGCGATTTCTAACTGCACCGTACTCTCCACAGCAAAACGGTGTGGCCGAGAGGAAGAACCGGACCATTCTCGACATGGTTTGGTCAATGCTCAAGAGCAAGAAAATGCCAAAGGAATTTTGGGTGGAAGCCGTGCAATGCGCCGTCTATGTTCAAAATCGGTGTCCACATGCGAAGTTGTATGATCAAACACCACAAGAGGCATGGAGCGGACAAAAACCGACAGTCTCTCATCTCAAAGTATTCGGCAGTTTGGCCTACGTACACGTGCCAGATTAGCGAAGAACAAAGCTCGAAGACAAAAGCAAAAGATATATTTTTATTGGGTATGATGAGAAAACGAAAGGATACAAGCTATTCGACCCGATAAGCAAGAAGATTCTAGTGAGCTGTGATGTACGAGTTCATGAAGCAAATGAGTGGGATTGGAATAAAGCAACAGAGGATATCATCAAAGTTGGAGAATCATCAACTCCTATATCAACAACCATACCGGAAAATTTTGAAACTATTGATGATGAAGATGAACCGCGACAACCCAAAATGCGAAGTTTATAAGATTTGTATGATTCGACAAATGAGGTATACCTTGTATGTCTTTTGGTGGATTCCGAGAATACAAGTTTTGAACAGGCAGTGCAAGACAAGAAGTGGCAAACTGCCATGGACGAGGAGATTAAAGCAATAGATCGCAACAACACATGGGAGTTAGCAGAATTGCCGAAAGGAACTCAACCCATTGGTGTCAAGTGGGTGTTTAAGAGAAAGATGAATGCTCAAGGGGAGATAGAACGGTACAAGGCGAGACTTGTAGCAAAGGGATACAAGCAAAAGGCGGGAATCGACTATAACGAGGTGTTTGCTCCCGTTGCAAGAATGGAGACAATCAGATTGCTCATTTCACAAGCGGCTCAATTCAAATGGCCGATATTACAAATGGATGTCAAGTCGGCATTCCTGAATGGTGTGCTTGAAGAAGAAGTTTATATCGAACAACCACCCGGGTACATGAAAATCAGAGAAGAAAAGAAGGTGTTGAAATTGAAGAAGGCACTTTACGGGTTGAAGCAAGCACCGCGGGCGTGGAATACTCGTATCGACACATACTTCAAGGAGAACGGGTTTGAGCAATGTCCCTATGAACATGCCCTTTATGTGAAGAAGAGTGGAGGTAATATGTTATTTGTTACTCTTTATGTTGATGACCTCATTTTTATGGGGAATAATAATGAAATGATACAAAAGTTCAAGAGCACAATGACACGGGAATTCGAGATGACAGATTTGGGCTTGATGAAGTTTTTCCTTGGTCTGGAGGTAAGACAAGGAAAGACGGGTATCTTTGTATCCTAGGAGGCATATACAAAGGAGATTTTGAAGAAGTACAAGATGGAGTCTTGCAATTCGGTTTCAACACCAATGGAACCGGGTGCAAAACTCTCTAAGTTTGATGGAGGAGAACGAGTCGACGCAAGCAAATACCGGAGTTTAGTGGGAAGCCTTCGCTATCTCACATGCACAAGACCGGACCTTGCATTAAGTGTCGGCATTGTAAGTCGGTTCATGGAGGAGCCAGTTTATTCACATTGGAAGGAGTTGAAGCGAATCCTACGGTACATCCAAGGAACAGTGTCACTCGGGTTATTCTATACAAATGCGATAGATTACAAGTTGGTTGGGTACTCCGACAGCAATTGGTGCGGAGACTTGGACAATCGGAAAAGCACATCGGGTTATGTATTTTTTATGGGTGACACAGCGTTTACCTGGCTTTCAAAGAAGCAACTGATCGTGACACTCTCAACATGTGAAGCTAAATATGTGGCAGCATCTTTGTGTGTATGTCATGCGATATGACTCAGAAATTTGTTGGACAAGTTGGAGCAACAACAACTCAGTGCGACTGTGATACGAGTTGACAACAAATCAGCAATTGAGTTGAGCAAGAACCTGGTGAATCATGAGAGAAGCAAGCATATTGACGTTCGCTTTCACTTCATCCGAGATCAAGTGAAGGAAGGAAGTGTGGAATTAGTGCACGTGGCAAGTCGGGACCAAGTCGCGGATATCTTCACGAAACCACTACCGACAATACTTCTTGACAACTGTAAAAGATTGATCGGCATAAAAGATGGTAGAAGCATTTAAGTTTATGGGGGAGTCTTATTGAATAAACATTAAATGTCCATTTTTATTAGTATATTATTTCAGCAGTTTTATAGGAAAATAGAATATCAAGAGTCAGCAGTTACTCTTACGGGTGATAATGAATTTTAATTATGATTTATGACTATTAATAGAATTACCTATAAATAAAAAGTTGTATTATTTGTAAGGATGACATAGAACTGAGAATAAAGTCTCTTTCTACAAAATTATTTTCTCTATGAGTTCATAGTTTGCAGCCAACAATTTTTTTTCCACATTATGTAGACACCCATACGCCCTGTAAAGAGACTTTAAGAGTTTGGTAACTCTACCACCAAACCCCGCGATTGCTTCCCCATTCCGTATACTGCCGACCACATATCTAGCTTATATGCGAGAATATATTATTATTGAAAACTCAAGCTCATCCTCCATATGCATCAGTATCAAATGAAAAAATTATCTCGCTTGGGCTGACAGACAGTGAATATACTTTTGCCAGTGCCACCGAGACAAAGGGTTATATAGCTCCCAATATTGATAGGACCACCAAAAGAATGTTCGTATCATCTTGAACATGGGATAAGAATATATTCACGGCTTGTTATGGATTAAGACCTACTAGTTGTTTACTCATTCGGACAATTTGAAATGGGGAAGAACTATAGCTTACATTTAGAAGAATTGGAGCCCTATGATGTTAATGATCTTCGACTCTCTTAATCGAAGATTTGAGTGTTGCTACCACTGTGGGCACTATATTTTACGTCTTTGTATCTCTGTCTCTGATCTTCTTATGTAGTCGTGCAAAGTATGTCCAGGGGTGCTTCACTTGCTGCTCGAATTAACTTGGGTCAACTGGCCGTCGTGAGTGCTGAGCCATTACACGTCACTTTTGGACATCAGGGGGGCGTGGCTAATAATGCAGAGGCATGGAAGGGACCCACAACGCCCTTACTTAAAAGGCCCATGGCAGCTCCTCGGGAGAACTTCCTTGCAAACAAAAAGCAGGGGACAGATGTGGAATTAGCACCACACCACTCTGTCCGATACTCGGTCTCATAGTACACATGGTTGATCTCCTGTGGAATTGGGCAGCAGAAGACTTGATCAGTTGGCAGACTAGAAAGCTGAGACCTATGGCAAACCATGCCTAGCAGCTGAAAAAAGTGTACATAAAAGGCAAGTGCCACAACCTGATTTTTTTTTCCACAATAATGAAGAACAGGAACAATTTCCAACAAGAGTCCACACACGCGAGGCTCTTTTGTGACGTAACAACCTTCACGTGCACACAAAATAGAGCACTCTAAGACCACGGATGAATCGACAAAAGGGTTTAAATTCTCTCAAATTCTCACAAGAGGAACAGAATATCATGCCTGTTCAACTTCAAGCAGCTAAGAGAAGAAATGAAGCAGTGCAATAACCTTTATTTGCTTGATCTTCTTAGTGCTTGCATCTGCATAGGAGAATGTGATAGGATGCCAACCCTTTGTTTTCCATTTTTGTTACAGATAGGTTCCATTCAGTATAGGTCAATGTTCTCCTTTCAAGTCCACTTTCCAGTCCACGCATCTAAAAGGGGAACATTCAAGGAAAAGATGAGTTCCAATTAGGAATATGTTTTCGAAGAACCAAAGAAGAATGTCTATAGCAGAATATTACTCACCGAAAGCAATGTCGTGCTCATCAGGAATACAGTTATGCTGCTTCTGAAGTTTCTGTATGGTATCACAGACAAATATAAAATTCCTTGAAAAGAAAACCAATCATTGTAGTACAACAAACAATGATCCCCTTCCACAATACTGAAAGCCTAACAATAAGTTCCATACTTCACTACCTTTCCACACATTAAAGAACCACAAAACAGTGGAAATCTTTTTGCTCCTACTTGTGTTATTGCTTTAATTCTACAAGCAACTATGATAGTCTTAAGGAAGATGAGTACAAAGCACTTGGCACCTGATACCTAGATTAATAATCATGTCTAGCTAAACTGGAGGGACTTCAACACAATTTCTCAATAGCTATTTTCTGTACATTGAAGCATCAGTTGTAAGTGCATCACAATTAAATTAACTTAAACTTGGTTTAATCCAGCTTTTAAACTAATTAATACCAATACAAAAGTTTATTTTTAATATACCAACTCACTATGTGAACTATTAACTGGGTCCTATGACCATTTAAAGCAAGAAGGAATGGTGTGTTAAAAATTGTTATAAAAAATATTAAGAAAAAATAACATATAAGATATGAACAATTTACATAAAATTATTCCTTCAGACCTATTACTTGTCATATTCAATACCAACAAACTTAAATTACCAAAGAAACTCATATTTTTGCCTTAGATGAAGTTGTCACTAATATCCACGTCAATCTTACTTCATTCTTTTGTTTTTTCAGCTCCTAGCCTAGATGATCTTAACAAATTTCAAGCTACACCATAAAGAAACTAACAAAATGTATTTCATGTTTGAAAGTTGGCAGGTACACCCAATTTTACAAGGAAGATTTATCATCTGCTACCGTAAGAGAACCAAGCCACCAAGTGCCAGGAATTCGATCCAACTTAGAATCATAATGTGGTCCCAACTCTTGCCAAACCTTCTCCACTAAATATAGTGGATGTTTGTCTTACCCTTGAATTATCACGGATCACTCTCACTGGATTTTTTTCTTCTCTGCCAATTTTCAAAGCACGATTAGTTTACGATGGTAAAGAACATTTTGGGTATAAAAATTAGGCGAACAACTATGGTTGACCAACCCCCTTCTTTGCCATGCCGTGTTGGCCGAATGGTGAACCTACCATCTGCACAATTTCATGAGAATTTTTACCATATATGAATTGCCTTTTCTCATTTTGTAGAAGAGTTGACTTATTATGTAATTTGTAACTCTTAAAATAATAATACTCCAGTGTAATTATTATTTTGTAAAATTATTAAATTTTTTTTCGTATGAATATATAATATTTTTATTATTAAAATGATTTAAATCATTATTTTTAAGAATATAAAAATAAAAAAATAAATGTGAGGATAATATAATTTGAATATAAGACTATTTAATTACAAATATCCTAATATGATGTCAAATGACTGTTCTAACTAAAAGATGAATTATAAATTATAATTTAACCGAACTTAAAGCCTTATGATTTTATTTTTCTTTTTAAATCAAATGGCCATTGTGGGTCTATATCTCCTCGCTCAAGAGAGTGCATATTTTTGAACCATTAACCAGCAACTATAAGATGGCAAAAGATAGCTAATCTTTCACCATTCCACACAATGAGCTTTAGCAACAATGGAAACAACTGCTATTGTTTTGTCAAGATCAAGAAGAGTCATATATAACACCCGCCATTGTTTTATATACCCTTTCATTTGCCTGCAGCTATATTTATTGTTTCAATATTTTTTCTTTCATAAATGTTTTCAATGTTTTATGTGCTGCTTAGAAGCTCTTGATTAGGCTCCTAAGGGTGAATCCAAGCAAAAATAGTATTATCTTCTCATATGTTTCATTCTGTAAATCTTAGTACCTTGTATCTAAATTTATCACAACTAGCTCAAAGATAGGTGATGAAGAGTTCTCTAGTGGGCTTGTGTTCTTGTAAGACAGAGAAAGGCTATGGGAGTGCTAGACTCAAGCCCAAAAGGAAAGAAACTTAGGAAATAAGGAAAAGGGAAAGAAATTACCTAGAATCCTTGGAGGCTCAGGATATTTATGGGTCTTTTAGTGGGCTCTTATTGATTGATGGGCAAAGGGTGGGTCCAACCTTACCAATACTTTTTTATGGGTAATAGAGTGTGGACTACTAATCGACAAGGGTTCCAGGAATGGTAATGGAGAATGCCCTTGTGAACGCAGTGAGGCCGTGGGTTGCTAGCTTGCGTCAAGCTGGGGAACCGTTTAGGCTTGGAACGGGCCTTGGGCCCATTGTCACAAGGTCCTTAATTCAGCAGCTATTACTCACATTTCAGGTGGTCATTCACTGAGTCTACGGGGCACGATAGAAAAAACATTTGAGGTACAGCAATGAAAATCCCGAATACTAGAAAGAAAAAAAATCAAGCTCATTAGCTTTTGAAAATATTTATTAGAACTAGAATTTACTGCAATGGCAACTTCAAGCACTCTAATTGATACATAAGTGTGCCAATCAAAGGCAGCCTACAGCCTAAAAACGCGATCTCTTCATCCTGGCAATTGCTGCAAAAAAGATTTGTAAAATTGAAAATTAAAGGCAAAGGCTCGTCAGACAATCTGATTGAAAAGAGAGAGGGTGTTGACAGAACTAGTTTCACTCCTGTTCCAATCTAGCAATGCAACCTTGAAGTGAAGAAGAAGATGGGAAACTTGCTGATCAAGAAAGCAGAATGAACTTTACAGCAGACACTCCTTTTGTTGTTTAGTTTGATTGCAATGTTTAGTCTAATTGTAACTTGAAAAGTACATGCTTATGTTACTTTTACAAAAGCAGAAACATCAATCCAGAGATAGTGGGATCAGGTGAAGTTTGTCCCATTCAAGTTCCTTGTTGATGTCAACATGGAAGTATGGAAGATGTGTTGTATTCATCATTCCTTTTGTACTCAATCAATGTGTCAAACCCTTAAAAAGGGGACTTTGAATGAAATGAATGTGTTTTCATTATCTGCAAAACTTTTACAGCAGAAAAGAGTTCTTCTTCTCCTTCTCTGCAATTCTTCTTTCAATGAGGTCCTTTCTTCTTTGTTAACAACAGAGGGGATCATCGAGACTAAGATGACTCCAATTTTGCCCCATAATTTTCTGAAACAAAGCTTGTTGCTCCACTTCTAGAAGAACAGGGACAAGAAATTAAGAAAAGGAGCAGCACAAGCCATTACATTTGTAACTCAATGGCAATGCATACATTTGTTGTGCCAAGTGGGATTCATAGCTGTGTACAATAAACTCGGATGTATAAAAGAAAGATCAATTAACAGCACCATCATCTACGAAGTAAAAAAGGGAAACACTCAAATAATAAGATGAATTAAAGAGAAAACTGATGTAAAGTCATCACCATGAAGAGAAGTAGCAACCCCGATTCCATGTAATACCAAGACTAGAGAGCACTGCAACATTAATAGTCTTCAAACAAAAATTCCTGCAGTCTTGCCGTAAGAAACCAAATTCATCGGCAAATTCAATGTGGTGGAATCTGCAGAGAGCCCCCTAGAAACCATTTCTTGAAGAATTGCACTCAATATTGTCTACAAGTTTACATAGATCTTTGATAGTTGTTCTAAACAATCAAATTACGTTGGTAATAACTCCTTTTCAACATTAAATCAAAAAGTATCCTTGCCCAATTGATTTGACATCGAATTGTCTTAGAGTTTAATATATAATACATTCTTAAATCTCATCCAACAATCTAAGTTTTGAAATTGAATTGAATCTTGAGGTGATATTACAGGTTTATGACCAGGGGATTTTTCATTCGAGCCATGACGACCTTATATTTAATTGTAATGTTTATTTGTAAGATGAGTGTGTTTTCTATAAGTTTTCAACCTGAAGTGCTTCTTTGGAAGGCTCGTTAATTAAACTATTGTAAGTAATGACATTAGGATGATAGTCTTTCTCCACTGTCATAGCTTAGTTCCATTAACAGAATAACTGATGCAAAATAAAAGGAAAGAAAACTACGGCAGGCAAAACAGAAATATTATACGTTGTCGATTCAACATGTTTCATTGTGTTTCAATTAGTAGAAAATGCCATGCTCAAAAGAAACAAAACACATTGACAAATCCAATTAGGTAAGAAAATAATGTCTAAATTGTGATCTGCATTTCCTGTGTGACCAAAAGGCACTCCTTAAATTTTCTTTTTACTTGTTCTTTTTATTTGTTCGGACAAGGATCTGAATATTAAAGTTTGAAGTTAGGAAAACACCGACAGTTCTACCTCCGGAGGCGGCTGGTGACACAGTGTTTGAAACTTTGCCGCAAGTTTTTGCATTAGGCGTTGTTGACGATGTCTCCATACTTTAAAAAAGCATATTAATGACCGTTGCCTAGCTATAAACCATTTCCATCTAAAATTATATTGTAATATATTTCAAGGATTACATTGAATATTTAATGAAAAGATGTTAAAGTCCTTTCATAGAATTCTATGATTTTAGGATCATTTATGAAGTTTTGGATCACATTAGGATATTTTTGAAGTAAATCGTAAGATCGACAAAATTACAATTTAGTCCTAAGATTCTTACTTCCTTCACAATAAGTTTTTGAGTATTAGTTTTTGTTTTTTTTTCGATTAAAATATATTATAAATCTTACAACACAATATATTATAAATTTAAAATAAGTTGTTCATTAACTACAAAATCTAATAATAGAGTTAGTTAAATTTTTAATTTTAGATTTAAAGTTAAAATCTTAGTCTCTCAAAACTAAAAAGAAATTCAAGATATTGTTAAGCATAAAATTGACAAAGATATATGCAAAATAGGGTGATGTTTTATTTATGTGATTATAAGATCTTTTTTATATATAACATTTCAACTACTTTCTACTTTTATAGTAATAATTCATCGTAAAATATTTAAAAATAAATAGATAGATTCTTAAAAAATAGCAAACACTCCTAAAAGATAAAAATGACTCCTAAATACTAGTAAAGACTCCTAAAAGATAGTAAGGACTCCTAGAGAATAGTAAATACTACTTTTGATAATTAAAATCGGTCATAAAACTGCCTATAAATCTTGACTGAATGAAGTGTCACATGTGTTGTAATCTTAACACTCCCCCTCAATGCCAGCTTCCATTCTTTTTATCATCCTGAGTTGATGGCAGAAACTTCTAAATTTGTTATTGTTCAAGCCTTTTGTAAACAAATCTGCAGCTTGATTTTCTGTTTTGATCTGCCTCAACTCAATCTCTTCTCCCAATACTTTTTTCTCGGATAAAATGATAACGTATCTCCATATGTTTAGTTCTTGCATGAAAACTAAATTTTCTGCCTAACGTATTGCCGACTATTTATCACAATATAAGGGAATTGTATAATTTGTTGGTTGATGCAAGTCTTTTAACAATTGAATAAGTCAAGTGCTCTCTTGTGCTGTCATTGCTACAGCTCGATAATCTACTTCTGTTGTTGACAGGGACACAGTTGATTGCCTTTTACTGCACCATGAAATTGCTCCAGACCCAAGCATAAAAACATAACCAATAGTTGAACGTCGGGTATCATGATCACCTGCATAGTCAGCATCACAATAACCTACAATCTTCACCTTTCTTATACATGACACCATAGCCAAGCATGCTCTTCACATATCTTAGAATTCAACGAACTGCTTCTAAGTCAGACTTCTTTGGATTTTGCATGTACCGACTCATCACACCAACTGCATAAGAAATGTCAAGTCTAGTTAGAGTTAAGTAGATCAAACTACCCACCAATTGTCGATACATCGTTGCATTTTCCAAATCTCTTCCTTCATGGGCACATATCTTGACATTTGGTTTCACTGGCGTTGATATTGGCTTGCACTTAAGAAATTCAAATTTCTCTAACAAATCTCTAGAATATTTTTGTTGATGAAGAAATATTCTTTCTTGGGTACGATCAATCTCTAGACCAAGAAAATGCTTGAGTTGCCCAAGTTCTTTCATTTGAAACCAAATTGATAAATTCTCCTTAGTTTTGAGAATTTCTTCTTCACAATCTCCAGATATGATTAGATCATTTACATATACAAGTACGATAGCTAGCTTCCCTTCATTAACCTTGACAAATAAACTAGAATTTGCAGGTGTCACAGAATAACCATTATGAGTCAAGAATTCAGCAATTTTACCATACCAGGCTCTCGGTGCTTGCTTTAATCCATAAAGCGCCTTCCGTAGTTTACACACATATTTAGGGTGATCTTGATTCTAAAAACCCATTGGTTGATTCATGTAGATTTCTCGATCCAATTCCCCATTCAAGAATGCATTCTTTACATCCATTTGCCATAAGTTCCAATCTTTGCTCGCTGCAAGTGCAAGTAAGACTCTAACAGTAGTAAGCTTTGCAATTGGACTAAAGGTTTCATCATAATCTATTCCATATTGTTGAGAGAAGCCTTGAGCCACCAAACGAGCCTTGTGTCTCTCAATTGATCCATCCATGCAACACTTTATCTTATGAACCCATTTGCAAGAAATTGGCTCAACATCTCTAGGCTTTGGCACAAGCTCCCAAGTCTGATTTCATTCTAGTGCAACAATTTCTTCTTCCATAGCTTTGGTCCACTTGAGATACTAAACTACTTCCTTAAATGTTTCTAATTCTCGTACACTTGATTCTTCTAGTATGATTGCATTGGCATATTTAAGATTTGGCTTTCTAATCCTTGTTGACCTTATGAGCAAAGCTGTCATGGTCTCAAACATTCGTGAAAGATAACAATGACTCTTAGATAATAGCAAAGACTCCTAAAAGATAGTAACGACTCCTAGAGAATGGTAAATACTACTTTTGATAATCCCATAAATGAAGTGTCACATGGCTGGTGATGTAATCTTAATAGACACAACATACAATATATGTATTAGTCATAATGCTTTAATTGAAAAATGTACCAAAAATGAAATCTTTATTGAGAGATTAAAAAAATATAATTTATATTTGTGACATGAGTTTGGTTGCTTGTTATTTGAAATAAAATTGTTTCATAAGATTTTCCCTTGTTAGTGACTTTAGTCTTTTTTATTTACACTTTGGTCTTCTTCCCACCTAGTATTTTTTTCTATTGAGAAAAAATTGTTTGTAATAAAAAAATTTCAAAATAAATATGTTTTACTAATATCCAACTATAATTTTTAAACCAAAATTGGATCTTAATTCTATTTAAGGTTTAATTTATCATGTTAACAGTTAGTTGGACTAGTCGGCTAGTTCTTGTTTTTAAAAATATAATTAAATATTTTTATATTATAAAATATAAAATATTATTAAAATAATATTTAAATATATATTTATAAAAATTATTAATAAAATAATATAATTATATACAAGTTTTTTAAAAAAATAAAATTTTTAATATTGACTCGGCCAATTTTCTTTGAGTTATTTATTCTGTTCATTTTGATAAGAGAACTGAATTAATTTA
This sequence comes from Rhizophora apiculata, assembly GCA_037832385.1. Lineage (NCBI taxonomy): Eukaryota > Viridiplantae > Streptophyta > Magnoliopsida > Malpighiales > Rhizophoraceae > Rhizophora > Rhizophora apiculata. Next base: position 9,285,557 of record CM075429.1, on the reverse strand, counting down.
GAATTTAGATAGTCAATTTATTAATTTAATTGTTAGATTGGTTAAAATTTTAAAAACTATTTACCCAACATATATTTTCTTGTATACCAGGGCGAGTCCCCATCCTGTCCTTGAGTGGCTGCCCTTCCACTCACAAATTGAGTTCATATCTTGTTAATCCTAAGAATTAAGTTTCTAGCTCTCTGGTGAATAAGTATACCCAAGGCATGGACTTCCTTCACCTTCAAACCTGTCGAAAAGGTAAGTCACGTGTAGTGATGGTAGTGTGGGAGGCAAAGAAGCTGTGGTCCAATGATTATAATGGTGTAAAAAAAAAAAAAAAGAATTGAGGTGTCTTTTTTTTTTTTTTTTTTTTGAGGTTTTCTCTCTTTTCTGATTTTTGAACAACATATGCTGGAAATTTGTGTTCCCCCCTCTGAAGTATAAATTTTGAAATGAAAGAATGTGGAGTTAATTTTGAAATGAAAAAAGAAAAGAAAAAAAATAAATTAATGTTCTGAAATGAAATAAGAAATTAGGAAAAGAAGTGGAATACGTCTATCACAAGAAAGAATAAAAAGGAGACAAAAATTTTGAGCAGAAAAAATGAAAACGTTGGCAACTCACACTTTTGGATAGCACATAAGCATTGAATTGTGAGTTTTTGATAAAAAAATAAAAAAAAAAAACTCGATTATTAAGTGCTAGATAAATAATTTCAATTTTAAATTCGTAGTATTTTTTGAATCAAAATTTTTTGTCATGTAATAATAAAACCTCGAGTAGAATGACTTGATATGCAAATCTAGTGGGTTGGCCACTTACCAAAATGAATTTGTGTCCAAAACAATTCACTCAGTCATCTCCATGGCAGTGTGATACATTTGGGCATGGTTTATGGCAAGGCCAATCCATTAATTATTAAAGCCCACACGCATATCCATTAAGTAGGATGATGGTGTAAATCCATTAGTTGATCATTGGGGTATTCCATAAAGCTCAAGGTTTGAGGCATATTGGACAATATTATGAGATAAAATAGTATAAATAAAAATATTAAAAATAAAAATATTATTACTAAAATTGCATTTTATATAATAATAATAATTAAAATAGTATAAAAAATATAATAGAATTATAAATGTTTAATAAAAATGTTATTAAAATAATTGTTAGAATATGAATTAATCATAAAGAATATTATTACACAGCCATGTGTGTTTGTGGTTAGGTAAATATGATGGAAGGATTGACATATGGTAATCATAGTATCTGCCCATCTATATGGCAAATAGAGCAAGTGAAATGTAGGCTGAAAGCAAAGAAGAAAGGAGGGTACTTGAATGGGAGGACGATCATGCTCTCATATTGAATTTTCGGGTAAATGAGTCTCTAGCTGTTTTCTAAGATTTTTTGACTTGTAATTAATAGATAGCATTTGAACATTATTTGATGGTTACCCTAACTCAAAAATGTGTTTAATTGCAACAACTAAATAATTTTTTATATTGACACTAATCAAGGAGGTCCTTTGAAGCCAAGGACAATAGCCACTGATAAGTGTGTTAATAATTGTAGATAAGAGTTGAAAATTTTCAATTAAGGTTTAAAGAATCAGACCAAACCAACTAACTTGACTGAAAAAATTAGAAATCAGTTTAGTTACAACCCAAAAATCGCATTGGTTAAAATTAATCAAAGAATTGGTGAACCAGAATTGTTTATGTGTGTGTGGTAATGAATGCAATATTAATTTTTTGTTTATTGTTTGTTGTTTATGAATATATGGTGTTCACATTGCAATAATCAAGTTACAAGAAACTTAATACATATTTAGTCTAATATGCATCCAATTTGATCTACATCTTATGGAATTTGTTTATTTAGAATCTAACTCTTTCCCAACATCCAATATTCAGAGAAACATGACATGCAACGTAGCAACATGAAGATAGTAAGTAAATTCAAGAATACATGTCCAATATTGCCACATAAAGTACTACTACCTATGTAAATACATAATCTAGCAAAAAATCAAACAAAATATGGCTTTCTAACTACTTTAGTGAACAATTTGGGAATAGTATAAAAAACCATGAAATGACAATCGTCTATGAAATTCTCAATGAACAAGAACCAACTTTGTCGCCAATAAGGGTTGACATAAAGAACAGACACGAAACCCAACAAGAATACAAGGTAGGTTGCTGTGAAACTTGCTAAGAAGAACATAAGATCAATGATGTCATGCCATTTTCCATTGCTTGCATCAAAAGATGGTGGCAGTTTTGGTACATCAGTACTGCAACTTGTATCTAATGGAGATCCGTAAAGAAATGGATTTCCTTCATAACTTTTGTTATCAAATGTGGTAAACTATCCATTCATATTTGGAAGCTTACCTGATAAGTTATTGTAAGCCACACTAAAAACCTCTAGAAAGTGCAGGCTAATTAATTCTAAAGGAATTTCTCCACTCAATTTGTTGTAGGAAAGGTCTAGGCTCTCTATATTGACCTTAAACTTGTCTCATAATCAATTGATTGGCTCAGAGCTCAAATTTCCAAGTTCTATCAGTATTTCCCCTGTTAGTTGGTTACATGACAAATCCAATCCAGACACCAATTCAAGATGCCAGCCTTTGTATACCATGGGCATAGCTTTTATCACCAAATCAACTTGAGCTTGTTGCACGAAGACACTCTCTAAGCCTTCAAACATAGGATATCTATTCCCTAATATACTCTGGAAACTATAGGACATTTGGTAAGATAAGGACATCATAGTATCTTGTGCAAAATGAGATGTGTCTTTAGTCACTTTTCCAAAAGAGATGTGGCTAAAATAACTTGGTATTGGACCAGAAAATGAGTTATGTGAGAGATCTAATATGCCTAGTTCATTTAACTAGTAGAGTTCTTTTGGTAACAAACCTCTCAAATTATTTTCCCTTAGTTGAAGAACTCTCAAAGAGGACAAATTGCCAATTGATGTTGGAATTTCACCAGAAAAAGAATTACTTACAATATTCAACATCATCATATCAGAAGAATTGAATAATGTTTTTAGAATTGTACCTGTGAATTCATTCCCTTCCAAATTCAAATGCTCTAATTGTGATGACCATTTTAAGCAAGAAGGAAGAGTGCCCGAAAGATTGTTATAAGAAATATCAAGAACGGATAAGCTAGACGTAAGCAATTCACATGGAATTGTTCCTTCAAGTTTATTAACTGCCATGTTTAGTATTGTTGAACTTAGATTCCCAATGAAGTTAGGAATTTCACCTGATATGTAGTTGTCACTTATATTCACAATCTCGAGGCTTCAGAAATGACGGATCCAATTTTGATAGAGTGCCTGTAAATTGATTTCCATCAAGGTACAAGGAGAACAATGAAGTTTTATTGAACATCTTTGGCACCTGACCACTTAATTGATTGTTTGAGAGCATCAAAACATCCAACATAGAGGAATTTGCAAACAAAGTGTCTGAAATTTCTCCTGAAAACTTGTTGTTGGATAGATCTAAAAAGGACAAATAGTGCAAGCTTCCAACAGAGAATGGAATGCTGCCATCGAAAGCATTTGCTGAAAGATTGAATGCTTCTACAATTGGAATAATACTATCAATATGTTGAAGCTTTCCATGAAAGTGATTGTTTGAGATATCTATATACTTTACGACAAAGCTAGAATTGGAGGATAAATCAAATGAACCCACAAAAGAGTTATTTCTAAGACTTAAAAACTCCAATTTAGTATTGTTTTCAAGCAACCAAATGGGGAACGTTCCTGTAAGGTTATTGTGGGAGAGATCGATGACTCTCAGGTCAGTTTGGTGAGTGAGAAAATGAGGAATATTGTTAAGTCTACAGTTTGACATCCTAATAACCTTAAGTTGAACGATAGGTAGCCAATCATATGGATATTGAGTTTGGACCTCTAGCTTGGGGTTATCGCTTGATAACAACAACACTTCAAGATTTGTGTTATTGGCAATTGAGAAAAAAGAGAATTGACCCTAAAAGAGATTATTACTAAGATCAGTATACTTGAGGGATCTAAGAGTAGCAAATGGAAATGATGAAATGTCCTCTTCAAGTTTGTTTGATGACAAGTCTAAGTATGTAAGAGATGTCAATTTGCCAAGATAAGATGAATTAATTCCACCAAGATTATTGTGGCTAAGATCCAATTCTTGAAGGTTCTTAAATGAACACAAACCTGAAACAAAAAATAATACAATATCTAAAATTTTCCATAAAAGACAAAAGGTGATTGCTACTTTTCAACATTGGTAAAGTGTTCACAATTACCTTCATGAGCTAAAGATCCATTTAGATTATTATAATCTAAAAATAAAGCTTTGAGGGAAGTCATTTGGCCAAAATCTGTTCCAAAAATAAAACAAATATATTAAGAAATTAGGTTAAAACCATAAAAGAATTCAAATAAATGCAATTCCAATTTAGCATTTGACAAAATATTATGCTAAATTTCATAACTTCATATTGGATTCAACCTTAGAGACCCTAAATTGGTTTAACGTCAATGATGAAATACAATATTTGATAATATGATCATAAACTTTTAAAGATCAAAGCATTCATATGTTGCATAAGAGCTAATCCCTTGGCTTTGTGTTGTATGCAATAGACAAGGAAAAAAACTATTGATAGAGAAGCTATACGAACATAGATAATGGTAGTTTAGATTTTTTTTTTTTTCATTAGGAAAATTTATACGTACAAATATAAAAAGAAATATAATACATATATAAAAAAATAAAAAGAATATATATATTAACCAATTTCTTTAAATTATTGTTTTATTTGTCATACTAACAAATTTATTTTTTTTTCCAAAAAAGTAGTTACATAATTATTTTAAGGATCATAAGTAAGTATGGGTAAAAAACAATTAGATTAAACACTAAATTTAAACTAAAAATAAATATAAAAATATAAAATTCCTAATAAATGCAAAGAATACTAGTAAATTAAAGAAAAGAAAAACAAAGCCTAAAATAAAGAAAAGGATTAGAGGCTAAGTTTGAACTAACAATAAGGAAAGTCTAAGAATGCATTTATAAACAATAGGTGCCTACAATTTGACGAGATTTGGGGAAGGAAAAAGTTTATGAGTAACATTAAAAGAAATTGTGAGGGTAAAAGAAGCTTTTAGTGTGACAACTTAAGTAAAAATGAATACCTTATATAAATTCCTAGAAAATGTGAAGGATACCAATAAATTGAAGGAAAGAAAAGAAAGGATGGAGAAAAAGAAAAAGATTAAAGATTTAATTTGAAGTAGCAATAAATTTAGGGAATTGGTAACAACTTAAAGGGAGCACGTGATAAAGGCCAGAAAAAGAAAAAAGAAAGATTTTGGGGCAATTTGGGAAAACAACAATGCTGTTGAAGACGAGCTATAAAGATTACTGGTGGACTGGTACCACAACGAAGGTTTTATAAGGTTTGCAATTTAGGAGTATACTCATCAAACACACAAAAACCCAATGGAAAAGAGCAAGTAGTACCTGGCAGCATTGTTAGGTTATTCATAGAAAGATCCAAAATTTCTAAATTCTTCAAATTTGCTAAATCTGTAGATATATATCAAAGGAAAAATAAATTAAGTAAAAGTGAGAGGTATATTAAATTCCTAATAAATGTGAAAGATAATAGTAAATTGAAATAAAGAAAAGAAAGGATGGAGAAAAAAAAAAGATTAGAGATTTAATTTAAAATAGTAATAAATTTAGAGAAAATTCCCATGAGGTTAAATGTATATTCTTCTCGTTCTTCTTGTTTCTTTTTTCTGATTGTGTTCTTAAGGCATTAGGCATTTTCTCCTTCTCGGTTCTAACGAATTAAATGAAACTTTTCAACACTTGCACTCATTAAACACACAAAAATCCCATGAACTAGAGGAAGCAGTACCTAGCAGCATTGTTAGTTGATTGTAAGAGAGATACAGAGTTTCTAAGTTCTTCAAGTTTGCTAAATCTGCAGATATATATATATAAAAGAAAATAAATATAAAGAAAAAAGAAAAGGAGAAAAGAAATATTTTGGGGCAATTTGAGATTGCCGGTGGACTGGTACAGCAATGAAGGTAGGGTCCATAAGGTTAAATGTCTTTTCTTCTCATTCTTCTTGTTTATTTTTTCTGTGGTTAAGGCATTTTCTCCTTCTCGGTGCTTTTTTTTTTTTTTCTTCTTCTCTTTTCTTTGTTTATCAAAGTTTTCTAATGAATTAAATGAAGCTTTTCAACACTTGCACTCATCAAACACACAAAAATCCCATGAACTAGAGGAAGCAGTACCTGGCAGCATTGTTAGTTGATTCCAAAAAAGATCTAGAGTTTTTAAGTTCTTCAAACTTGTTAAATCTAAGGAAAATAAATATAAAGAAAAAAGAAAAGGAGAAAAGAAAGATTTTGGGGCAATTTGAGATTGCCGGTGGACTGGTACAGCAATGAAGGTAGGGTCCATGAGGTTAAATGTCTTTTCTTCTCATTCTTCTTGTTTATTTTTTCTGATTGTGTGGTTAGGGAATTGGCAACAATTTAAAGGGAGCACGTGATAAAGGCCAGAAAAAGAAAAAAGAAAGATTTGGGGGCAATTTGGGAAAACAACAATGCTGTTGAAGACGAGCTATAAAGATTACTGGTGGACTGGTATCACAACGAAGGTTTTATAAGGTTTGCAATTTAAGAGTATACTCATCAAACACACAAAAACCCAATGGAAAAGAGCAAGTAGTACCTGGCAGCATTGTTAAGTTACTCCTAGAAAGATCCAAAATTTCTAAATTAAATCTGTAGATATATGTCAAAAGGAAAATAAATTAAGTAAAAGTGATAGGTATTTTATATAAGATATTAAATTTTTAGTAAATGTGAAAGATAATAGTAAATTGAAGTAAAATAAAGAAAGGTTGGAGAAAAAAAAGATTAGAGATTTAATTTGAAATAGTAATAAATTTAAAGAAAATTCTCATTAAAAAGGGCAAGTTAAAGATTCAAAATTTTTTAAGTTTTTCAAATTTGTTAAATCTGCAGATATATATATATATATGAAAAGAAAAATAAATGTCAAAAAGAAAAGAAAAAAGAAAAAAAAAGATTTTGTGGACTGGCACAGCAACGAAGGTGGGGTCCATGAGGTTAAATGTCTTTTCTTCTCATTCTTCTTGTTTCTTTTTTCTGATTGTTCTTAAGGCATTAGGCATTTTCTCCTTATCGGTTCTAACGAATTAAATGAAGCTTTTCAACACTTGCACTCATCAAACACACAAAAATCCCATGAACTAGAGGAAGCAGTATCTGGCAGCATTGTTAGTTGATTGGAAGAAAGATGCAGAGTTTCTAAATTTTTCAAGCTTGTTAAATCTGCAGATATATATATAAAAAGGAAAATAAATATAAAGAAAAAAGAAAGATTTTGGGGCAATTTGAGATTGTCGGTGGACTGGTACAGCAATGAAGGTAGGGTCCATGAGGTTAAATGTCATTTCTTCTCATTCTTCTTGTTTATTTTTTCTGATTGTGTGGTTAAAGGCATTTTCTCCTTCTCGGTGTTTTTTTTTTCTTCTTCTCTTTCATTGTTAATCAAAGTTTTCTAATGAATTAAATGAAACTTTTCAACACTTGCACTCATCAAACACACAAAAATCCCATGAAAAAGAGCAAGCAGTACCTGTTGATTCCCAGAAAGATCCAAAATTTCTAAATTCTTTAAACTTACTAAATTTACAAATATATATATGAAAAGGAAAATAAATTGAGTAAGAGAGACCAATTCTAAATTTCATTAACTGAGTTATTTTTTACGTGCTTTGTGCTGGGAAGACTCCATTTAGGCCACAGTATGAAAGATCGAGATTTTTCAGAGATGTCACAGCACCCAATGATTTAACACTGCTCTGCATGATGTTGTTTCCTTCAAGATGCAACACCTCTAACTTTTGCAATTTCGACAGGCTATCAACAATTCCTTCAAGATTCTTTAGACCATTGAAACTCAAGTCCGACTGTTCTAAGTTATCCAAAGAAGAGAGTTCTGCCAAAAAGAAATTAAAAAGAGTGTTTTGCAACAGCATAGTACTGTGACTCTAGGGGAAAAGAAATGAACCAAACAAATTAAATTCAGAGAATTGCGATAACTGTTGTGGAAACAGATGCTGCTGGAATGAAGATACAGTGTCCTAAGTGATGTAAGGGTACATACAAAGGGCACGATGCTGCTATTGAATCTATTGCCCGATAGATCCAATACTATCAAATTCTTCAAAGACTTGAAATCTAGAATACATAGAGCATTTAATAGTTATTCCCCTAAATGCATTTATGAGTCTACTAATATTATTGTATAAAATTCACATCACATATATAATAGTGGTGTCTAATTTCACTACATATATAAAATATGTCTTGATTAAAATATCAAAAATGATAAAGAAATTAAAAAATAGTTATACTTTAGATATATATAAATTATATTATAATAATTTCATTTATGAATGAAATAAAAATTTATCCTGTAATTTATTTATTTTTTAAAAAATTATATAATATATCTAAAAATCAATAACATGTATAATTAAATCAAATAAAAATTATACAAAAAATTGATGAAAAGTACAAAACTATAAAATATTTTATAATTTACAGTTTCAAAAGTTTCTAAAAGAACTATTACTATTATTTATATTTTCTGATGATGAAACAATAAGGAAATTTTTTTAAAAAAAAAAAAAGTAAAGAAAGAAAAAGAAAAGGAATGATGTTTTTACCTTGGACCTTTGGGGGATCACTGAAATAGTTAAACCTTACATCTAACATCTTTAGGTGTTCAAGAGCCTTTAATTTTGAGGATAGATTATAGTTGTTCCACCAAGAAATGAAAACATATATGTACTAATTTTGTGCATGCATATGTTGAAATAAAGAAGTTTTTGACTATAGGATCAATTTTCCCCAGTCAAAATGTAATGTCGAAATTGATTTATACTTTATATTTTATATGAGAAAAATATCTTTTATTTTTTATTCTCTTTATAATTCTCTTTTTATATTGGTTTTTTATAGTGAGATGATATGATTTAACCATTAATAAGGTTTAATTTGACTAACCAAAGGGAAATTAAGTTAAAAAAAAAAGAGCAAGTCTTTGGTAGCCACATTTGAATAAAATTCTCCACTTTAAGTCTTCCTACAAATTATTTCAATTTCTCTCTTTATTTTTTCTTTTCTTTTCTTTGAAGTTGAATTAAATTTTAGTAAAACACACCTTTGATTTTATATATTAAGGTTTCAACTTATAAGTTAGATTTTTTATTTTTATTTACTGTCTTTTTATCAAACTTTTCTATGTGACAAAATAAACTTTTTATATCTTATAAATTTCATTGTACTCATATCATACATGATTTAACTAAGATTGATATAAAAAAAAATTTATGATCATGTCTAAGAGGGTGTTTTGTTTAATTTTGTTGGATCATGTAGTGCTCTAGTTCAAATTCCTTTCTAAGAACTATTTAAGAATGCTTTTTGCTAATAAAAATTATAATTTAAAATTTAAAATGATAAATGACTAAAAGAATTAAATAATTTAAAAAAAAAAAAGTTCGATGAAAGACAACTCACCTTCAACCGGGAAAGATCCTTTAAAATTGTTGGAACTCAGATTCAGACTTCTCAATGATGTAATTTCACCCAAAGACGGTAGGATATTGTTTTGGAAGTTGTTCTAACAAAGATCTAGGACTTCCATCTTCTTCAAATTGGAAATCTTCTCAAAACCTGCAGGAACAATTTTCTTGGTTATGCAACAAATCCCTTAAATAAATACAGAATGAATATGTTTCTGCTTATGCATTTACAAGACAAGTTAATCTTAGAAACAATTGAACCAATATATAATCATGGCTCTCCCAATTAAGACATTAAAACAATTTTTAACTCAAAAATCTCCTGTGTAACAGAAGCTAACTCAGCTATGTCTGCAGATCTGTGTGGGTTTGGAATCACTGTGCACATGAAAACAAGAAGCAAAGGAAAAGTAAAGAAGCGTAATATGTACCATGATTCTGGTAGCAATCACTAAACCCATTGTCATGCAAGTCTAGCTTGTGCAACTCCTCAAAAGGAAGAAACAAGGACACATTTAGAAACTGCTGTGGTTCCGGGCCAGTGTTATTGAGAAAGAGCTCAATCACTCGGCCTGTGGTGATATTACACTTGACTCGTTCCCAGGTGCAGCAGTCAGATGCCAGATCATCAGTCCAGGAAGGAAACGCAAGCTCTGTCCTCACCCCACTTGACTCGAAGTAGTCCCTGATACTTAATAAACCCAACCTCTCTTCCTTTAGGCAACTCTCATAACCACTTAAGCATATTAAATTGATCAGAACCCAAAACACATGTTTCCTGGAAAAACAGAACTCCATTGTCATGCAAATTAACAAGCACAAAAAGAAAAATTGGAAAAGTTTTTTAATTTTTGCACACACCATTGTAATTGCCAAGGCACCTATATATAGAACAGCACATGAAAAGGAGTCAATTTTGTAATGCCGGACTCAGATCCACATGCCGTGTCATAAAAGGTAGACCAATGAGAAGCATCACTGTTACATCGGTGCAATAACACCCCTGTGGCGCCTTTGAACCCGCTAAAACTGTCATCAAAAAAAATAAAAAGAGGAGACATGTGTCTCTTCCTAATTGATCAAAAAGGTAATTAGAGTTAAATGGGTTACTTCATTCTTTACTTCTTAAACTACACATAGGTATAAGATTGATATCTTATATTTAATTATGTAGAACAACTCGTATATATAATTTCTTAGATCCTTAAACTTTATGTTGAATTTCTTGCATTCTCAAACGGATTTCTTTCTGTTGAGTCACCAGAATGGAACATTTGCCCCTGTAAATATTTGCAAGATTACAGAATAAATATAATTGCCACTTTAGGGTTGCTGTTTTTGCTGACCGTAGTTTACAACCTGCTAGCAAGTTCAGTTAATTTACAGTTGAGGACCAGCTGGGTGAGCAGTGCATAAGATTGAAAAGGATTATACCGGGAATGAAGAGATTAAAATTGAAGAAACCATGTTTGATGGAGGCATTCCAATTCCAAAGTCTGGTAACATTGGCATAAAGGATAACATAAAGTTTCACATTACTTGATTGCTCCTATCTCTTGGTCCAGAGACTTGTTGGAGATCGTCCCGTCAGCTTGGCCGGATAGCTCAGAAATTACATAACCTTTAGTGCACAGCAGTCACAGTGCACGAGCTCAAGCATATTTTGGCCCTGAATCTGTATGGTCAGTTTTCACTTTTTCTTTAAAATTTTGACATTTTTTATTTGCAGAGTTGTTTAATGACAAAAACAACTTTGAGATCATAATTCATGCATAACAGCCATATCCAAATGCTTAAGTCATCTAATGTATGCTACCAGCTGAATGACCATTGTGGTTGGTGTGCCAGAGTATGCAATATTTCTTACCAAAGTGATGTTTTCAGATGAATGCCAATTTGCTGCTCTCCCAATATTCTAGAGATGCAGGGGTTCTGGTGTCATTTATTGGGAAGAAAATTTGGGGATTTTGCACGCAGAAAGTAGGATGCTGTTCTCCTAAACATGTTTTGGTTGGAAGTTGGGAGGAAGAGACATAGAGAGAAGAAGAAGAAGAAGAAGAAGAAGCCGCTAGGAGGAGGAGAAGAAAAATGAAGTTGTCATAATAGAAAACGCCCTACGTGGAATTGAAGATTATAGTTTTATTTTTTTCCCCTTTTCTCTGCAACCCTTTTGTCCTTTTTGCAAAATCTTGGAGGCAAGGGGATTTCCTGGTGATTTTTATGCATGAGTACACGAAGAAAAGAGACACAATTGAGTTCATTATGTGGATAACTACTGTCAAGTTTTACATTGAGAGTAATTGATACTTTTTGCATGTAATAGCTTTTGAACCATCTTCAATTTCAAGGGTCTAACCTGAATGATTTATCACTGAAAGATGTCAGTTCGGTCTTCTTCTCTTCCATCCAGTCTCTCTTCGTCTTTGGATTCACTGAAAATTGATAATATTGAGCATCTGGCAGAAGATTTTCTGCGGGTGGAGTTGCTGCAAACCCTCACTTCTCTGGAGGATTTATCGATTGGGAGTTGCCCGACATTAACTTGTCTACCTCATTGGAAAATGCTACTTCTCACTTCCCTCAAGAGTCTCTCCATTTGGGATTGCGAAAATCTATTAGATCCGTCCAATTATGATGATGACAGCAACAGCAACAACAACGATGCTATTCTATGGCAAGGGCAAGGCCTTGGAAGCCTCACCTCTCTTTATATTCGTGATATTCCAAAGTTGGTGCATCTCCCAAGGAGGCTTCTTCTGCATTCAATTGTGCTTGAAATCTCGGATTGCCCTAATTTGGCCCAACCTCACCTCATTACAATATTTATCCATTGCTGGTTGTTGCCAACTGTCAGAGAGATGCAAAAACAACATGGGCGAGGATTGGCCCAAGATTGCCCACATCCCTAACATTGCAGTCACATTGTTCTCTCACTTTTTAAGAGAATTCACTTATTTTCTCTGTTTCTCTTCTCGGGGACCTGCTTAATCATTGTGACTGAACAAACCGGCACTGAAATATGTATGTCACTCATCATGCACAGTTTAATGTTCCTAATTTTCAGTTGGAATGCCAAATTGGTTACTTAGATAGGAAAACCATTAATTAGTTGTCCTTTTATCACCTTTTCTGAATGTAATGCGTGTTCAAAAACTTATGACTAGTTTTAAGCCTAGGGCCAGTGAATCTTCCTCTAATTTAAATTGGAAACAATTTCTTAACCACGAGGACCCTGCTGTACATGCAACAGAACAAATAGAACCCACTTGAAGTTAGGAAGAAAGGCTCTTCATTGCTCTTGACGTTTCACATGGGATTGAATATCTTCCTAAAGGAGTAAGTTTAATTGAATGAATTGTTTGCCCATGGCAGAACAACATTTTGTTTCATGTGCATCCAATTAAAATGACGTCTTTTTTTACTAAGTATGAGTTTAATAATATTGAGTGGTATGTATCGATGTTGTTAAACAATTTTTAACACAACAAATAACTTATGTCAAACACCTTAAACATTCCTTCTAGAACTAAGCTTCTTTTTTTCTTCATCAACCAATGAATATTAGGTAGACCTAAAATCACTTTGCGCCTGTAGCCAAATAAAGGAGACGTCAGAACATTTTATTAATTCTCAATAACTTGAAAGTCATAACATGAAGAATTCTTATCATTAGAGAGTTGCATCATAATTTTGAAACTAGCACATACCTAAACGGGTTATCCACCTCAGATCATGTCATCCATCTTCTAGAGCTTGATTCGGACGAACCCCACGTTATGCTTCTCACATATTTCCAAAAATTGTGCTATAAGTTTGGGTTTTCTTTGTTTCCCAAGCAAAGACCATCTAATTCTCGCCAGTGTGAACTCCAATATTACTTGTCGTCAAAAGATGGGTGCTTGTCTATCCTTTTATAATAATTGGCAATTAAGGCCAGCAGCTTTGTTAGCCTATCAATTTTTTAAAGTCAAAGCGAACATCATTTAGAACAAATACTCCAAAAATGAGTTATAAATGTATATAAAACAGTTAATAATTCTAAATGACTCAATTGTTTAATTTGATTAGATTTTTTAATTTTTTAAATCTTTCATATTTTTAATCGGTTTAAAAATTTTACATATTTTACAACTTGATTGTTATAAATATCTATTTAATTAATTTGTCTATTTATTTGTATTTTAAATTTATAAAATAGTAAAAAAGAATACACATAATAATATAATATATTTTTTAAATAATGAAAAAAAAAATTTAAATTTAAAATAATACCTAAAAATAATTACCGACCAATATATCTTTATAATATTAAAAAAATAAATTAAAAATTATTTTTTATATTATATTATTTTTTAATTAATTTTATCTAATTAAAAATATTTTATATTTTTACTTTTTTATTATATATTATGTTATTTTTTAGTTATACATTATATAATATTTAAAATATTAATTAATTTGATATGAAAATAATATTGATATAAATATTTTTTGTAATGAGTTTTGTCTCAAATAGTTAAATTTTAACATATAAATTTTGAAATATAATAGAAATTTAACGACAAGTTTAAGATTTTTTATATTTTTATTCTATTAAGTTATTATAATCTTTTAAATTAAAATTAATCAAAAAATGTAGTTAAAAATTTAAATTTTTAATTAAAAAATATGAAATTTATAAAATTTTAAAAAAATATTTTTTATTATATAATCTATGAATTTTTTAATTAAAAAATAAAAATAAAAACAGAAACAAAAACAAATTCAAAGTAATGCATGACAGATGGTTGGCAGCTGCTGGACTCAAATCTAGACCAATGCAAGAAGAGACATGCCGAAACACTAATTATACTACCACTTTAGGGGGTGCTTGCTCAACATTGAAAAGCATCTTTCTTTGCAAAATATATTGACCAAAATATTATGAGTGCCAACATTTAGCATGATATTCTGACCAACCATTTCATTTAGAAGCCTTGCAACTTCCCCAATCTCTCATATTACAAAATCAATGAATTAGGGAGTTGTTAGCAAACACATCAAGTGGAATTCCCTCATCAAACGTTCTTGAGAAGAGTTCAAGGGCTTCAACTAGTGACACATTTTTGCAAAGACTAGCAATGATCGTGTTATAAACCACCGTATCTGGCTTACACCCTCTCTTCCATCGGAGAACCCCATCATTGTTTCTAGCATGGCATAAACCTTTGGAAATGAAGTTGTACACAATCAAATTTGGTTTGTAGCCCTTTCCCAACATCCAATCAAATATCCTCAATGTTGTAAGTCACCAAATAATTAGGTAGGGGGCCAATCATTGTATTTCTTCACATATTTCTTACGTCACTTGTGCAAGAATTAGATGTGACAAATGGGTTGGCAGCCCGTGGGCTGAAAATGAGCAGTATGAAGCTATGTCAAGTTCAATCTTATCACTAGGATTTGGGCTAGGTCGAGAATGTTCGGGCCATGATCCTAGGCATGGCACTACTTGCTCTTTTTTCAAGCCCTAGATAGCACGATATAATTTATTTTAAAATTATTTTTACTATTTATTATATTATTAAATATTAATATAATATTTTAAAAATTCTTGTCATGTGAAATAAATAGTATTAATAATTAATTTATTAAAAAATTGATAAGACAATAATTGATGAAAGATTAAAAAATATATATATAACTAATTTAATTAATTTTAATTACAATTTATATTTTATTGATAAAATTTTATATAAAAATATTTTATTCTTTTTAAATTTAAAAATTTTATTTTTATAATTTATTATTTTAAATTTCAGATTTAAATATTTATTAATAAAAAAATTTATCTTTCATTTAAATTATATATTTACTTATTTATAAATTTTCTTATTTTTTAAAAAATTAAAAATAAAAAATCTTCATGTTTTTTTTTTTGAATGATTCAATCTAATACAACAAAAATTAAATATAAAAATTAAGTATAACAATATTTAAGAACAATTAAGGGATGATAAAGTAGTGCCTAATGTGTTTGGATCTATGAATTGTGTCAGACTTTTTATTTAAATTTTTAAGTACAATATGATATAAAAAATAAATGAATATACATTAATATGACCAAAAAAAAAGCTGATTTTTTTTTTAAATTATACCTTGACATCACATAACCCATTTTACATGTCTAACAAAAATTATTACTAGATCTTGACGAGTTGGAGCTTCATAACTCAACTGAAAAATAATGACTCTTGAGAGATCTATCTCTAATGTTCATCTCCAATAAACTAAGCATTGCCTAGACATGACAAAATTGATGCAAAGGAGAAGAGGAATGGGCTGATGCGGTGAGCCTAGGGCTTGCACGAATCCTACATGTCTTTTGTTTTTTTTTTTTTTTCTTAAAAACATATTCAATGCGCAACATACCAATAAAATGTGCAACAAAACTTTAAACAATGTGATTTTTTTATTTTTTTAATGGTTGTTTACATATTTTATCATCTATGTTGTATATCTATTTTTATTTATTATATATCTTTTTTCCTTTTTAACAAAAGTAAAAATAAAAAATGCAAGACTCATGCAAGACCTCAAGTTGGCCACATCTATGCACATTTCCAATAAATAGAAAAATTTTCAATATATTTGATAAAATATAAAAATTATCAAATATGATATTAAATAATAATAATCTCATAATTAAAAAAGTTATATCATTAATAAGGGTGTTTATTAATTATGAAATTGTAACAATCTCTATTTATTAAATTCTCACAAAGACCTTTAATGCAAAACAACTGAAAAAAGAAAAAAAAAATTGCTAGTTCATAAAACAGTTTAGGTTGCTAAGAAAAATCCTATGTTAATTGTTAAATATTCCATCAAGATTGAATAAACTAATTTTAGCCTTATAAAATGTTAGTAATATTTAAAAGTATTATGATTATGTATCAAGTTTATATTATACATAAATAAATCCAAATAAAAATTGTAAGATATAAGCAACTCACTTTAACCTGAAAATATGAAATTAATTTTTGCACAATTATTCATATTTATAAGTAGTTTTAAAATAATGACAAATATAACATAATTTTTTAAAATAATTTACTTTTAACAATTTTTATTATTATAATAATTAAAGTAAATGAGTGTAAAAAAAATAAATTTTCATAAATAGTAATTTTCCATTGGTATTGTTATAATATATTAGAATTATGTATATATTTTAATCAATTAATAAGAAATGTCAAGGGTAAAGCTCTTCCACATGAGATTCTTAACAAATTAACATAACATTGTTAATATTATTTGTTTTCTATTGTAGGCACAAGAACATGAGATTATAGCTCATCCTGCCTTAAACACCTTTAAAATCCCTTCTAAGCCATAAAGCATATATAGCCTAGGAGTTAATAAAAATTACCCAAATGCTTGATGGCTTAGAAGTTAGCAAAATGTAGAATAAATATTCATTATACTTTGTTATAAAAAAATTATTAAGGTCAAAATAAGACTTTAGTCTCAATTTTTTTTTTTTTATGAAGAGTTAGCTACTTCTTATCAAGATAACTATTCAAGATAGAGTCACGGGGAAATAGACTTTTAGTTATATGTTAGCAAATTTGATATAGACGCATAATGGGAATCTCAAAGTAGTTGAAAGCGGAATTTAAGCATTATTGGTAAAGTTAATTGATGCAACATGTCTTAAAGCACAAACCAACACTATTAGTTACCTATAATTTTGGTCTTTCTTTTAAGCATAGGCACCTTCATTTTTATATAGTCATCTATCAAACCTCAAATGAAAAAGGGCATTGGTATGCAACACAATTTATTTCTGATCTTTAGCGAACAACACCTTAGAGTGTCATAAGCCAGATCGAATAAACCACCAGAAAATGACACAAAAAGAAGTACAGTCTTTCAGTTACTTGGCAGAAAAGCAACAAAAATCAGGTGCATTGCTCACGGGCCACTCCAAGCCTGAAATTGGGCACATCAATAAGGATCCTATGGTTTTGTTGTTGCATGTTGGCTATCACATTCAGCACCGAGTTGAGGCCAGGAGGCGACGCAGCTATGGCCAAGCATGTGGTACTACCCGCGGTGCTGTGGATTAGAACGTTATCCAGTGGCAAATGTCATATTCATGCCGGTGAACATGAAAGTTATGATGGGTGCAACGATTGGTACTGAGTAGCATGTATCGAATCCACCAAGGGATGTCACCGTCGCATTGCCTACTTGCTTTCGAAACTCATCTCTCATTGCTATGTAGGCCAGCATCATTAACCGGGTGTAGACGATACCTGTAAACACAGGTCTTTTTATCCTTTTATGTCGGAATGATTCACTCAATGGAGTATCCCCTTTTGAAGATATAATCCAGCTAATAAAGGGAAAGAAATATTTAAAGGTCAATAGATGATACAACAGCAAGATGTCAAGTCATACCTTAGCTGATGGTTTTGGTTCTTCCTTTTATATTATACTCCTATATTTCTTTATGCATTTTCTTAATATACGTTTTCCCCTTTCTTGGAGTGATCATGCTATTTGCCTATTGGGAATTTTCTACACCAATCAACATCATGTATATTGTTTTCCTTAGCAGAATGGAGGATGAATATGAGTTTGAAAAACCATGCCAAGATGAGATATCCAGAAAATCATGCTTGGAACATTTTTTTTTTTTCCCATTTCTTTGGTTTTACTAGTGTATTGGTTGGCATTTGTCCCACAATTGACATAATGTTTCAAACTGTTAACAATTGTAGTATTCAAAATGACATGAGAATCTTAGCTGAAGAAATTTTGTGATATTGACGGCTCCATTACCACCTTTATAGAAACAAAGATTTGTTCTGGCACCTATCCGCAAGTTATTAAGTAAATGATGTAGATCAAGTTAATTTGTATTTGACATGTTGCATTTTTGTCAAATGCATTGTCTAAAACTTCAACATGAATGACATGTATCATGTGTTAGCTGGGTTGGTGGGATGGTTGAAGTGGTTTAGTCTACCACCTCACAGAAGGCCCTTAATGCAATCAATTATGTTACTTAGGCTTTCTTGTTCAGAAAGGATAAAGTTATGCAAAACGATGAATTTTTGGTGACCGCAAAATTTTAGTTACGTTCAAGGTTAAATTCTGAGAACAACGATTAGCTATATGGTAGTGAGTCTAACTAGCATTAGACTGTGAACAAACATGTCCAAAAATGAGTACATCAGAGATGAGATATGGCCAATTTAGGAAGAACCTAATAACCTAATAAAGAATGAGAATATTTGTTGTAAAGTAAGTGTTGCACTGATTTGGAGATAAACTGAGGTAGTAGTGTTTATGTTGACAATGATCAGAGATAAACTGAGATGGTAGTGTTTACATCAGATTATGCATGTCTAGCCAAATTCATGTGGATGTTCGAGGAAAGGGCAATGACGATCTATGATTACTTTAGGGATACAAGATTTCATGTCATTTAGAGTCTTCGGTTAGGCAATATTTAGAACAATGATATCTCACACCAAACTCAATTCATAATAAAACAGAATGACAAGATATAATTCACATGATGGACTTCAATTAAATTTGAGACCAAGGATATGTTGTTGTTGCTACCTAATAAAAGGGCAATCATTGGTTTGGTTTTGTGAATTAGATGGCCATGGTCCTGGGTGGAATGATGTGCCAGTGCATGATCCTGCAATCCAAGATGCGGCAAGCCATGCTGTGAAGACCATCCAGCAGAGGTCGAATTCATTGTTTCCTTATGAGCTTCAAGAGATCCTTCAGGCAAAGGCTGAGGTTAGCCTTCTTGATCCCTTTGTCATTTTATTATTAAATGCTTCGTTCAAGAATTTTATCTGGGGTCTGTCTGTGGCAATAGTGGTGTTTCACTACCAACAAAGCAATTTATGTGTCTACTTGTTTTGTTGAACATTTGGAATGATACTGTTTTGACATGTTATGGATGACTATTCCAAGGCGAAGTGCAAGATTCTTCCATGTTGCTGGTTGCAATTTCAATTTCTGATGTTTGTTGGCCCAACTACTCTGAACAACTGCCCCCTCCCTTCCCTCCTTCCCTGTCTGTCATTGTTTACCAAGGTCAGAGTGTTCTTTCTGTTATATTTGGAAGTATGTCATATTCTCTTTGACCGTAACCTACGGTCAGATATGTGTCTGTATAGCCAGCGATTGAAAGACAGAAAGGCAATGTTCTGATATAAAGAAAGCGAGTAGGATTAAATTTTCGTTGGCCATGTTTTAGATTTCCTTTTTGTTTAATTGGTTTGGTTTTTCTGAAGAATGCTTGAATGGTACACGGGTGGTAGATGATTTAGCAAAATTTGATATGCTTCTCAAGGTCAAGAAGGGAAGCACTGAAGAGAAGTTCAAGGTGGAGGTGCACCAAAACAGTGGGGAAGGCTTTCATCTGAATCAGATGGAGCCACATGCTTTGAGCTTCAAGATTACTGACATTGCTTAAAGTATTCCAGACTGTTAACTACTATGTACTTTGGTGTCTGAGGTGAACATTGAAGATGGGGTTGCTGAACTCCATGAAAAGGAGACTTCCAATTTCAGGCAAGATTTTTTTTTTTTACTTTTGATCACAATTACAGGCGAGATTCCGGTTGGGGAATGTGAAGCTAATACAAAAACACGGGCTGGACTGCGTAATGTGTGTTAGGAAAAGTGCAAAAGTAAAAGTTTATCTCAGGAGTTCTGGGGTTTGATTATGGACAAAGTAGTGAGTTCCAATGGACTTCCACAGATCCTCGAGAAGCAAATATCGTGCTAAGGAGTGGTTACCTTCCTTTAAGCTACAAATGGTTGCAAGTGTCTTCAAGGGATAAAATCACTCAAAGATTAACAAAGGAGATTAACAAAAAGGGATAGGACAGACTTTGGATTACTGTTATGTGTGGATGGTAAACTGAGAAAAGGAGAGCAGCCTCCAACTCCAATAGACCATGCTGAGAAGTATGAAAAATGGTTTGAAAGACATCAAAACCATACGTTGTTATCTCAATCCAGCGTTGTGATGTGGAAGTGCTATTCCAAGACCATCTCGGGCATCTGTTGCAGGGATTTAAATTTTTAATTCGTATCATGAAGTTAAGAAAGTAATTAATGAACAGTACAAACTATGACCGTTTATTTGATTTAAAGTAATATGTCACATAAAATATCTTGGGATGTTTTTTGAAGCATTAAGTTGTGATCAAACTCATCGAAATGGACAATGATTATGCTCATGAAGAGACAAATTATGTGGTAGTAATTGGGACAATGATCATCTCATTTTTTAATATCTAATTTTGAGCTCCTTATACTTTTGAACCTCTCTTATACCATTATCTTGGAGACTACTTTAATCTATACAATGATTTTTTGCTCTAACTCTAAATCATACATGGCCACCAAAGTAAGAAATACACACATCAAACTATATTTAACAACAGGTGAGAAAACATCATTAAAATCAACACCTTATATTTGACTAAAGTCTTTTGCAATCAAACATGCCTTGTACCTTCATCTTCGACTCCTGGTATACCTTCTTTCCTATTAAAGACCCATTTGCAACCAATGATTCTCTTTTCTGAAGGTGGCTTCACAAGAACCTAAGTGTCATTCTTATGAAGAGATTATATTTCTTCATTCATTGCAACCAATCACCTAGATGAGTCAACACCTAAAATTACTTCTAAATATATAGATGACTCGCCATTTTCACTAGTCTTCTATGCAATTGAAAGAGTATAAGTAATATAGTCATTATATCTTTGTGGCTGTCGAATTTCTTTGAGTTGACTTAATTGTCTTAAATAAATTAAATTATAAATATCTATTAATTATTGATAAGTGACATATTTGATGAATCTAGCAAAAATTAAAAAGGGAAAAATGAAAATTGTCCATCATTGATCAGATACTTTGACTGGGCACTCAAAATTTATGATTTATCCTATTTTCATTATTTTTCGATGAATTATGTTCACTAAACATTTTGTTACTCTTGGTTACGTAGGGGGAGATGGGAGAACCCAACAACCAAGTCAAGTAGAGGTGCTAGTCGGTTTGGACAAACTTTCATTGACAATTCCCACTTGCTACCACCCATATGTTTCACTTTCACACCTATTTTACATTTTTTATTGTATGCAGACTTTCCACAAGTATTTCTATTTTTTTTTTTTTGGGGTACAGCAAGTGTTTCATTGTTCTTTGTAGGGTCGGGATGGGCCACTGACAGGTTCCTTAAAGCTTCCCATTTGAATAATTTTTCTCCCTTCTCCAAGAAGTTGACCAATTAATGTCTCGGCAACTATTTATGCAAAAATATGGCCATGGTGGCACATACATATGTATATATGTATGTATGTAATTTATGCATGTTGGTGTGTTTATGTGAGCATTTGGATGGTGCCTAGTGGATTTGGATGCCATATTAAAGACCATGCTATGTGTACGTGTCTTCGTCATTGAAACCTAAGCCTCCAAGACATATCTTACATAATTTGTAAGTTCTTTTCTTTTCTTTTTTTTATGTGTTTTAATTTGAATTCAATAATTTTTCAAAATGAAATATTTATAAAAGTATTAACAAAAATAAAACTAATTTTTTAAAAGAGGTTACATATCAAATTATTGATAATGATTATGTTAATCATCAAAGAAAACTTGTGTTTTACAGTTTAGATTTTTCAAACTTTGGTTCAATCTAAAATATATAATTGGGTCATTTGTAACCTCATTTGTCTTAACTTTGATACAACCAATTTCCTCTCAATTAGAATCTTTAACTAATGGGGCCTTTTTATAAATGTAATGGGGCCACTATATTTAATGAACACATCTAATTAATCTTTGTTATAATTTGATTAAATGTAATATAAGTCATTTTTATATTTTAAATCTATATGTCAAAAGTACCGTAATTGTGATGCAACATCCTATTTCACACATACCTTTAGTTGTCAAGGGGCCCTTCTCATGCTTTCAATCTTAGAATAAGATTCTTTCTACATTTACTTTTGACAATACATGTGCAAAAGTATCATAAAAATTAAAACACTTTTAAAATTTCTTATCAAATGAGACAAAAAACTTTAAGCAAATTTGGACAAACTTTCTTGAATCCTTGTCGTCCACACACATCATATCATTTATATTTTATTTTCTCTCATCCAAAAAGTAAAAAAGAAAGTTAATATATATGCACATCTATGAGAATAATTTTATTTTTTTATACATGCATGATATAGATGTATATGATGATTATTTATTATATAACATTTCAATATAAAAATAATCACACATATTATTTTATTGAAAAATAAAAAAGTAATATTAACAAAAATATATTGAATTTTGAAAAAAAAAAAGGTATTTTGCATTTTATAAATTTCAATCATTATCTCATTTTAACTCTTTTATAATAGAATTTAACTTAATAATATCATTCATGGCATATCAATAATATGTCAAATTTAAATTTTATATCATATCAAATTATTTTTTTAAAAAAAAAATTCAATATTGTATAAAAATTTAAATTTTAATCAAATTTATAATCTAATAAATATTTACTATCAAATTTTTATCTCTCATAATATAAATATTTTTTAAAATAATAATAATAATAAATAAGAATTATATAAATTATATTTATATATATATATATATTTATTATCTTTTTATTTTAAATAAAATATTTTTACTTTTTATCTAAAAAATTTTCTGAATACTTTAAGTCAATTATTGTTGATATTATTACTTACTTATATTATTTTTTTTATTTTTTTATACATATGAGATTAAATAAATTTAATTATTTTAAAAAATAAATTAAATTATAATTTTTTTTATTTATTTATAAGTGACATGTTAGATGTACAGGCAAATTAGATATTTTGATAGGGCACTCGAGTTTATGGTTTATCTTATTTTCATTATTTTCAATAAATTATGTTCACTAAACATTTGGTTACTCTTGCTTAGGTTGGGGAGAGATGGGAGAACCCGACAACCAAGTCAGAAAAAGGTGATGGTCGGTTTGGACGGACTTTCGTTGGTGATTCCCACTTAGCCACCGCCCATGTGTTTCATTTTCACACCTATTTTATATGTTTTTGGTATGCACACTTTCTGTAAGTATTTATTTATTTTTTTTCAAGGGTACAGCAAGTATCTCTTATTTGTTAATTGTTCTTCGTAGGGTGGGGGTG
This sequence comes from Rhizophora apiculata, assembly GCA_037832385.1. Lineage (NCBI taxonomy): Eukaryota > Viridiplantae > Streptophyta > Magnoliopsida > Malpighiales > Rhizophoraceae > Rhizophora > Rhizophora apiculata. The sequence goes on along the minus strand of CM075429.1, from coordinate 9,261,679 downwards.
GGCCACGTACATGTTCCTCGAAGCTTCCCATTTGTTTAACTTTTCTCCTTTCTCCAACAAGTTGATCAGTCAACATCTTAACTACTATCTATGCAAAAATATGGCCGTGGTGGCACATATATACGTATTTATGTATATATGTATGTAATGTATAAATGTTGGGGTGTTTAGGTGAGTACTTGGATGGTGCTTAGTGGATTTGGATGCGACATTAAATACCATGCTACGTGTACATACCTTCATCATTGAAACCTGAGCTTCCCTTACCCAAAATTTCTCCGTATACATCTTACTGCACCTAAGCCTCTGAGATCGCCTCCTGCTCTCACTCCAAACACAACTAAAGTTCCTTGCTTTTCAACTTGCATCCAACAGCGACATGGCAGAAGGATTACTGTCCAGTGTTGCAGAGGTAATTCTTGGAAAATTAAGCACCTTTGCCCCTCAAGAGATTGGCCTGTGGTGGGGTGTCGAAGAGGAGATTGAATTGCTGCACACCACAGTTGAGGGTGTCAAGGTCGTGCTCCTTGACGCAGAAGACCGGCAAGCACGAGGTGATGATCCAGTCAGAGTTTGGCTCGGTAAGCTGAAAGAAGTCATGTACGATGCAGAGGACTTGGTGGATGACTTTTCGACAGAAGTTCTAAGGCGACAAGTGACAAATGAGGTACGCCTTTTCTTTTCAAGTTCAAACCGACTTGCATATGGCCTTAAGATGGGTCACAAAATCAAGGCAATTCTGAAGAGACTAGATGCTGTTATGAGTGTCGGTGAGCAGTTTAAGTTTCAGCAACGTCTTGTTGACATGTCAACGTTGATGGCTAAGAAGAGAGAGCCAACACACTCCTCTCCCCCTAACGTAGTTGTTGGCAGAGAAATCGAAAAGAAAGAGATTAAAGAACTTCTTTTGTCAGATAACTACGAGACTAATGTGACTGTGATTTCAATAGTTGGAATTGGAGGACTGGGAAAGACGACGTTGGCTCAGCTCACATACAACGATGATGATGTAAAGTCGCGGTTTGATTTGAAATTATGGGTCTGTGTTTCTGAAGATTTCAATGTAAAACTGATAATTGAAAAAATTTTACAATCTTTGAACAAGAGGAAGTCTGAAATAAGCGAGATGGATCCGTTGAAAGAATCTCTTCACGAAAAAATTAATGGAAAAAAATATTTACTTGTATTAGATGATATTTGGAATGAAGATTTTCAGAAGTGGCGTTCCTTAACAGATTTGTTAATGGGTGGTTCAAAAGGAAGCCGAATATTAATAACCACTCGATCTAACAGGGTTGCAGAGATTGCAAGTCCTCTGCCAAAAGCACGATATGAAGTAAGGGGCTTATCCGACGAGGAATCTTGGTCTTTGTTTGCTCAAATGGCCTTCGAACAAGTCACGGAGTACGCGCCACCAACGCCAAGCCACGAAGAAATTGGGAAGGAAATTGTTGCAAAGTGTAAGGGAGTTCCCCTTGCAATAACAGCAATTGGGGGTGTCATGTATTCTAAAAGAACTATTGTTGAATGGGAACCCTTCAGAAGTAAGAAACTGGTGACAATAGATCAAGGAGGAGAAACCAGTACCATGGCAGTCCTTAAGTTGAGTTATGATTCTCTTCCTTCACATTTGAAACCCTGTTTTGCTTATTGTAGATTGTTTCCTAAAGATTACGAAATTGATGTTGACAAGTTGATAGATCTTTGGATGGCGCAAGGGTATATTATGTTGTCGGACCCAAACCAGTGTCTTGAAGATATTGGTCGTGCATATTTCATGGATCTCCTCTGGAGGTCTTTCTTCCAAGATGTGTTTGAAGATGATTTTGGGAACATAGAAAGTTGCAAAATGCATGACCTAATGCACGATCTTGCTTCCTCGGTAGCTGGAGCTGGAAGTGTCTGTATGTCAATCTCAAACTCGAGAGAAGTTGGTGAGAAAACTCAACATCTCTCTGTTGACTGTTACATAAGTGAAGATGGTGACGATTGGCAAGTTCCAGTATCTGTGCTTCAAGCAAAACGTCTGCGGACATTTTTAGTTGAAGATGGCCTTAAAATAAGCGAAGGGCAATGCCATGCAATTTTTTGTAATTTGCGGCGTTTACGGCGGTTGGATCTGTGTGCTAAGACAGTGCCCAATTCCATTAGTAAATTGAAGCAGTTAAGGTATTTTGATTTGTCTGGAGAGATCAAGATCCTGCCCCGTTCAATTACCAGACTGCAGAACTTGCAAGTGCTGAAACTAAACAGATGTGGCGGGCTCAGACAATTGCCCAGGGATATCAAAAAGTTGGTCAGTCTCAGGAAACTTGACATCAGTGGTAATTTGACTCATATGCCACATGGCATTGGACAGTTGACTTCGCTGGAGAGATTAACGAGATTCGTACTGCCTATAAGTGAAAACTCGAATCGGAAGAGTGGTGGACTGGGTGAATTACATGACTTGAACAAGTTGGGAGGAAGTCTACAGATTGAGAATTTGCCGCATCGTGGGAATGGAAAAGGCAATCAGAAGGGTACTACTCCTCCCACTGGTGTAGCTGAAACTTGTGCAGCCGCCAATTTGAGTGAGAAGCCACGTCTCCAGAAGTTGGCATTAACATGGGCGCCATTGGATGGTGACGATGATACTGATTTTAATGAAGATGACGTGTCATTGGAACCTCTACGGCCACACCCAAATTTGAAATCATTATTTGTGGAGAATTACGGAGGAATAAATTTTGCCACCTGGATTTCTTCCCTCACGAATCTGGTCAGGCTTGAGTTGTCTGACTGCCCGAAATGCCGAAAGCTTCCGGCATTGGATCAACTCCCTTTGCTAAAAAAAATAGATATCCGGAAATTAACTGATCTGGAATACATAGATATAAGTATTTGTTCTGTGGTCGGAGGACGAGGAGGAGGAACAGATATCTGTAGCAGCAGCAGTAACAACAATAGCATGATCTCCTTCTTCCCTTCCCTTGAGTCCCTGGGACTCTATTTCTGTCCCAATCTGAAGGGATGGCGGCCATCATCACCGTCATCTTTGCTTCCCCAATTTCAGCGTCTTTCTCGGCTGGAGATTAACTCGTGCCCAAACCTGACTTCAATGCCACCGTTATACCCATCCTTGAAAAGGCTGGGTATATACTCAGTCAGCTTCAAGTCATTGGAGCAAATGCTCAAGGAGACGATTTCTCCAGCACATGAACCGTCGTCTTCTTCTCTTCCATCTAATCTCTCTTCGTCTTTGAAAGAGCTGGTGATTGATGATATTGAGCATCTACCAGAAGATTTTCTGCCGGTGGAGTTGCTGCAAACCCTCACTTCTCTGGAGATATTATCGATTTGGAGTTGCCCGACATTAACTTGTCTACCTCATTCGAAAATGCTACTTCTCACTTCCCTCAAGAGTCTCGGCATTTATCGTTGCGAAAATCTATTAGATCTGTCCAATTATGATGATGACAGCAACAGCAACAACAACGATGCTATTCTATGCCAAGGGCAAGGCCTTAGAAGCCTCACCTCTCTTTCTATTTGTAATATTCCAAAGTTGGTGCATCTCCCAAGGAGGCTTCTTCTGCATTCAACTGCCCTGCAGAGGCTCAAGATCTACTTTTGCCCTAATTTGGCGTCGTTGCCGGAGTGGATGCCCAACCTCACCTCATTACAATATTTACACATTCTTGATTGTTCCCAACTGTCAGAGAGATGCAAAAACAACGTGGGCGAGGATTGGCCCAAGATTGCCCACATCCCTAACATTAAAGTTGATTGAGACTCATCCAGGGGAATGGCTGCTATAAACTTTGATTTGATCAGAGAAGAATCCGTCCACCTTTCCATTCCAGTTTCAGCAGGTTCACCCTCCTACTGCTCTCTTCTTTTTATCTCCATCTCCATCCATTTTGTTTCTATTAAAATGATAGCCTGTGGTGCTGTTTTTCTCCTACAAATTAACAGATTTCTTCTTCTTTTTAATTCGAGGTATTTCCAGTATGAGAATTCAAGTTACCAGTATCAATTTGTAATCTTATTTCACCTCATTTTCCAGGAATGGAGATTGGGGTGACTAGAGGTTACATTCTGCCTGCTCAGAATGTGATATGACCTGTTGCTTCTTGTTTCACACATTTGGTTATTATGCTGAATGCCTTTACTCAATCATGACTACGTGCAGGAACTTGTTGATGACTTCCTTCCCTACTTCAAGTGCAAGGAGTATGGGCCTTGGAGGAAGAAAACTGGGTTTCTGTAAAGATTTGATAGCAGAAATTGAGAAAGATCAAGGTCTTCAAAGAAGGGCTTCAGAGGATATTTCATGTGACTATTATTTTTATTATTTTCTTTGTTTCTTTTCTTGGGACCTGCTTAATCATTGTGACTGGACAAACCGGCACTGAAATATGTTTGTCACTCATCATGCACAGTTTAATGTTCCTAATTTTCAGTTGGAATGCCAAATTGGTTACTTAGATAGGAAAACCATTAATTAGTTGTCCTTTTATTACCTTTTCTGAATGTAATGCGTGTTCAAAAACTTATGACTAGTTTTCGGCCTAGGGCTAGTGAATCTTCGTCTAATTTAAATTGGAAACAATTTCCTTACCACGAGGACCCTGCTGTACATGCAACAGAACAAATAGAACCCACTTGGAGTTGGGAAGAAAGGCTCTACATTGCTCTCGACTGTTCACGTGGGATTGAATATCTTTCTAAAGGAGTAAGTTTAATTGAATGTATTGTTTGTCTATGGCAGAACACCATTTTGTTTCATGTGCATCCAATTAAAATGACATCTTCTGCTCTTGGAACAAGCTGTCCCAATGGTTATACATCGTGATTTGAAGTCTGCCAACATATTACTGGATCGTTCAATGAGAGCTAAGGTAAGCTAAGCTGCTGCATCTGATATAAAAGTTACAACTCCTTAAAAATTAGCCTGAACACCTCAAAGTTAATCACCATTCCCCATTTGACCATTTCAACTATCCAAATGAAACTTGGTGTGCAAAAAGGATAGGTTTAGGGGAGTTTATTTTCTTATCTTTTAAATTGATCTTTAGTGCAATCATTACATTTTTTAAGGTTGCTGATTTTGGACTTTCAAAGGAAGAGGCCTTTGATGACCACAACCCTAGCCTAAAGGGCACTTACGGCTACATAGACTCAGTGTACATTTCCACAAACCAGTTCACCACAAAGAGTGACATCTATAGTTTTGGTGTTATCATCTTTGAACTCATTACAGCTATTCACATGCATCAAAACCTGATAGACTTTGTTAATCTTCTAAGTCGTTATTCCCTCTTTGATAGGTTTTTTTTTTTGTTTTTTTAAAAAAAAAAAAATTATTCTGCTTCCTTGACTCCTTTTCTGTTTTTATTTCTTTTTTTATTAAAAAAAAAGAGAGAGAGAGAGAAACCTTCTATAATCAACAAATGGCTGGATGGTGTAGATAAAAAACACTCATGTTTCGTCCCAATCCATTTGTTTGTATATCTAATAGTGACAGGCAGTGCAGTCACCACGACGATGTATGTTGGGTCTGTGAGATTCATATTTCAGTTTTTCGTTTTCTCTCTATTCAGCACAAATCCTTTTTGGTGCAAATCAATGACAAAGTATTATTGTTTATCATTTTGTGTAGTGAAAAGATATTGCTTCCAAAATTGTGTCCTCTGGTTTCCAACAGAAGGTGGCAAGGAATAATTGATGTTTGAGGATTGACCCAAGATTGCTCACTTCCTTGATATCCAAATTGGGGAATCATGATTTCAGTTTCGTGGTATCTACAATGTTTATAGCAACCAAGTTGCACTTTGCTGAGATTTGTACTTTTCTCTATGTTTGGACATCTGTGCAATTCAGGAACTATTGTTGTTTGATTTTTGAAATTTCAACTTCTCTCAGTTCTTTTCAAGGAAGACAAGAAGGATCATCAATGATGTATTCGAGTTCAATTTTACTTTGTTTGTTTTTTCTCTGTCTCTTAATAGATTCAAATAATTTTCCAAGATAAAGTGCTTACAAGATATATAAATTGTGAAAGTGAAGATTTTCTCAAATTGAGCTTCTGCCAAAAGATTTTTCTGCTAGTGGATTTGCTGCAAACCCTCACTTCTCTGGAGGATCAATTGAAAGTTTGCAAAGAATCTACTGCTATTATATGGCAAGGGCAAGCTTTAGAAGCCTCACCTCTCTACCTATTTACATTTCCAAAGTTAGTGCATCTCCTAAGGAGGCTTGTTCTGCATTCAATTGTCCTGCAGAGGCTCAATATACTGGATTTCCTTAATTGGCATCGTTGCTGGAGTGGATTTATCTTTGATTTGATCAGAAGAATCTGTCCACCTTTCCTTTCCAATTTCAGCAGGTTCCTCCTCCTACTGCTCTCTTCTTTTTATCTCCATCTCCATCCATTTTGTTTCTATTAAAAAAATAGCCTGTAGTGTTCTTTTTCTCCTACAAATGAATAGATTTCTTCTTCTTAATATTTTCATAAAAAAAGAAAAAAAATTTGTAGGCATCTTCAATTGAGATTGCATCTTTCCTTACCAAATTGTATCATCAAAACTAGCATCATCATCTTGCAAAACACTTGTATGTTTCGTCCCCCTAAAGTTTCTCGTATATCTAAGCGTGTGTTGGGTTTGTGAGATTAACAGCTTGTGATATTTTGATTTTTCATTTCTTGGTATGGCACAAATCATTTTATGTGTAAATCAATGCTGAGGTATTTTTGATCTTTAACGTATTGAAAAGAAATTGCTTCCAAAATGGTGAGTCCTCTGGTTTCCAACGGAAGCCAGAAAAGAGTAACTGATGTCTATGGACTGGCCTAAGATTGCTCACATCCCTTAATATCCAAATCGGGAGCCAAAATTTCAATTTTGTGGATTTACTATATATACAGCAACCCTCCGCACTCTGAGTAGGTTTGTAGTTGTCTTTTTCAATCTACAATATTTTTTAGTACCAAAAGCCTATGCTCACTCTTTGGTGAATTTTGATGAACATTTAATTTCAGTTTTCATGAATATTTTGCAGGTCTTTTGGCAATTTGACTATCACATTACTGCAGGCACTGTTTATACTCTACTGGATTTGTTGCATGCACAAGGGTTAAAGGCTTGAATGTTGCTGTCTTACTGTGAAAAGTAGTGAAAGTGGAATAACTGTAGCCATGATCAGTTGGGGGTTTCTGAGCATGGTGGAGGTAGGGTCCTTGGATTCCTGAAGAGGATAAGTTGCTTAGTGAATATGTGAAGTTGTATTGAGAAGGAAGGTAGAGTTCCATGGCCAGGTGCGCTGGTAAGGTATTTATTATCAGCATATACCATCTAAAATGAATCATTTTGCAATTTTATTTTCTCTGATTTTGATTTAAGAACCTGTGTTACTGCTGTGTTGTTGCCAGGCTTAAAACAATAGTTGCAAAAGCTACAGGCTGAGCTGGGTAAATTACCTTAAGCTTGTGCTGCTTGGCCTTAAAAAGGGGTCTAATTACACCTCTGGAGGAGCGAATTATTATTGAGCTGCACGCTTGCTGGGTTTAACAAGTAATGCATCTCTCTCAAATTGCACTTTTAAGTTCTAGTTAAAGTGCTAGTGAAGGGACACTTTTTGGTTAGAGAGACTAGCTGCTGTGGCAAAACTGTAATTTTCTTTTGATTTTTATGCAGATAGACAACTATTGCCAGATTCTTGCCTGGCAGGACAGACAATGAGATAAAAGAACTACTGGAGACCCCATTTTAAGAACAAAGAGAGATACTTTCAAATATGAGAGAAGCAAAAAGCTTGACCTTCAAATCAAAAACAACGTATCAGGATCAACAACAAGAGCAACAAAAAACAGAAGATCATGAAAAGTTTCAATAGTGCACTGGATGTATCAGGACAGGCAGAAAAAGTTTTTTTATGTATCCCACCTTGGAGTATCAATGCTTGGCTGTGATGTATCTGAAGGTCGCACCTTGGGCTGATTCTGTAACAGAGGATGGACTATGGGGTGGCCTCTGGAATCTAGATGAACCATTCACAAGTAATTTCTACAGCAGGATGGCCATCTTTGCTTTGGAAGGATCCAAATTGTGGGTACAACAGAGGGTACAAGTGGCACAACGTTATTTGTATCATCTACTTGTAAATGACTGAAAATTTCCTCAAGACTTTCACTTGTTCTATATCGTTTAGCTGATTTTATAGTTGAAATTTCCTCCTGAGACCATTTACTCTTCCAGTCTCATTGCCTTTGACTTGTATTCTTTCAAGCAAATTGTGTTGGAGGATGAAATCATCTTTCTCTAGCACCCTTGTCTTGCTATAGTTAATTTATTATTTGAAATAAAAAATAGTCTTCTAAAAAATATTATAAATAACATTGATTGAGAATTTAGTGTATCATCTAATGGAGAGAAAACTTGGTTAATATTCAAAATATTTTGTAATAGAGAAAAAATTGTGAATAAAAAATGAATAATATTTAATATTATCTGATATTTATATTATGTATTTTATAAAATTTAAGTTTTTTTATATATTTTAAAAATATGTATGTATTTAGAGATTATCTCTTTAATTCTTCTCATTATATTGTAAGATTAGATATTTTGTTATTCTTTGTCAACATGCTAATAATGAATTTAATGGAAATTTAGTGGCTCTTTTATTTGCTAAAACTCAATTTCTTATAATTTTTTTTTTTCTAATTTCTATACTAACATGATGCTCCTCTTACCATCATATTGGCTTGTTCAAAGTTGCTAAAAAGGCTTAAGTTCGTTAAATAGCACATTGTTTTTCTTAGAGTATGCAGACGTGAAACTATGGTATTCTAAAAACTAATAAGTCTTAAATCACAATCAAAAATTGTTAAGAGTGTTGGTTAATAATGAGGTTATTTGTAGTCCCATCTATCTTAACTTTGATCTAACCAATTTCCTCTAAATTGGAATCTTTATCTAATGGGGCCACTCGTGAAATATTTTAAATAGAAACAAAGTTTATAAATGTAATAGGTATTTAATAAATTCTACTATGCAATATTATATTTAATGAATATATCTAATTAACATTTTTTATAATTTAATTAGATATATCAAATGTCATTTGTATATCTTAATTCTATATACCAAAAGCCCTGTAATTATGATGCAATGTCCTATTATACATATAACTTTAGTCGTCGAGGAATCTTTCTCATGCTTTCAACCTTTGAATAAGATTCTTTTTACATATACTTTTGACAATGCATGTGCAAAGGTATTACAAAAATTAAAGCACTTCCCAAAACTTATGAACAAATTTGAGAAAAACTTTAAGCAAGTTTAGATGAATTTCTTTGAATTCTCACATTGTCCATACACGTCGTTAATATTTTATTTTCTCACATTATAGAAAATTTTATATTGGGAATTGAAATCTATGTAACCATCAATAAATCAAAAATGATTGTCAAGCCACTAAATATTCCACCTTAAGTTTCAATTATATTATGTATGAATAAATAATTAGCATGATGTTTTTGTAAATGAAGTTGACTTTAAACACATCTTGTATATATCTATTATATTATATGTATTAAGAAGCTTAACAATCTATTATTGATTATTGTTATTATTTGTAGATTATTACTAATAAAATTATAGATAATATTTATTTAAATTGATATTTGCTTATTGGTATTTAAATTATAAAATGACTATTGGTTGTTGATTATTTCTAATGGTGTTCACGTTTTAAATTTAACACTATATATTATCTCTTCATTAATGGTAATATAATCAATTACTTAGAAAATAATTCATTACTTTTTAAAAGTAGTTGTAGATTTAGGATAATATTATGAGGATATTTCGGTTCAAAATTTTCACCTGAAATGTAGTTTAGAGGTACCTTTTAAACCAACTGCTCTTTTTGAAAAGGTTTTCAGCAAACAACAATCCTTAAAAAAATTTATCAAACACACTTTGGTTGTTTAAAATTGAACAACAATCAACAACCCCTTAAAAGTTAAACCAAATACCCTCTTAATCTCTTATTTGAGTTTTTTTTTTTTATATATTTATCAACATTAGTTTTCAAAAATTGTAAAATTATATATGATATACGACATGTCACAAAAATCATTTTTTTTATAAATTATATTATAATTATTATTTTATAATTTATTTATTTATTTATTTTATAATATTTTTAATATAATTACTAATTTTAGTTAAATTATTTAGAATGTATATGAATTATTTGGGTATTTTTTAGAATTTTTTTTAGGTAGTTATTAAGTATTTCCTTATTTAGACTAAATTATTTTTCTGGTTAATTAAATAGTTTTACCTATAAATATATGTAAGTGTAAGGGATAAAGCATTCTAAAAAATTCAAGTAAATAGATATTTTAATAAAAATATTGACTTTATTTCTATTCTTTTATTTGAAGAGTTACTATTTTCTTAAGTTAATTGAGTGTTAATCTTATTTTCGTAAAAAACATTGCATCAAGTGGTATTAGAGTATGTTTCCACCTATTTTGATGGTAGCATGAGACGAAGGAAATAATAATCATTCTACTAATAAAGATCAAAGGATGTAGGTAATTTGGTTAACTATTCATGGCTAAAAGGCAACACTACAAAATCTTGACCAGAGGATGATTAATTGATTGGAATATGATTAGAAGTTATCAACAACCAACTCAAATCTCTCTACATAGGAGGTGCCAACAGGAATTAGTAACGATAAAAGGAATCATATCAAAGATGTTACTCACGGTTAACCTCTTACTTGACCCATCCCTGCAAATCCATATAGGCATTAAACTTATACAGTGGATTTTGATAAAAAAAATAAATTTATGTATGTGTCAAGCACATGTAGCAGACTTTAGCAAAAATGATGTGATTTTGGTGAATACCCAAATTATACTAGGTATAAACAATTATGAGCCCCGACCTCCTTAAATGTCAAATGAATTTTAACTGAAAGTAGACATTTTTATATTTAATGGTGAATTAAATATTGAAAATTTTATGAATTGGTTAGTTGGAGTAGAAAGATTTTTTGATTATATGGAGATACTGAAGGAACAAAAGGTTAAATATGTAGTTAATCAACTAAAAGGAGGAGCCTCTGATTGGTGGTGGGAATGAATGAAGGACCAAAGGAGAAGAAAAGGGAAAGCTCCCTGTTAGAAGTTGGTATAAAATCAAACAACTCCTAAGGGGAGTGTTTCTTTCTTTAGATTATAAGTAGATCTTATTTCAGAAATAATCAATGTTGCATTCAATACATTATGGGTTTATTGTTTGAACCATGAAATATTGCTTGGTAGGAATGAATGAAGACGCAAAGAAGAAGAGAAGGGAAGGCTCCTGTTAGAAGCTAATATAAAATGAAACAACTTCTTAGAGAAGCATTTCTTTTCTTCAGATTATGAGTAAATCTTATTTCAGAAAATATAATATTGTATTCAATACATTATGAGTTTATTATTTGACATGAAATATTATTACTTGGTAGGGAATGAATGAAGGACCAAAGGAAAAGAGAAGTGAAGACTTTTGTTAGAAGTTTAGTATAAAATGAAACAACTCTAAGAGGAGTGTTTCTTCCTTCAGATTATGAGTACATCTTATTTCACAAATATCAATGTTACATTCAATACATTAAAAGAATAATTTTAATATTATAATATATGAAATTATATTTAAGAATGCATTCAATACATTATGGGTTTATTATTTGACATGAAATATTTTACAAAAAATATATATGTTTTAATTTTTTTTATTTTTTGTTTTCATGTAAAAATATATAATCATTTAGAGAAAATATGTTCCTAATCAACTTAAAAATAACCTACTTTTTTGAAAAATAATTTATGAATTAAACCATTAAGTTATTTTTCATACTTTTCACAAATCACTTTATTGATAAAGTAAATATAGAGAGAGAGAAGTAAGAAGCTAAAAGAGGAGAAAAAAGACTCACAAAACTGAAATAAAGAAATAAAAAAATGAAATTAAGATTAGAGAGAGACATGAAAAAAGAGAAAGAGAGAGAGAGAGAGAGAGAGAGAGAAGTAGAGAGATAAAGAAACAAAAAATAGAAAAATAAAGTAAAGAAAGATTAGAGATGAAAAAAAAAAAGAAAGAAAATATGATATATATATATATAAAGAAGAAAATAGAAAAATAGTTAAAAAAGAAAGGAAATAAAGAATAAAAGAGAAAAAGAGTTAAATGAAAAAGAAAAAGGAGTGAGAGTGATGGGAAAGATTGAAAACAGAGAAATAAAGATGAAATAATTTGAAAAAAAAAAAAGGGACACAGAGAAAAGGTAGAGAAAAAAAAAAATTCTACATTTAAACTATTGTTTTAAAAAAAATGTCAAAATAACAATTATTGGTAAATTTTAATATGTAACCAAATCATAATTTTTTTCAATAATCTGATAAATTAGATATAAGTTAATTATATACAATTTAAACTTATCTCTCTTTTTTTTTTTATTTAAACAACATGATACATCAATAATAGGAAAATGAGATATTAAATGTAATTTTATAGTACCCATACTTATTTAATATAAAAAATAGATATGATATGTATTTTCAATATTTGATTTAGATTGACTAGATAAAACTAATAAAATGAAGAATTGTATCTTAATTTATCTAATTTTACTCTCAAATATCATTAATTTTAAAAATTAAATAAATTAAATTAATAAATAAAATGATTAATTATAAATTAATAAAGTAATTACAAATTTTTTAATTTATTTATTTTTAAAAATTTATAAAATTTTTTAAATAATAAGTATCAAATTTTAAATTATAAAAAATATAAATAATAATTTTTATTATTAAATTAAAAATAATTATATTTATTTTTTTATTTTATTTTTTTAAATAGAGTAGAATACTTTTATTTTTAATTAATTAAAGCACTCCACAAAACATAGCAACTAGACGCGGCTATTTTCGCAGTACTTATGCGGGTGTGTAAGATTTGTTGTGAAGGAAACGCAATTATCCACATATAATTAATGCATTCGATTGTGTTTAACAAGAGGCAAGTGTCACCTTTTGACACCAACCAAGACATGTCCGGTTCTGTGGCCCCGATGGATTTATGCTTGTGGGTGTTGACTTCATACTTTTGCAACCATTAATACCGCCTAATCTTTTCATTACCGATTCTTTATTTCCTACGGCCAATGAACCAACTTTTTCCAACTAGGGCCGCGCATTAGTTAGCCCAAATTTTCACATTATTCTGTTTATTTTGCACCTCTTTTTTTTTTTAATATTCTAACTGTGATCATTTCTCACACTACGCTCTCAATCTTTTTTTTTCATTTGGGTTAATTTTAGTTCCTAGTATCCATCTTCTAATATCATTATTCCTCATTATTTTATTTTCATAATTTTTTTTAAAATATATTATGAAATTAATTAATATAATTTTTCTTATTATTATTTATAAGTTTAAATTATAAATTATTATTTTATAAATTTTAAATTTAAAAATAATAATTTTAAATTTATTTTTATAATTAAACTAAATTTCAAATAATTACATTTTAACTCTTAACTGCGTTATGTTGCAATCAATTTCTCACACACCAACTCCTCAATTTTTTTTTATTTATTTGGGTGAATTTTAGATTTACTAGTATCATCCTCTTAATATTATTATTCGACTTCATCATTTTATA